>VNJM01002110.1:0-17635 GCA_008042475.1 Drosophila kanapiae | reverse complement strand
GTGTCGTAAAAAGCGCCGAGAACGGTAGGATCATCTTTAAATAAGATGATCTAACCGACCATTTGAACAGCGTCGTGCCGTCTTCGTATAGAACTCCTCACAGTTCTGCTGCTCGGGAGCAAGTGTATTCTTGGAACTCTCCACAAGGTCGATGCGTCATCAGCGTTCCATATATTTGTGAATGTCTTCTTTTAAGAAATCCGAGTACTGATGTTATGTTCTGGGATGAGTTTGTCGTCGACTAGTAGTATTTTCAGGAATACGTGGCGGGGCTTTCCTAGTATAATTTGCTAAAATATCGAAGAAGGTTTCAGTGACTAAGAGGAAATCGATTCGGCGAGACTTGTTGAAGTTTTCGAGATGATTGCCGCGGAAGATTCCTCGAGGAGACGTCTAATTCCGAATCTGGGTGATGTGTGATGTAACGAAAAAATCAAGGTGCAGCTCGAATTCATTGTGACTTGACTTGATATTGGTAGCGAGCAATACGACTAGATGTAGTGGAAAAGAGAAGGGTGCAAACCAAAGTACTAAGGCAACATTGAAGTTAAATCCGCGGATTCATGTCGGCTTTTTCCGGAGACGGAGGAACGATATGTCGATATGTCTCCATTCCAAATCCATGCAAGCTGCTCAGCAGCGGCCATGAGTGGCCGGAACTGTGACGGCGGAGTGGCTCTTGAGTGGGACCGGTAAAGGCACGAGAATATGATGCTCAAAATTCTGTGACGAACGGTGCATAGATGCACGAGCGAAATTCTAGGCGGACGCTGGGTAGACTGGGTACTTTTGCAATCCGTATTTACGCGTGGGAATTTAAAGGCACACAACACACACCAAAAGTTCACCAAAGTTTTTGAGTATAAATAATAAGTTGGACGGGTAAGTCGGACGGGTATCGCAAGGGTATAAAAACCTAGGCCCGAAGTAAGCTTTCCTTACTTGTTTAAATATATTTTTATCTACTCTGGTATATTATTTTTAAAATAATTTTGGTGGTTATTTAATCAAAAATTTTAAGGGAAATTGAAGACAAAGCGATTTCTGAAAACCTCTCATACTTATATTTAATTTATGTATACATATGTCACTTTCACATGGCAACATATATTTTTGTGACTTTCCAGTCATTGCGCTCTTGCACGTATTTAAGCGCTAACGAACAGACCTCACTTGGCAGCAGTCTATCACTTTCCTTTTACTACCATGCTTCCCATTAAAATTGCAACATACATATTTTGAGAACTTAACAGGACCTGGGACATTTAATTTTGTCTTTTATACAAATAGAATATTTACATAGCAAAGCAATCTTGCAAAGTACAATTACACCAGGCCGTCGTTATTCTCACTATTTCACATGCATATATTATATGATATTACATAGGTCTATTTTGGATTTCATTGCCATTTTGTAAAATATTTTGTTGTTTTTTTTTTCAGAACAAAAAGGAAACTTGGATAATGAAAAGTTAGTAAAGTCTTATAGTATAGTTACAAAATTAATCCCAAGTTTTCTTTTTACTAGGTTGCAAGATAATATTTCTGTTCCCGGACTGTCATCATATATATCAAATTTGCCTAATTTTGATGTAAGTATAAAAGGTAATATGTAATTCAACCATTTAAAAATAAGAAATTTGTTGTATCTTATCTTATATAATATAAAAATGAATCCCAAAATTTAGTAAGCGCATAACTCAACAACGCCTGGGCCAATTTGGCCAAATCTTTTTTTAAAATGTTCGTTGAAGTTGAAGGATGGTTTTTACGGCGAAAAAAAATTAGAATTATTGCTGGAAAAATCCTAAAAATAGCCCTTTTCTTTTTCCCATACAAATATTTGTAACTAAAACGTAGTCAATTTGAGCTTGCTATGTTCCTAACGTCAAAGATCATATCTATCAAAACAATGTGCGTGTGTGCGTTGGAGCACAGAATACATAGTTGGAGGAGTTTAATGTCGCGTTCCGAAACTCGCGTAGTTCGTGATTAGTGAAAAAATAATTTATATTTGATATGCCTCCTATAAGACGAAGCTATTTAGGTAGAAGAACCAGAAATGCTACAAACCAAGCTAATTACCGATCTAATCGTACTGCAGAACGTGAAAGTGAAGTGCGATCGCGACATTCAACTAATAATCGCGCAAGTTTGAATCGAGCTGCTTTCAGTTACGATGTGTCAATTGACTACAGTAACTACCAATGTGTTGTTATTGGTTCTTTGAACTCGGTTTGCTCACACTGTAAGGCATTAAAATACAAAAACGAAGCCAATGGATTGTGTTGCGCAAATGGTAAAGTGAAATTTATACCATTGGATCCACCACCAGAACCATTGTACTCATTGGTTTCAGGAATAGGAACAGATTCTATACACTTTTCGATACATATCCAACAATATAATATAACAAATGTAGTTCGGGAAAATCTTATGCCAACTTTCAAGGTATGTATTATAGCAGTTACTCATAATTATTTTACCACACCATAATATTTTTTTTTATTTACAGATACAAGGGCAAATATATCACAGAGCAGGTTCACTGTTACCAGTGTCAGATAGCGACAACAAATTCCTGCAAATTTATTTTATGGGCAATTCACCACAAGAAATTGATCTGCGTTGTGCACATAACAATTTAGTAAAGAGGTCTATTGTAGAACAATTACAAACTTTATTTCATTAACACAATCAATTGATTATATTGTTTAAAACTGCCCTGAATCTGATGCCATCCGATGATTACAAAATTGTAATCAGAGCTGATAAAACACCTGCAGGTCAAAATACAAGACGTTTTAATGCACCAACTATTGATGAAGTTGCTATCGTTGTAGTTGGAGAAGACTTGGAATCCCGTGATATTGTTTTACATCGTCGGAATGATCAATTACAACGTATAAAGGAAACACACCGCTCATATGATGCACTGCAATATCCCATTATATTTTGGCAAGAGGAAGATGGCTACGATTTCTCAATAAAAATGATAAATCCCATTACAGGTAACTAAAATATTAGTTTAGCTATGGCGATAATATCTCAGTCATTATAGTATGTATTTTAATTTTATATTTGAATTTTATTAAAACAAAATCTATTTACAGGTTCTGAAACCAACAAAAAAGTCAGTTCAATGAACTATTATTCATACCGCCTAATGATTCGATTATATCACAAATATGTTGTTGAAATAAATTTTAAAATATCAAACCAAAAAAAAATTTCCTAATTTTTTAATCACCAAACAAAAAGTTACATATGTAAATCGAAGCCATCTGGTGGCGAAACGGAGTTCGCCGGGTTTGCTAGTTTTAAATATATATCTCGGCAGCGAGCTAATCCGCTTCGTGGCTGATGCGTCCCGTCAGTTTAGTCAAGCTCCAAAAAAAAATAGCAGCTCTCTCAGAATGTATGGTGAAGCGTATAACCAAGCCTTCCCAGTTCTGGGTGCACCCGTCGTGCGCCCAATACTCAATCCAAGAACGGTTCTGAAGCATCGCATTCGTATAACCAAGCCTTCCCAGTTCTGAGTGCACCCGTCGTCCGCCCAATACTCACCCCAACAACGGTTCTGAAGCATCGCCATGATATTTGTCCCAGTTCCTCGACATGGTGTCGGATTTTAAGAATATGATGGAGTATCTTGTAGCGAGCATGTCAGCAGCAATCGCCTCGGTACTTAAAGACCTTTCTGCGGGAACGAAATACGCCCCCATAATTTCCGTCAGAACCCATCATGAGGTCATTTCAAATTGGAATTTAAAACCTATTTCTAGGCTTAGTATATGGACTTTTTGACAATTGAAGACACGTAAAATTCACAAAAGAATGGTTTCAATTTTGTGCACTTACAGTTGGGAGCTGTCTATACTGTCTGCCACTCACATCACTCATCTTCTTGTAATTCTTAACACCCACTCTCAGTAAAAGTTTTTATTTACAAAAACAGCTATGACAGCTACTAAAATAAACTTTTTTGACTTTTACAAAAACAAAAATAAAAATGTAATGGTATTATTCGTAGCCCGGTAGAATTATTATTGCTTCTAAAAAAAATGTTTTTTGTACGGTTAGGTCTCCCTCCAAATAGTTACGTATTATTATGGTATTATTTTTTATTAGTATTTTTTATAATGCGTTGCATTACATCCAAAATGCGTATCAACTATCAACTATCAATATTACGTATAACGGCGTACGTATAACGGCTGCTCTTTGGTAAGAATCACCTTGGTTGACGATTTGGACGTCCGCCTGGACCCTAAAGTTGACTTTATCACCATACACGAATGGTGAATGAAGAGCCAGGGGTATTATTTCTTCAACGGTGGTCTACTTAAAGGTTTCAGTATTTTCAGTACATTCATTAATTTTCTGTGGTCGAAATGACAAAAATATTGGGAAAGGATGGTCACGAAGTTGTGAAATATAAGTTGGCCATGAAAAAACACAAAATTAAAATTAGTTTACGTCTACGTTTTCGATTTTTGTGCTCTGATTTTCACGAAACTTTAAGCAAACACTGTTTTGCCCTTCTTTAACAATATCTATGCTCCCCATTTCATTTTATTTTAAACTGGCTGGGTACTTCCACCAAGGATATGGCTTAAAATCCTCAAAGTTAAAACTCAACGGTAAATATTTTTTTTAATAATAATTATATATAAAAAAAAATTTCTTTAAAAATAAATACGTCCTAGATTGACCCTTGTGTGAAATAAACATCAATAGGCCAATGAGTAAACTATTATTTTTTCGGCAACTGGATCTTTTCTAGATTAGACTTTTGCTGTGTGATTCCAATTAGTTTGGAATTTTTAAACACTTTAGGTAGACCAAGTATTTTTCTTTCAAAATGCAGGCTTATGACAAACATAAAACAAATTGACAAGTGTAAGAACATTGAAACTCTAACTAAACTCTAAATAAAAGCTGTCACTTATAGAATAAATATTTCGATAAGTTTATAAGTTTTGATTTTTCTGATAAATGGCGAGAAATCGAGACCGCAATACCAAAAAAGAAGAATACAAATTTGACAAACATAAAAAAATTCAGACCAAACTTACTTATATCTGTTATAGCAAAAACAATAAACAGTATAATTAAAGTAAGGCTATATATATATATATATATATATATATAAACAAATATGCTGCCATATGTATTAATAGTATGATAAATACGGTTTCAATGAAGACGAAGCTAATTAGAGCAATATTAGTAATGTTTTTAAATTTAAATTTAAATTTAAAGTTTAAATTAATTTAAATGCTACAATTGTGTTAATTTGAATTTGTTAAAAATTATTCTGGAGAGTGAAAATTTTCCAATGACTTTTGTTGTCTTTTTTAATTTTTATGTCTAAAAAAAGATATGACTCAAGTTGAACATTGTGGGATTACACTGGGGTCTGGTCTGTTACCTTCTCATTTTAACGTTTATACAAAAAGGTATAATAAATGATAGTAAGTCAGATGTTCTGTAATTTGCAGATGATTCTACGATCATATCGTGGGTATATGATTTACTAAATGCTATGAACAACCTTCAAAGCAAAATAAATAATTTTATTTATTATGCAAAAAATTGGGGTTTAGTTTGAATATTAGCAAATCTGCTATTATGAATATGGGTAGGGAAAAATATAATCAAATTCGTATTGTTGATAATATACATTGCAAAAGAAGTACTACTTGTACTTTCTTGGGCAGCGTTATAAATACAAATATGTCAAGTGCTTCTTATATTTAAATTATTTAAAAATGTTCAAGAGAAAGTGGTGAAATTGTACAGCTAGCTCCTACTATAAAATCAGGTTTAAAGACTAAAATAAAAACTAATATTTTCAAGTCGTTCGTTAGAAAAATACAAGAGAACTGGGATTATATATGATGGTTTATAAGGTAGTATAATACATAGTATAAATAGTAGTATAAATACATGGACTCATACATAGTAAAGGCAATACATAATACAGTTTATCTACTCCTGATTCATTGTAATATTGTAATAGAGAATAATGAATAAATGACATGTTCGCGAAAGAAGTTTGAGAATATGTAGATTTCCTTTTTTTATATTGTCAAAAACTTCTTTAGCTATTATTAAAATTTAGAACAAATTCCGGTAAAACAAGATTCATAAATGTAGCCAACCGATCTTTTTTAGTATTTCTGTTTTTATTAATATAAAATACTCGCTTGTATCTCTTGTAAATTGCAAATTAAGCAAATTAAGCTTCTTCTGCTACGAATGTTGGGATATTATAATCGACTACTATTCTTGGCTGCCAATGACTGCGACTTTCCACTAAATTCTTGTAGACTCCTTTTTTCTTAAGCAGCGGTTGACCCTTATGTTTCAAAAACTTTATACACTTTATTAGTTCGTCCTATCTTACAGTATGGATCCTGCGCTTGGAATTCACTTTATGATGTCCACAGAAACGCATCGAATCAGTTCAAAAGAAAATTTTCCTATTCCCTTCTTTTTATTAACTTAACTTTCTTAGCCAACCTTCATCTATAACCTAATTATAGCTCAGCTTAATTTCCACGAACCAAGTAGAAATAATAATCCTATTAACCTTTAATGTTTAGAGTTGTATGTGCAAATTATAGGTACCCTATAACCTCAAACGTAGGTAGCCTTCCTTAACTAAAAACTTTAATCTTAACAAAAGTAGTACGCATGCAAGCAAACAGTCAGAGTTGTACGATAGAGATCAGTCAATTTGTACGATAGAGATCAGTCAGATCAATCAGAGGAAATACATAGCAACCACCCGGTGCAAATTCGAGCGTACGTTAGTCGGACGTGCACTCCCATTTTGTGAGGGGGCGAGATCTAACTAACATATCTACTGATATGAAGGTTACAGCGCCAGGTTGGAAATGAACAGCCTTGGAACTGCTTAACCCATGATACCGAAATCTCATGCTCGGTCGGCCTCACTCCATTAGCTCGGGTAGGGCACCTATGCAATATTAGTCGTCCCCTACGACAAGCAATGGCAATTACAAAGCCTACGGACAGGCCTACTCGCACATACATATGTATATGTATACTACCTACAATAGAAAGAAAACTATTTTACCCTTTGGAGCGATATAATAATAATAAAAAAATAAAAGTACTGTTAAAAGTTATACTGAAGTTTGCAAAGATGAATATATTATTAAGAATTAAAAAGAATTTGATAAATTAAGGATTTTGTTTTTTGAAGATCATGGTTGGTTTGGGTAAAGCGACTAAAGCTAACCTTTTAATAGCTAGCAGTTATATTATTAACTACCACCACAACAACGAACGCCAATAGGTACCAACGTTTTCCGCCCGTCAATATTTCCGAACCAGGCTGCCAAGTTAATTGGATATGCCGATACTTTAATGCTAACCGAACTATACCAATATGTATTAATTCACCAATTTACACTCTGTAACATTCTTTAGTTGAGCTTGTTATTTCTCTTCTTATTTTATCTTTGCTATACGTAAAGATTTACTTAGATGACAAAAAATATAAATGATATTTTTTATTTTATTAACAGATGAACGATTTTCTTTTTTCAGATGCAAACTCTATTAAACTACAGCATGGGCTCTCCATACAACTATACTCTTAATCAAAACTATTTTGATGGTTTTAACTATTACCAAAAGTATTCACCCCATCAAGTTGACTCTTATTTAAAGGATCGCATATTTCCTTCATCATCTTTTGGTGTAAGCGCAAATTTTACGACTTCCCAAAAGTTGCCTAATAATGCAAGCAATTTAATGACAGCAAATATTCTTCCTACCAACATACAGAATATAAATACATCGACCGGACTTTGTGGCCCTAGCTTTGGAATTGCCCCTTCAACACTTGAACAGTACAATCACTTGTTGGAAAATCCACTCAGTCGCCTGCTTAACTATCCAAATCAAAGCTACGTATCTAATAAAGGGAAATCCCAGGAAAAAGGTGCAAGTTCATCAATTGGACAACCAAATTTAAATATTCCCGACAACTATTTTACTCAAGACGCATCTGGTGCCACTCAATCTGTTGATTTTGTAGATTTTTCAAGAACATTTGCAGAACCAAAACGGCCAATTAAAAATACCAACAATCGTAGAACCATTAATCAAAGTGTAAGCACAACTCAATTAAACAGCCTAGGTACACAAAAAATAGACTGCAGACCGAAGGAAGACAATACCATAAGGATGGGAAATAATACCTCCTTTACAGAAAATATAACTACACCACAATATTGTAGTACTGGAATTATCGCAAAGGAAATGACATCAGCGTCTAATAGTAATTCCAAGAAGTTTTACGAAACTATAAATCATAATGTTACAAACAATATTCAGAATGAATTGATTACACCAGAAAAACAAAATATAAATCTTAATATAGGGTCCATACCAACGCCTTCTAGATCATCTGTAATACTGGAAAAAAATAATGTTTCTGACAGTTCGACGTCGGTTTCTGCAGTAATCTCTAAGAACGTACATCAAGGAACATCTGGCTCAGAATTACCTTTTATAGACTATCTCCAAAATGCATCCAAAAAAACAGCTATTTTAGAAAAGGATATTCCTCATTCACCTGATCAAAAACTGAAAACTTCGTTGAATATTCATCAATTTATTAATTTATCTCTAAAGAAAAGTATAGATTCAGTACCAGTCAAATCTTGTATGGAAATGGCAATGCAGAATTTAAGTAACCAAGACTCAGAAAATCTCCAGAAGGACCTTGACGAATCGATGACTCGCATGAATCGGTAAGAAAAAGTACATATTTTTTTACATCACTTCTCGTTCTTACTATTAACTCATTACCTAGTAGTAAGTTCTATTCTTAAACAATTCAAGTGAATTCACAATTCAAAATTTACTTCAAAAAGGTCATATAAAGGTTTTCAAAAAGCATATAGCATAAAGCATAAGAATGGATCGTTTTATGAATATATACAAAAATCATTAAAGTTAACTGCGCCATCTATTGAGAAAAAAAACTTTTTAATTAAATAATTTTTGAACCAGTGTGTTTTCCTTTAAGTTTTTATTTTAAACATACATCTTTATTTTATATTTGAGAGCAACACAACTTTTTTTTAAATGGTTTTCGTTGTTTTTTCGTTTATTAGGTTTCTTGCATTAGAAAAAAACCCGCTTATTCACCTCTAAAATAGTACCTTTGCTTAAACGAAGCAAACTATAAAATACATATATAAACGAAGGCTTAAACGAAGGCATATTTTCTTTGCATTGATTATTCTATGTTTTAAGTTTATGAAAAGGTTATCATTTTATTTGTTGGTGAGAAGAGTAATACGGCAATAATTTTATTTTAAACAAATTGACATTGCGTGTGTCACTTAAGACTGTTTTTTTTTGGGTCTTGAGTAAATTACGAACCCTAAAAAATAACCTCTTTATATTTATATCGACTATTTTTGGATCTTATTGTCAATCGCTCGACTTATTGAAAAGTTACAAAACAGAGCTGACTTATCTCGATTGTGGTTATGACTTCGTAGTGTGAGAAGAGTAAGGACCTTCGCTAATCCGGTGTATATTAAACGTTAAAATCATGTTGAGCAAGTAAATTAAAGTAATAGAGTATATTTTACTAATAAGGCCAATAAATTTAATCAAGATCGTATCAATCCTGAATTCGTTTGAAAGACAGAATATTTTTTTCATTATTTTTTCATAATAAATCAAACAATATCATACATTTATTAATACGGGAGACTCCTCCATGATCACTCCAAATGTAAAATTTGAGAATTGCAAAAAAATACTTAAGTCTGTTGCATTGCTTTTACAGGGTAGCTGTAAAAGGGCTGTCGGAGCTCGGCCTCCAAATTTCCCTTAACTGCAGCTACCAAATAAGAATCGGACAATCGATTAGTCAAATTTTAGTCGAAGTTTAATCAAAAAAAAAATAAAAGTTATTTCTTAATTTTTACGAAAAAAATTTATTTTTAATAATTAATATTAATTTTAATAATAAAAAATTAGTAATAATTATTAAGTATCAATTTTTATATAAAAATTACGCAATAACTTTTATTTTCAATTTTTATTATATAAATTGAAAAATACAAATTATTCTTTAACTTTTATTTTAAAAATTGAAAATAAAGATTGAATCTATATATCTTTTGATCCGTACAAGCCAGATCCAATATATATGTATATATATATGATCTACACATCAATACCTTTCAGATGGTATATAATAACTATGTATATATATATATATATATATATATAACTTATGACAATTTTTTTCCAATTTTTTTGGAGAGTGTTTTGGGCTTCAATTTTTTTTAACTCATAATAATTATTTACGGCCCCTGAAATCAACCATTCGATAACAGCTAATCAGCGGACGTTATCGCACCAAAAAAAAAACACTCCCAAAGTGTGAAACGGCCTAAATATCTTCAAAGTAGTAAAGTGAATTAGCAATAAATGAGATTTACTATTATGTTAACCATTTTTCTATTTTAGCTAGGGAGTGTGCAGGAAATTGCGTCCCAGAAAGCTGCTGGGCGTCACTGGCGCAACAGCCACTCGACAGCTCGTGCCATATGTGACCAGGCATCCGACTTGTTAATGTTCTCTTTATTGCGCAGCTCACCGCGGTGCCAACTGGCCAACTGGTTTTGCACTGGAAGAGTGCCTTAGGCATCATGGCCTTCGTTACATTACTTCCTTCTCAGACTCGAACTATCTGGCCGAGTAATTCTGAAGTTGTGGGTCTGTATGGGGCCAGGAGGTTTACATGGACGGTTCTGGTGGCACCTACTCTCCAACGGCGAATTCTACTGGATGGGATCAAAGGTCCACCAGACGCAAGGCTTCTACCTGGAGCTGCGTCCTCCGTTTCGGTTCCAATCATTAGAAGACCCTTGTCCATGAAGAGCTGTTCAGGAAAATATTAATACGCGTTTGTTGTAGAGTCAAACGCTCTGCTCTTGGCACTTCAGAATTAACGTCAAATTGGGATATTTTTCCTGGCTGTTAGCAATTATGACTCACTGAGCTTGTAGAAACATGATTCCTTGAACGTGGCTTTGTTCCGTCTTGGTGCATATGCGGCACTCACCATAGGAACGGCGACACAAGGCGTCGGCGTCTACATGCTGTTTGCCACTGCGGTGGTGGATATCCATGTCTTGTTGGTGGTGTCGATCAACTAGAAAGTGGTTCTCTAATCAGCCATCGGAGGCAGGAATTGTCCGTGCGTAGCAGAAATGTCCTATCATATAGGTAGTGGTAGAATATGTAACGTGCAACGCCGGCTTAGTGGTGGAATCTTGCTTGTCCAGATCTGTTTGCGACGTAATACTAAAAATCGTAGATTATGTAAAAAAAAACCGGGAAAATAAAAACTAATTCCAGAAGCATGATTTAAGTGAAGTGAACGAAAGAGGGAAAATTTCGGTTAATATTGTTATGCCGCATGTTACCCTCCAAGCCAATGATCACCTGTCTCGAGGTTGGCTCGGGTTATCCCCTTTGTTACCCTTACGACCAGCAGTTTCAAGTTAAATAATGTACTTCATGGTTTCGATTGTATTTATTTTAATAATCTAAATTAAATTTTAAATACTCTCCCATTTTTACCAATTATAATATTCTTATTGGATATAATTGGAAATGTGCATATAGTTATTTTTATAAGCTATTTTCTGTTATAATATTAAATATGTCGGGGCACACGAAGAGTGTGTGTGGATGTTGGTATGAGTGTATGGGTCTGCAGTTCCAAGACCTTGAAGAGTAAGTGTGCTGTGATTGGTTATCTGCATGTCGTCACTTTAAGAAGTACCGTTTTAGCAAGGCGACAGCTTGAGGGTGGTTCGGTGGTAGACACAGAAAGAAGAGAAGAAGACGCTGACATTTGCGTTTTAGATCTCGGTGTGTGCGTCGCAGTGGCTTTCACAAATATGTTATCCGGACATAACTTGGGACGAATTCAAAGAACTTTTCATGCAGCGTTTTGCAGTGTAGAAACGCCAGCGGCTATGTTTTTGTCAATCTTAGCTGGTTGTCCGACAGACGGCGAATGTCTCTCCAAATATGCTATTCGTATGATGACGTTACATATCACGAAATGGCGCAACATGGACGTGGAGGAAATGGCAGTTTCTGTAACGCTTGCGAAGATGGCTCATGTTGATAACAGATTGCAGCGCCTAACCTTTACGTCAAATGTGCGCACCAGAAGTGAATTGCAAACCGAGCTTAAAGCATTCACGTTCAACAAAAGAAATAAAAAGCAGCAAGTTGAAATGTCTTTACCTGACATAAAGCCTCCGAAACTTTCAGCAATCAAATGTCATTTCTGTGGAAAATTATGCCACAAGATGAAGGAATGCCGAGCTAGGCAGCAGCGAAATCATCCTTCGTTTCATGCTATGAACAGTAGCGGCAGGAGTGCATCTGACCACCAGCAAAAAGCGAATGTAACTTGCTTTAAGTGTGGTGAACTTGGACATATTTCAACACCTTGCAGTAAGTCCAAACTGGATAAGGTTAAGGATACACACCAGTTGAAAAGAGTGGAGCTATGCGAAGTTGTTGAGCCCAAAGGAGAGATGGTTCATCATGGTCAGACGTTTATAACGACATTCGACTCTGGAGCGGAATGTTCACTGATAAAACAAAAGATGAGAATTAATAATGTAGTGATGCTAAAGGGTATTGGCAGTGGCGGCCAACTTAGCAACGTTAAAATTGGTCAACACTGTGTTAAAGTTTTGTTTCATGTTTTAGACAATGAGTATTTGAAGAATAATATTATTATTGGTCGAGAAGTACTGGCCCCTGGAGTTAATGTTATAATATCACCAGGAAAATTCGAAATTGTTAGATCAAAAACTGTTGTTTAACAGATGATAAATTTTGTGAATTGAATACTGATCTTGTTGGGGAAGATAGAGATAAATTGCAGGATTTATTGGATAAATATTCAAAATCTTTTATTAATAGAATTCCTTCGACTAGAGTTAGTTCAGGTGAAATGAAAATTAAATTAATAGATCCAAGAATAATTGTTCAAAGAAGACCATACAGGCTTAGCCCAAAATGAAAAAGAATTGGTACGAGACAAGATTAATGAATTATTACAACGTAAAATTATAATGCCAAGTTGTTCATGCCAAGACTGCACTCCTCGTTTGTGTGTTGATTATCGTGAATTAAATTCTAATACAGTCGCAGATAGATGTCCCTTGCCCCTTATATCAGAGATAGCCAGACTTTATGGAGCGAAATATTTTACATGTTTAGACATGGCAAGTGGGTATTATCAAATTCCCATGTACAAGGAATCGGTAGAGTGTACAGCGTTTGTCACTCCAGAAGGGCAATATGAATTTTTGGCATTGCCTTTTGGGCTCAGGAATGCACCTTCAATATTTCAAAGCACAGTCATGCAAGCACTGGGAGATATTGCAAATACGTTTGTTGTCGTTTATATGGATGACGTAATGGTGGCTGCTACAACACAAAGTGAGGCTTTGGAAAGGTTGCAAATTGCTCTTGATTGTCTTACGAATGCTGGATTCTCATTCAATATAAGGGATAATATGGGATATGAGGTGACTGCAGGTGAAATCCGCCCGAATTTGCTTAAAGTCACAGCGTTAACTACCTTGTCACCTCAACAGTCAGTCTCTGATTTAAGTCAATTTATTGGATTGGCATCTTATTTTAGGCAATTTATGCAACCGTTTTATGAAACCGTTATATCTTTTGACTTCGGAAAAGAATGATTTTGTTTGGAGATCGGAACATGAAGAAATTAAATAAAAATTTATTTCTATTCTTACACAATAGCCAGTCTTGGTAATTTTTGATCTGAACCATCTTATTGAATTGCATACCGATGCAAGTTCTCGGGGATACGGTGCCATCTTGTTGCACAAAATTAACAACAAGTCTCATGTCATTGAATATTCTAGTAAGGCTGCTTCTCCTGCTGAATCGCGGTATCATTCTTATGAATTAGAAACACTTGCTGTTGTTTTGTCTATAAAACATTTTCGCCATTATTTATTGGGTAGAAATTTTGTTGTCTTCACAGATTGTGACTAACTTAAAGCATCAAAAACTAAACAGGATCTATGTCCCAGGTTACAGAGATGGTGGACGTATTTACCGTCTTTTACATTTGACATACAATATAAAGAAGGGAAAGGAATGTCTCATGTTGACTTCTTTTCAAGAAATCTGCCTTAAGCAGAGTTGATATGCAAAAATCCAGAAAAACGAGTTAATTTGGCAGAAATATCTGACAATTGTCTAGCCAAACAGAGTCAAGATTCTGAAATAGTGAATATTGTAAATAAATTAAAAGAAAATTCTCTTGATGAGGACATCGCTAAAACTTATGAGTTGAGAGCAGGAATATTATATCGAAAAATTCAGCGAAATGGTAGGGGTCGGTCTTTACCAATTGTTCCGCGACCATTTAGATGGTCCGTAATAAATCAGGTCCATGAGTCCATCATGCATTTGGGATGGAAGAACCCCTACGGCCTACGATTATTACTGGTTCGATAACATATCCAAGTACATTCGGAAGTTTGTTGAGATCTGCATTACGTGTAAAATGTCAAAGACTTCTTCGGGTAAAGTTCAAGTAAGTCTTCATTCAATACCAAAAGTAAATACACCGTGGCACACCATTCACATCGACATAACTGGAAGGTTGAGTGGCAAGTCCGATCAGAAGGAGTATATCATTGTTCAGGTGGATGCCTTTACTAACTTTGTTTATTTAACCCACACGCTTAAAATTGATGCTGAAAATTGCATAAATGCTGTCACGTCCGCCATTTCCATATTTGGGGTACCGATTCTCATGAAAGCGGATCAGGGCAGATGTTTCGCCAGCGCTAGATTTAGTGAGTTTTGTTCACATCATAAAATTCATTTGCATTTGATTGCGACAGGCGGAAGTAGACAAGTTGAACGGATTATGAGCACCTTAAAGATATTATTAACTGCCGTTGAAACTTCCACCCTGTGAAATGGTAGAAGAAATATATTTGGAAGAAGTGAGGGCACGGGCAGGTCAAAATATATCAGCTGCAGCAGCATATAACAAGGAGCAGTTTATCAAAACAAGGCTAAAGTTGTTAGATGCCAGGTTGGAGATTTCGTATTGTTGAAAAATGAAGAGAGACATCAAACAAAGTTAAGTCCAAAGTTTAGAGGGCCTTTTCAAATAACTGAATTGTTAGACGGGGATAGATATATGCTCAGGTCTTTGACAAATAATAGAAAATATAAATATGCTCACGATGACATAAGTAAAATGCCAAATGGGCAAATACCAGTTGAGTTTGAAAGTTGTGATAAGGATGAATGAAATAGTTGAAAAAGACACTGTTAAAAGAGACAGTAATGAAATGGATGAAAAAGACACTGTTGAAAGATACAGTAATGAAATGTTCGAAACAGACACTGTTGAAAGATACAGTAACGAAAGCATATAGAAAAAAACCGTTAAAAGAGACAGTAATGAAAACATGTAGAGAGAAACTATTGAATGAGACAGTAACGAAAGGATAGAGAGAAACTGTTGAAAGAGACAGTACAGGTCATTATTAATGAATAATGAAATTTATAATAATAATGTAAGCACAAGTGGAAAACAATTGTTTTGATCATGGCGTGTGACGCATTAGATAACATAATGTGAAACATGATTGGTTAATGATAATGTAAGGACGAGCTTGTAGCATATAACGTTTAAATCAAGTGACTTTATGAGCAGATGTTGATGCAAATACAGTAGGGAAACACGCGCTTGTTCCGGCTCATCTTCGTCGGCATTATGGGTGTGGGTCTTGGGAAGACTACTGTTTCACGTGCTCACTATGCTTTAATAATAAAAAGATTCGCGTGTTAAAAGAAAAACAAGTATTGGGGAAGGGATTGGGAAATGACTAACAACTAGACTGGGCAGAGGAAAAAGAGAGAAACACGAAACAGAAACACGAGGAAGGAAGAAAACTAAACAANTAACGAGCTCCTTCAGCGACATTTGGCACACTAAGATGGAGTTTAGTGGCCGGTTATCTCACCCTACCATGATCACTTCTTGCAATTTAACTCTATTTTGAGTAGTGATCCCTTAAATGTCGCTATTTAATCTAAAAACTTCTCGATGTTACACAACGGTCCCTCATAATTTCCGAATATTGAAGGTTTAGCTTGAATTCATTTTAATAACATTTATTAGATACATTATATTAATTCGGTTTATTTCTTAATCATACCCAAATTTATTTAATCTCGTCCTAACATTATTTTTGCTTCATTTTGTTCATTATTTAATTTATTTATTTTCATTAATGTTTTTTTTTTTATTTCATATTAATAATAATATTAATTTAATAATATTAAAAGTTAATTCATAATTTTAATATTTCATAATAATGTTCATTTAATTTATTTTCTTCTATTTCACATTAAAAATAATATTGATATTTAATTAATAATATTAATACTTCATATTAATAAAAATTTTCATAATAATCGATTTCAGTGTAGTTAATTAATTTTAGTGTATTAAAAGGTTTCAGAAAACATGATAAAAATTAAAACGAAAAATTAGAAAGAAAATAATTTTGTTTTCAAACTTTCAACGAAGGCTGCTATTTATTTGCCTTCTATTGTAGACAAGCCGATGGCTAAGCTTAGCTTTGTTTAAATGTAGTCTACACATACACAACAACATTAATTCATCATTTGGTTAAACACTCACATTTTTCCGAGTCCAGCGGTGAAAGATCTTTCGCCTCTGCTTGTACGGGATTTTAAATGGTTACTGTTGTGCATGCATTAAATGTATTATTCACTTTTTTTTCATATTTTTGGTTTCTTATGTGCTATTCATTTAGCCTGCAGTATTGCTGCATGTGTACTTCTATTTATGTACACCAAAAAAAATCATTTTTGTATTTACTATTGTTAATGAGAAATAAATTAAAATAAACTAACGATACAATAAATCCAAACTTAAGAGAAGGTACTATAAAGTAAAATAAACTAAAGAAAAATTGGCAATAAAAAAACTTAACACATTTTATAAATTTATAACCAAATGCAAGTACCGAATATCAGTAGTAAGAATTAATTATATATATATAATATATAACATAAACAAAATTATAATATAAAATCAAGAAAAGTTAGATCTGGTTTCTCCCTCTGTAGTGCAGTCGCGTGACATGGAGACGTGTATTTAATTTTTATGGTTGGATTTTAAATTTTATTTTATATTATTTTTTTTTTTCACGTGTGCTTTGGAAATTGTTCACTGCAGTTTACAGCATCCGCAGTTTTGGGCGAATATAGTTTTTTCTTATTTATATATATATATTTTAAACTTAAGGATGTACACATTTTTTTTCGTTCACTGTATGTTCGCAGGCGAAATCTCTGCTGTTTGTTGTAGCAGGTGTGTCGGCACAACGGCTTAGCAGTGGCGTGAGGTTGTTGTTGTAGGACTGTGCTAAGTAGGAACAGCGGCGGTTGCGGCTTTAGCACAGCCTTGGAACAATTCCGTTGGTGACGAAAAAATGGCTGG
>VNJM01002111.1:0-11628 GCA_008042475.1 Drosophila kanapiae | reverse complement strand
ATGTATAAAGAACAAATTTTCCCTGAACACGTGCAATATCTGGAGGAGTGCCTAAAATATTTTAATGAGAGGATGGCTGATACACCACTGGTTTCCAATGTACATCGACACCATTTCTCATCTTGTTGCTGGGCCCATAATGATGTCGATGTAGTTGATACATGTGCCTGTCATTTAATTGCAGTGCGCTCAAACAAATGTTTAGAAATTATTAAAATGTTAAGAACATCGTTTTTGAAGATTATACTTGAACAATAAAATTTTAATATATACTCAAAAATAAAATGTATACATTATTTTGGGTTGGGAAATGGAATTGGGATTTCTTTTCCAGATTTTTAAAAAATGAAATTGTAGCTCTGAAGTGGAAGGGGTACACTTCCATCCACGTTTAAGTAAGGGATCGTTGGTGAAGCATTCGGTGCCTCGTGTTCACACAGCAATTTTTTATGTTTTGTTTTTGTCTTGTTTTTTAGATTTTATGGATCGTGGGTGAGCGTCCTCGACTCACTGTTGAGACTTTTCACCCTTTCCAATTACCCCTAAGTCATCACTTTTTAAATTGAGGGAAATTTTACGAACATCCTTAAAGGTCACCCAAGAAATCGTTTGCATTTTCCACACTCATCCCACTCCTATGTTGCGCTTTTTAAATGTCGGAACGGGGGTAGGGTTCCTTCGAAGACTCATGGTATTTTCCACTCTCCCGCTTTCATCCCTTTTTTATGTGAGGGAGGTAGGCATCCTTCGAAGACTAGTATTATTTTCCACTTTCCCGCTTTCATGTGTCTTAGACACCCCCGACCCGATTTTCTTGTAAGTGAGGGATCGCGGGTAAGCACGTGCGGGACCGCTCCGTGCCGGATCGCTCCCTCGCATTCGCACACGTATCCGTATCCTCGGTGTAGAGTTTAAACACACACCCCTTCACCACTCAATCAGTGACCCTAATTAATTGCATTTTTATTACCCGATGCCCTATTGACAGGTTGACATCTAACCCTAATTCATTGCATTTTTATTAGCATAGCCTCCTGAGATTTTGACAGCTAACCCTAATTCATTGCATTTTCATTACCATACCGTCTTGAGATTTTGACAGCTAACCCTAATTAATCTAATTTATGACGGTAATTAGCGAACTCAAAGGTCGGTACAGCCACCTTATCATCCTACTAATACCTCTTCCAACTACGATCGGTACACACCAGCGCAGGTCTTTTATCCGACGTCGAATAGGACACATCCATAAAAAACACGATCACCAGTTAAAAGGCAACAATAGACCAAATTGCAGTCTATGTAGAGGGCCCCCGAATATTAATTACATTTTAAACGATTTCCCTGGTCTGTCCGCCTTAGAGCCCACTTTTTTTGGGCCCCAACTGCCTACACAATCTTTAGGCTTTCCATCCGCAGAGAAAATAATAAAAAATAAATCATTTCATTAAAAAAGCAGGCATCTCAATATAACAGAAAAAATATTTAAAATAAATGTGTAAATCGAAGGGTACCACAGCAAGTGCTCGTTAATTTAGTACTAAGTTTAATCATTGTATGATAAGCTTAATTAATAATAATAATAGACCGTCGAACATCCAATGAGTGTGAGTATGTAAGATAAAAGCGCTTAAAACATTGCAACCATACAAAATACCTGATATATTAGTGATCGCTTCCGTCGCCGTATCTCACTGTCTGTCCATTCCGGAATCTATAAGTAAGGAAAAATTAAAGTAAACATATAAATTTTCTAATTAATCTAACAAATCGGGAATTTTCTCTTACGCAAGAAATTAAAGCTTAATATGTCAATTTATTTGTGCGGCAGCCACTGTTGTAAATCCTTTTTTTTCTCAACGTATAGCCAGTTATTGGATCAGATTTACATCTTATATTGTTTTACCCTAATATTCTTTTATTCAAAGCTGTCAGATTTGAACACCCTCCAAACATATACAAGACGCATTACTACATACCCCACCATTGCGTCTTAAAGCATCTACCTCGTCAACCAATCTACGAGTGTCTTTGCCGCCTCCTGCACAACAACTTCGCAATTGTCTCTCAAAAAGCTTTTGCTGGTGGTTTCTACACTACAAACGGATCTGCATGATGATTCTCAAATTTAGGCTGTCCCAATACGCCATGACAGCATATATAACAAAGAAGTACCGGCAAGCATAACTTTCGTTAATATCAATACATTTTTTGGTGGGAGTCCAAATAATTACGCCGCTGCGCAGCAGTGCGCAGTTGAATCCATTTGTCTAACAATAACATGGCTGAATTACCGTCTGGCTTATTTGTAATCAAATCATCCATCAAATCATAACTTACTTTGTAAAGCTGTCAGTGTACAAACCTTGCAGGCTATTAAGCTAAAAGTTCGAAAACACCCTGCCTATACATGGCAGGAACTTAGCTTCGTTGAATTTGATGATAACTTCTCGAGTGCGTCGCATGCGAAGCGCTATATGCAGCATGCAACTCCTTGGATTTAGCAATTCATCCATCAGAGCTTACGGATTAAGCTTGTACGTACGCATAGAAGGCCCTAATAGCATAAAAAAAGGTACTACAAAAATTTGAGTTTAGCGCTGCTCCCTTACTCGCGCACCTAAATCATAAAGTCAAGGAGTTCTTCGCAGACAAAAACATTACTTCATACGTCTGGTTGTGCTCGCAGATAGTACTCCATTGCCTTCCTCTATTTATTTATATATATATATATATCGAACATTTTTATATGAAGGCATATCTAAATGGACATCGTCAACTGCTAAAAAAAAAGGAAACATGCTTTTGCAAATACAACTACAATTTTGAATCATTTGCTCGCTGGAAAACACAGCTCTTACACTACTTGTCTTCGCATTGTCGTATTAATTCTTCGATTTACAAAAGAAGTTTGGAAAGCGTCTGTGCAATCACACAGCCCAAAAGACTAGGAAAACGAATCCAATTACATATCCTGGAATCTTCAGAACACCAGCATTTCCGAAGAACTTAGACTCTTACGAAAACAATAATTAATTAATATTTCATTGTACAAGGGAACCTGCTGCCTTCTTATTTATAAGATTGACTTTTATCTTGTGTCTTCAAAGAGATCCGTTTTGAGAATGTTTAATTTTCATCTTCTCATATTGTATTACTTTAATATTTTCACATTAAAAAGCTGTAAGCTTTAATTTAGGCTCCGTTCTAGACGAATAAAGAGCGCTTGAAAATAAAGCTTTATTTAGTATTGAATCTGTTGTTATTAAGTTTGACATATTTATTTTAAGTTCTTTGAAGCGCTTTTGTTATATTAAACAACCGAGAAAAATTAGATTATTTGCAATAACCTGCCACTTTTTAAATGGATATGTTAATAAAAAGCAATTAATGAGGATTAGCTGTCAAGATCTCAAGAGGATATGGAAATAAAAAAGCAATGAATTAGGGTTAGATGTCAACCTGTTAATAGAGGATCGTGTCATTAATTAGGAATTAATTAAGCTCACCTATTGAGTGGTGAAGGGGCATGTGTTGAAACACTACAGCGAGGATATGGATAAGAGTGCGAATGCTAGGGAGCGATCCCGCACGATCATGTTCACATGGACGCTTACTCACGACCCCTCAATTGAAAAAGGTTAGAAGATTCAACCCAGATGTATGTTTCGAAAAGGGATGCTTGCATGGTAACATCTAAGGGCGTTCACCAAATTTCGCTCAATTTAAAAAGGGACGTCGGGGGCAATTCATTAAATCAAAAACATGACAGAAAAAAAAAAAAAAATTGTTGCTTACTTTAAAAGTGACGAGTGTGTACAGCATCCACTTTAAAGCCACTATTTAAATTAAAAAAATATCTTAAAGAAATCCCCAATTGGACGTTACCAATAAAAAAAAAATGTATATATTTTATATTAATGTATATAATATAATTTTATTGTTCATGTACAAAGATCACAAGTGACGTTCTAAAAAAAGGGCAGGCACTCAATTCAATTCTGTTGTACAGATCGAGAGATCCCAGCTTGTCGCTTCGTGCGATGAAAAGTCACAAGTTACTATTATGTGTTTCTTAATTAGTGCTTTTATTACGAAAATACAAATAAAAGTAAAAAAAAACAAACAAATAAGGTGATGAACCCAAGCGAAGCTAAAAACTAGTAAAGGTCAACAAGTTGTCATATAAGGAATCGAACAAGACGTAAGCACTGCTGAAGTCGAACCAGCACTAAAAGATGAAGGTTTTAACATGAAAACCGTTACAAATATACGGAACCAAAACAAACTACCGCAACCCTCTTTAAAGTTGAACTTGTACCTGACTCTAAGGCCCTCAAGAAAAACTCCAGTTTCTATTACATCGCAGAATCACGGTTAAAGAGCCGCATAATCGCAATGGCAACAGTCCAGTGCGCAAATTGCCAGGAATACGGACACACAAAATCTTACTGTACACTCCGCTTCGTATGCGTCACTTGCGGAGGGCTGCATACCTCTGCTAAGTGTGAATTAAAAACGAGCCAATTAGCAAAAAATGCAGTAACTGCGGAGGAGACCACACAGCAAGCTACAGAGGCTGTCCAGTATACAAGGAGCTAAAAAGTCGGATCAACCAAAGAGTGTCAATAGCACGATCTCACCACACACCATTGATACCCTCAAAGTCCACCCCTGGAGTTTTCTTTTCGTCAGCAGCCCGATCTTCACTCGGCAGTTCCACTATAACTAAAAACGTAAGCTTTGCAAGAGTTTTGAAATCGGATAATGCGAGCCCTGCCTACGATGTCCAATCACTACCTACAGTATCCTACCAACCTGCAGAGCACACAGAAAATGAAATGGAAACAATGACACTTAGATTGCAACAAAGTATGGATGAATTCATTTCTTTTATGCAAACGACCATGTAAAATTTGTTGACAAATTAAAATATTTTGATTCAGATGTTCCAAAACATCTCATCAAAATAATCAATGGCTCCCCTGCTCATTGCACTGTGGAATGCCAATGGCGTTTCACACCACAAACTTGAGTTAGCACAATTTATAAATGACAATGAAATCGACGTAATGTTAATTGCAGAAACCCAACTTAACAAAAAAAATATAATTTCCAAATGCGAGGGTATATGTTTTATAATACCAATCATCCTGATGAAAAGGACCATGGAGGCACTGAAATCCTTATTAAAAACCGCATCAAGCACCATTTCCACAACACGTTTGCTACTGCCTGCAAGCCTGCAAGCCACATCCATCAATATACAGTGGGTGCCACAATCTAGCTCTAGCAGGGATATACTGTCCTCCTCGATTCACAATATCCGAAGCCCAATTTATGACACTGCCATGTGATTTGTTGATGGAGCTGGACGTGGAGCTGGTGTTGGTTGGTGCATATTGCTCGATGACGATGACGACGCGGCTGAATACTATTCTTCCTAGACGAGCTTCCTTATTTTATACTTGTTAAGGAAGACATTTCTTCTCCCACTACCTAACACATGTGGAGTGGAAAGGGATTCAAAGGCATACATCGTCTCAGATTGCCCACTGATTGTGATGAAGATGTCCATAGTTTAAATTATAAAGTGTCTAACTTCAAATTTCAAAAACTAGCAAAATACTACGCTTTTAAATATTTCTAAAAAATGGGTTTTCGGATGCGTTCCTTATGATGTCGGGCCAGCCAAATTTATTTTTCCACACTGTGAGAATTGGAGCTACACATCTTTCATATAAACTCCCCGAATATTTGGAATATTTTTAAAGGCAAACCTCAATTTATAAAAGTGTGGTAGTAGTTTTTTTATTGTGTTTTTGATTTTTAGTATTTTTTGAAAATGATATTCCATACTGTTTTTTATATGGTTGTAAATACAACTATTTTCCCCAACGCTACCAACTCAAATTTTTAATTGTACCTCCGGTTTTCATGAAGCTGTGCTTTTGCCATCTTTGCATTGTTGATAGACTTTACTATTGATGTTAGATACTGCCTTGTGAGCAACTTTTACTGAATACAATAAGTCAAAGAACAAATCTTTCTTAATTCGGTTGTAGCCTTTTTGATTATTGAAACAAGAGATTTCTTACTACTTTCTTTTTCTGCGGCTTTGAACCCACCTTCTTCATCTTCATAATGTTTGTCAACATATATGCTGCAGCTCTTTCCCTCCTTACAAGCCTCATCCAAGCCATTCATTCCACCATTACTGGTCAACAGTAATCGTAACCAGGTAAATAAGAAAAAAAAAGGGTAGACCGTTTATTAAATTATTTATGAGGCCATTCAAACAAGGCTGACATTATATATATAAAAATTAAAATATATATATATATCAATCTCAATTATCGAATGATTGTCCTTCAATGAAGTTCTTACCTCTTAAACATGCGTTTATTAACTCAAAATAAAGCCATCGTTTTAAGATAAGATCATGGGACCAAAAAACATCCGCGACATAGCTCTTTCTTACCGAAGACAATTATAACTTTAATTGTCGGCCCATCCAATTGTGGAAATATTTATGTGATAATAATTATTATAGACGTTGATGCACTACGGTCAGTACACTCAAGTGGCCCTTTCAACACCAAGCACGTGCTTGTTAGGGTTAGGTGTTAGTAGGCGCGATAGGAGAAAGTATAGGTAAAGTTTGCGAGGAAATTAACTACTGGCGTGCTGCCTGATATTTGGTTGCATACGTACTAAGTTAGGTTGGATTAAAGTTTTTAGTTTGGGAAGGCTGTCTACGTTAGAGGTTATCATTATAATTAGCGCACAAAACTCTAAAGGGTTCATGCACTTCATACGATGATCTACAATGGCGAAAAACTAAAGGTAAAAAGGATTTAGTATTTCTACTCGGTACGTGGATATTTAGCTGACCTAAAGAGCAAAAAGTAAAAAGTTCTTTTGAACTGATTCGATGCGTTTTGTGTGGACATCATATTGTGGATTCCAAACGCACGAGCCATACTCCAAGATAGGACGAACTAATGAAGTATACAAGGTTTTTGTAACATAAGGGTCATCGAATTCCTTCGACCACCGCTTAATAAATCCAAGCACACCCCTGGCTTTATTCACCATGTACGAAATATGATCTATAAAGTCAAGTTTAGGATCCAGACGGACGCCCAAATCGTCGACCAGAGTAATTCTTTCTAGAGCGCAGCCGTTTAGCATATAAGTCGCTAGCATGGGAGTGACACGTGAGAATGTCATTAGCTTGCACTTAGAGCCATTTAAATTTAATACATTAACATGGCACCATGTTTGAAAGTTTTTCGGATTTGATTGTAAATCCGACTGGCAAGAGCTGTCTTTATACTGCACACAAAGCTTAACGTCATCTGCGTACATGAGCACTCTAGAGCTAGCCAAAACTTTCGACATGTCGTTAATAAATAATGTAAACAATAAGGGACCCAAATGGCTCCCTTGCGGGACCCCAGAGGTAACCCGGAGAACATCTGATATTCTGTTTTTAAAGATGACTTTCTGCGTCCTGCCAATCAGATAACTTGAGATCCATTTAAGAAGATCAACAGGAAAACCCATTAAATCGAGTTTCCTAACAAGAAGGGAGTGATTAACGCAGTCAAATGCTTTACTGAAATCAGTATAAATTACATCTGACTGAAAGTTCTGTTGGAAGCCTTTTATTATAATTGAGGTTAGCTCCAAAAGATTGCTTGTTGTTGATCTTCGCCTAATAAATCCATGTTGACATGGAGAAAAGACTGATCTACAAAGATGCTGCACAAGTGGAGTTACTGATTTTTCGAAGAATTTTGGGATGGCTGACAACTTAGAAATTCCTTTATAATTGTTGGCATCCGTTTTGCTACCTTTTTTGTGGAGAGGAACATTAAATGATTCTTTCCAAATAAGAAGAAAAATTTGAGGTTTCTAAGGATAAGGTAAACAATTTAAGAAGGGGATTGCACAAGGCCTCGGCACAGTACCTAAGCACACAGACTGGTATTCCATCGGGACCTGGCGCATAAACTGGCTTAACACGTTTAAGATCCATAAGAAAAGAACTTTCGCTTAGACTAGGACTGAAGATTATGTTCGATTTGGACATTTTGTAAGAATAGGTTTGGCTTGAATCGGCAGACGAAGAATAAGTAGTTTGAAAAAACTGAGCAAAATGATCGGCGATAGCCTGATCATTGTCTGCTGTCATATTTTCAAATGATAGCGAGGAAGGATGTGTAATAGGATTACGTTTAGTGTTGACAAAACTATAAAACTGTTTCGGGTCCTGCGAGAACTGTACCCTGCAACGAGTTATATAGTTTTTATAACACTGAGCGTTTAGCACGGTAAAATTAGACCGAGCCATGGTAAATTTAATCAAATTTCTATACATAGCATAAGGTGAAAAATACAACCCACATTTTCCAAGCGACTATGTTAAAATTAAATTGTTTAATGTAGTCAAAAATGGTGCAACACTACAACTCGCATTCCGCAATTGGAATTATTATATGAATACAAGATTTTTACCGGGAACACATCATATAAAGAATGTAAAGCTGTCGGCGAATAAAGAACGTCTACGTTTCGCTGTTAATGCTTTTGATCTCTTATACCAGAATGAATTAGTCTAATCAGAAACGATTGCTGTTCAAATTTCCACTGAGCAAACGGCAGCAAGTGAGCTAAATACAAATGTTATACCCTTCTCATTAATGATCATCTAAGTTGCTAGTATTTATGTTAGAAGAACCTAATAATTGTCGCTGGATGAGACAGTCGTTACGACGAAGGCGGGAACGGCTACATACCAACGTTACTGCTCTAGCATTTGTGTAGTATTTTTCCATTTGTTGCGCTATTACATCTCGGACGGGGAGTATATTCAAGTCTCTCCGAATATTTCTACTCAGAACGTACCACGGTGCCCCGGTGATAGTTCCCAGGATCTTTGATTGGGTTCTCTGCACGATTTCTACGTGGCTGTTGCTGGCGCTCCCCTACAACTGGGAGCCCTAAGTCCAGATTGCACAGTGGTTGCGCCCATAGGACAAAATGAAAAGTTGTTTTGCATTGTAGTTGTGCTGTGTCTTTGTGTTGGTATTTCTTGTTGTATGTTCTTATTAGCTTTAAATTTTAATTTTAATAACGTCATTTCTTTATTATTTTAATTATGGTAGGTGACCCTTCTCAATGTGTCTTCACTCGGTTGTACATATTCAATTATTGGTGTACAGCAATCGGCACCAATGCCGATCATGTAAACAGCAATAATGAAAACATTGGCTACGTGTCCGAGATGGGGGTGTTAACGAAATGTATTGAATACATTTGCAAAAAAAAAGCTTCGTTTTGGACACAATATAAACGCAAAAAGGCATCTGTTCTTAAATTCCAATTTTATTGGCTTAACGAAAAGGAAACAATTTTAATGAATCGCACTCATAGTAAGCCTCAAGAAATGATAAAAACTGCTAAACGTGGAAGTCCGAAAATGGACTTTAGTCAGTCATCAAAGGAACTAAGAGACGAAGAATTGCTGAGCTTTCAATAATTAATGAATCCGCAGCTTGTATTTTTCTATCGTGCAACATTCAATCAGATTTAATGTGTAGCAAAGCTAACATCGATGAAGTCCTATCGCTTCTCATAGAGGTAAACTTGAGCAAGCATGAATATGTTCTTATTCGAAGCTATGTGAACTCAAATACCTCCTATGACCTTTTCTCAAGCTACGAACAACTGTTAAAAGCTAAGAAATTAACCTATCGAGACAAAGTTACTGTAAGTAAATCAAAAGCTGAAGTCGATCTACAGAGCTTAGTTGACCACACTGCGAAGCGGATTGTAAAACTTCAGCATGCATCTAGATGGGTCGCAAGTTGCGCTAAAGCTTGTTGTGGACATTTAGATCGGCTGAGGATCGCGGTGTCGTCGGCAGACATAGTCAGTTGGCTCGAGAACGCTGCCTTGAGGAACNCCAGCTTCGATGTTGTGTTCAGCTGACATGGAAGTATTGCACCTCACAGCAAATATCCTGTTATAAAGATAAGACTTCAAGAGTTTATGCGTGTTATTAGGGAGCATTGTTTTTATTTTATGCAGGAGGTAAACTTGAGCAAGCATGAATATGTTCTTATTCGAAGCTATGTGAACTCAAATACCTCCTATGACCTTTTCTCAAGCTACGAACAACTGTTAAAAGCTAAGAAATTAACCTATCGAGACAAAGTTACTGTAAGTAAATCAAAAGCTGAAGTCGATCTACAGAGCTTAGTTGACCACACTGCGAAGCGGATTGTAAAACTTCAGCATGCATCTAGATGGGTCGCAAGTTGCGCTAAAGCTTGTTGTGGACATTTAGATCGGCTGAGGATCGCGGTGTCGTCGGCAGACATAGTCAGTTGGCTCGAGAACGCTGCCTTGAGGAACACCAGCTTCGATGTTGTGTTCAGCTGACATGGAAGTATTGCACCTCACAGCAAATATCCTGTTATAAAGATAAGACTTCAAGAGTTTATGCGTGTTATTAGGGAGCATTGTTTTTATTTTATGCATTAGGCCGTCATGCCATACTCTGTCGAATGCTTAAGAGACGTCCAGAAATACAGCAGTGCAGTATTCCCTATTTTCGAATGCACTTCGGATTTCTGATGTTATGCGGTTCACCTGTTCGATAGTTCCATGTTTTTCGCGAAAGCCGAATTGATGTGCTGGGATACTATTGTGTCTTCTAAGGTATGGTATGATTCGGGCTAGGAGGCATTTTTCGAAGACACGAAAGAAAACTTATTGGTCTGCATGAGGGGGTGAGCGTGTGGTCTTTTCCAGATTTGGTATCATTATGATGATTGACTTTTTCCATCTCTTTGGGAAGCAGCCTAGTCTTGTCATCGCGTTGAACAGCTGGCATATGGTACCAATAGCGCATAGAGGGAGTTCAATGAGCATTTTGGGAGTTATTAGATCGCAGCCTTGAGATTTTCTCAGTTGTAGCTGCTCTTTTATAATTTTTATGACTTCGCATGGTCGTCTTTTGTTTGCAATCTTATATTACGCACTTTTGTTGCTAGATTTGACTAGGACACATTTTGAAGGTGGGCAACGAATGTATCGGCTCAGTCTTTGTCGCTTCGAGCCCAGCAACCTGCAGGGGTCCTTATTGGCGTAACCGTTAACTAACTGGCTGTTGGTTTAGGCTAAAGAGTACAGGCGAGTGGTCTGATAGATCAGAGAGAGGACTGACGGTAATCAGATTTCATGCGATGTTTTTTGTAACTGCGAAGTTAATCAAGTCTGGCAGTTTTCTGGGGTAACTTGGCCAGTGTGTAGGTTAACCAGGGTAAACGCAGTAGAGTTTATTACTATGTTTCATAATTGCGTAATACAGTTGTGTTATAGTCTCCTGCTGCTATAAAGTAGTTGCCTAGTGAGTTTAAGTAGTTGATAAACTGGGCTTCGGGTATTGTGAATCGAGGAGGACAGTATATCCCTGCTAGAGCTAGATTGTGGCTTGCAGGCAGTAGCAAACGTGTTGTGGAAATGGTGCTTGATTCGGTTTTTAATAAGGATTTCATTGCCTCCATGGTCCTTTTCATCAGGATGATTGGTATTATAAAAAATATACCCTCGCAT
>VNJM01001860.1:0-17136 GCA_008042475.1 Drosophila kanapiae | reverse complement strand
TGCACTTGCTACATGGCACACTTTAACTTAAATTTTAATTCCGATGATGTATATTATCTTTTTCATTCATTTAATTTAATTTATTTTTTCAATTTCTTTCTTTTTATTTCCCAACTGTTATATTATATAAAAAAGTTTTTTTATGATGTTAGTATGTAAGACTGATTGATGATGTATGTAAAATGTCTTGTAATGTACGCATAGTTGTTGGTGCCATAACTTAAAGGCTTGATTTAGATTTTAGCACTAAGATAAAACGAAAATCAAATAAAATGGCTTTTGAGAGAGATTTATCGGGGCGTCTAGTACTACGGATCTTGAAATTGCAACCCTTCAACTTTAGGAGCATTGCATTTTATGCCCTACATACTATCAGGGATACACATGAATGATATAAAAAATTAATAATGCCGCGGAATTACAAATTGGTTTACAATAACAAGAGAAATATAAGGAAACAAATCGGTGACAAATCACCGGATACCCAAACATCTGAGTGGTACGTGTACAAGAGAATGAGATTCAGCTTCAGCTCTTTAGCTTCAAGCTTCAGATTGGTGATTTTTGAGTGTAAATTAGTGCTTTAGATCTGGAAATTAACTATGAGTTGCGCAAGTTTTGAGTGCCGGAGTTTATAAGCCAATGCAGACTGTTAGCTTTCAGCCTGAGGTGAGTTCGTTTAGCTTCAATATGCTTGCGCCAGGTAAGCCTTCTGTCGAGGTGTACGCCAAGATACGTTACTTCTTCTGACTGAGGAAGCACGTTGTTGTTTAGTGTGAGGCTTGGGCAACTTTGTCTATTTAAGGTAAAGGTTACGTGTTTACATTTTTGTTCGTTTACTTTTATGGGCCAGTCTGAGAGCCATTTCTCTACTGCATCAAGGTGGGTTCGCAAGTTGCGCTGAAACATTTTGACTGAGAATCGCGGTGTCATCGGCAAACGTAGACATAGTCAGTTCGCTGCTCGTAGAGATATCAGAAGTATAGAGTAGGTATAGAGTTGGCCCGAGAACGCTGCCTTGAGGAACACCAGCTTCGATGTTATGTTCAGCTGACATGGAAGTATTGAACCTCACAGCAAATATCCTGTTATAAAGATAAGACTTCAAGAGTTTATGCGTGTTATTAGGGAGCATTGTTTTGATTTTATGCATTAGGCCGTCAAGCCATACTCTGTCGAATGCTTGAGAGACGTCCAGAAATACCGCAGTGCAGTATTTCCTATTTTCGAATGCACTTCGGATTTCTGATGTTTCTGAGTTATTCGATCGCACCCGGGAGATTTTCTCGGTTGTAGCTGCTCTTTTATAATTTTTATGACTTCGCATGGACGAAATACAATTGGATCGGCAATGTGAAAGTCGTCTTCTGTTTGCGTCCTTATATTACTCATTGTTGTTGCTGGATTTGGCTGAACATTTTGAAGGTGGGCAGCGAATGTGTCGGCACTGTCTTTGTCGTTTCGGGCCCAGCAACCTGCAGGGCTAGATGGGGATAGTTGGGGATGGGGATAGTTGCTCTATGTAGCGCTGTTGGGATCTATCTTCTTCTTGTCGGAGTGCATTGGTGAGTCGACGGGAAGCTTCCTTCAACTGTTGCTTTGCAGATGGTGATCGATGTAATTGCCATTCGCGCCGGGAACGGCGCTGTTTAGCTGTGGTGTAAGTTCAATGTGCGAACTTAAGTATTTTTTTAATTTGAGCCAGTTTGTGCTGTTAGAGGTTAGCATGACGGCATTGTTATTACTAACTGGCTGTTGGTTTAGGCTAAAGAGTACAGGCGAGTGGTCTGATGATAGATGCGAGAGAGGACTGGCGCTAATCAGATTTCTTGGGATGTTTTTTGTAACTGGTCACTTGGCCAGTGTGTAGGTGAGCCAGGTGCTATAAAGTAGTTGCCTAGTGAGTTGAAGTAGTCGATAAATTGGGCTTCGGATATGGTGAATCGAGGAGGACAGTATACAGCTGCTAGAGCAAGATTGTAGCAACCCAAATGAATGTTGATAGATGTGGCTTGCAGGTAGTCAGTAGCAAACGTGTTGTGAAAGTGGCGCTTAATGCGGTTTTTAATAAGGATTCCAGTGCCTCCATGGGCCTTTCCATCAGGATGATTAATATTATAAAACATATACCCTCGGATTTGGAAATTGTATTTGTTGGTAAGGTGGGTTTCTGCAAGAAGCATTACGTCGATTTCATTGTCGTTAATGTGCTAGCTCAAGTTTGTGCCGTGAAACGCCGTTGGCATTCCACAGTGCAATGCGCAGGGGAGCCATTGATTATTTTGATAAGGTGCTTTGGAGCATCTGAATGAAAATATTTTGATCTGCCAACATATTTTGCATGGTGGTTCGCATAAAAGACATAAATTCATCCATACTTTGTTGCAGCCTGAGAGTCATCGTTTCCATTTTATTTTCTGCCTGCTCTGCAGGTTGGTAGGGGACTGCAGGTGGTGTTTGGACATTGTAGGCAGAGCTCGCGTGATCCGATTTCAAAACACTTGCAAAGCTTACATTTTTAGTTATAGTGGAACTGCCGAGTGAAGATCGGGATGCTGACAAAAAGAAGACTCCACCTGGTGTGGATTTTGAGGGTATCAATGGTGTATGGTGAGATCGTGCTGTTGACACTCATTGGTGGATCCGACTTTTTAGCTCCATGTATAATGGACGGCCTCTGTGGTTTGCTGTGTGGTCTCCTCCGCAGTTACTGCATTTTTTGCTATTTGGCTTGTTTTTTAGTTCACACATAGCAGAGGTATGCAGCCCTCCGCAAGCGACGCATACGGAGCGGAGTGTGCAGTAAGATTTTGTGTGTCCGTATTCCTGGCAATTTGCGCACTGTACCGGGCTATTGCGTTTATGCGGCTCTTCAACCGTGATTCTGCGATGCAATAGAAACTGGAGTTTGTAGATGGGATGAACTTCGTTTTTCTTAGGGCCTTAGAGTCTGGAACAAGTTGAACTTTAAAGAGTGGTTGCTGTAGTTTGTTTCGGTTCCGTATATTTGTAACGGTTTTAACGCTAAAACCTTTATCTTTTAGTGCCTGTTCAACTTCTGCAGTGCTTACATCTGGTTCGATTCCTTTTATGACGACTTGTTGACCTTTACTACTTTTTAGCTGGTAGGTATAGTAGTTCTTTTTCTTGACGTCAAGGAGTTCCGTCAATTTTCTATAGCTTTCTTCGCTTTTGACTTGGAACTTTAATTTATGTATGTCTCCTTTAGTCAAGGGCATTACGTGGAAGCTATCTTTGCCAATCAGCTCGATTATTATGTTAACAAGTTTGTTGGTGTTTTTCTCACGAATATAAAGCGGAGGGGGCTTCGCTATCTTCTTGTCGTTATCAATGACTGAAGAAGGGGTTTCATCAGATGTATCAGCCAAAATTTCAAATCTGTTTGCTGTGTTACAGGCCCGATTGATTTTTGCGACGTTTTCCATTTTCGTGTCTTGTGGACTTGCGATCTTGCGATCCATGCCAGTCTGTATGGTCGAACCTAGCTTTTTAAGTGGGGCGTTAGTCGGTGCTGCGCTAGTTGCAGCTGGTAAATCCACCGACACAGCAGGTAGAACGATCGACGGACATACAGACGAAACTGATGTTGTTGTTGTTGTCATTGCATTTACAGTTACTAATGTCGTCACTGTGCTGGTAACCGTGGCCAGGCATGTAGGCAGTTGGGGCGAGGCAGGGCAGGGAAGAGGGGGAGCGCACTTATCGCTTACCCCGCTTTGCACCATCGCTGACATTGACGGAGAGAGAGAGCGCGCCCTTTCGTTTTGCATAGGCTTGAGTTCGTTGGACGGTGTCGGGGTTAACGATCGTGGTAGAGCAGAAGCTTTTGTTGTTGCTGCTTCGGCTACGTCTGTCGATACGAAAGAGAAGTATGCATTGCTCTTTTGCAGCGACAGCCGACGCTCGTCTTGGTTACGTTGGCGCTGCGCCCGAACTTCGTTTGGGTTCATCACCTTATTTAATTGATTTTTTTTAATTTTATTTGTATTTTAGTTTTACAACTACTAATTAATAAAGAAACACAAAATAGTAGTAGCTTGTGACTTTTCATCGCACTAAGCGACTTTTCGCCGTTTATTTTTGTTTTGTATCGGTTTTTTTTTCAAAGATTGTCTTCCGGAGCACGAGAGAACTAAATACACGTCTGCACTCGCTAAATTCCATTCCTGTTTGGCACTTGTGTGCATGCGAAACTAAATGAAGTGCTTAGAGATGAGAACAAAAAATAGCATCAATTTCGGTAATACAGCAGTAAATTAAATTCTCAAAGGATTATTTTTGGAAATTAATATTGGTTTATTAGGTGCAGTCTTGGTGGCTTGGTGGATTAAATACTAAAATATACAGGTGGCGTGATTTGGATTTGGCTGTCATCAGCAGAATTTGGCTACGCGTGGCGGATGCCGGCTTGCAAGTGCTATAATAATTCCAAGAAAATATTGCAGCGGAAAATATTTTGGACCAAGCGTGGCGTACGTAGACGTCCCCCATAATCGGAATCTACGAAGAATTCTAAGAAAATTTCACCATGAAACCATATGTCGTACCTTATGTACCTCATAGGGAAATCTTTAAGCTTCACGGCGCGAGCTAGGAATTCATTTTAGATACATTGTTTCATGGTGAAATTTTCTTAGAATTCTTCGTAGATTCCGATCATGGGGGACGATTTAAAGGAAAAAAAAATTGACCCGCCCTAATAAGTATTTTTAACTCCTCCCTCTTTAATTTGCGCTTGTCCTCAAGCGCTATTAGTCTTAGAAAAAGGGTACGTTGTTGATGTTAATTGGAGTTTGAATCGTTTTATAGCTTTTTTGTAGATTTTGTGTTGGTGGTGGAGGCTTATGGGGTTGCATTTGTAGAATTACTTTTTGTTTTATCTTGTAAAGATAGATCATTCCGACGATTATCACTACAATCATGCGGAGAGTGAAGATGCTGACTCCATGAGTTGTTAGTCGGAGATCATCTAGTCGTTCTGTGTTGTTAATGTGCAATAATTGCAAAGCTTTCAATGATAGTATCTCCAGGCGCTTACTCTCCTCTGGGGTGATCTGTATTAAGGGATTGGCCATTTTTGTTATTGTGGTTTCCATATTGTTGAATGTTTTGCTGTCAATCGATATTGACTCGTTCCAAAAACTGATGAGGTTCGATCCTTTGAGGTGTTCTGCTCGAAAGTCAGCGTCCCGTTGAAGTTGTTAAGCATAACAAGGCCAATGCTAATTTCTTCTATTTCAGCGATGTGGTCGGCATTGCTAAACTCACACAGCAATTTTTCTCCCTTTAGGAGCCTAGGCAAACAAGTTCTATCTTTATGGATTACAATGTTATCCTTATCGCATATATTAATATTTTTATAATTTTTGCAGTTTTTATTTATTCCTTATCTTTATCTTTATCTTTATTTTGAAAGATTTCATTAAATTCGATGTTGACAATTACATTATTTTTGACAATTAGTTTAATTATGATATTTTCGTACTGTTATTCTTTTAAATTTGGAATTTTGATTACATAGAGTAAAAGTGTTTTATGTAGAATTGAACATCTGAAAATTCTAATATTTCTTCTATTGAAAGGGACGGCATATTTCCGGTTTTGAACATTTTATCTATTTCGAATATTTTATTTTCTCCGAGTAAGAATGTATTTCTTAAATTTAACTTTGCTTATTGTATGGCATATTTTATATTTGTAACTTCTTCTTTGATTAATCTAATCTGTTTCTGAATACCAATGGCAATCTCGTTACTGAATCTGTCGTCGTATTGGAGGTATGTTTGTTGTATTTTATGATGTATGGTGTGATATAGACGGCTATACTTTAAATCTTGCTCTGGATGGAATTTAACTTTGTCTACTGTTACTTCAATTAGGTTTAAATCGATAATGTGAATTATTCTGGTCGTAGCGGTACATATTTTCCCTGTTTCTTGATGAATTGTAGCCGTTTGTGCGTCCGTGTAATTTGTTATGTCCAGTGATCCGTTAGTGATAGTCAACATCCATGTTATTATATATCTGTAATTTAATGTTTTTGATATTACTTTGATATCACTGGTCACAATAGTTGTATCTTTGTTTTCTTTAACAACTTCTTTTTTGTACCTAGGAGATAATTTGGATCCTAGTCAGTTATTCACTTTGGCGAATATTTCATCTCCTGGTTGGTATGTTTTGAGAGGTTTCCTGCTTTTATTGTGGTATTATAGGTCTGCTGTCTGTTTTTCTTTAAGTTTGCCGATGTTGTCGAGTCTGGTTTTTTCGTATTGTTCTGGGTTAGTAGTGACTGTTCTTCCAAAAAACATTTCCTTAGATTATAGATAGATCATAGATTGCTCTATCTATAAGCTCTTCGAATGTTATATTATTATCTCCGAGAATGTAGAGTGGAATCTCTCAATTTGCCCATTGACTCTGCTCTGAAAAGGGGGTGCCATAAATGTTTTGATCTTGAGTGGATCTTGGAGCATACTTTTTATTGAAGCTAAATAAAAAGACTTCTCGTTATCCATTACAAGACATTTGGGTACTCCGAAGTAGAAAATAATTTCTTTAGTGAAGTCTAATATCTTTTATAGATTTCGATTTTATAACCCTTTTCTTTGCCAGTTTTGAAAACTTGTCGATGGCTGTTAGTACCAATTTCCCTTCTGTCGAATAAATATCTATGTGAATTATTTGACCAGGGTATTCTGGAATTGGGGTTTTCTTTCAACTTAGGGTTGGTCGGATGTCTATCGTATTTTTGGTCCTTGCAAATAGTGCACTGTTTTACTCAAGTTTCTATTTTTTGTTTCATTTTAGGAAAATAACATTTTTTAGGCAATTGGATCTTGTTTTCGAATAAGTTATTATGAGCTCTATTGTGTGTCTTAAGAATTTATTCTTCTTGTTGTGATTCATCTATTAGGTCTTTGACGATAGTTTGTGAGAATCAAACTTTAAAAAAACTAAAATGTGTGGGGTAGATTATTTGAATTTTCCCCATTTCTCTTCGATGGTATTTATTCCATTACTGACCGATGGGTTCAGATAGCATTTCAGAATGGTCGTTAGTTTGTCTAAATCGTAAGTTTTTCTGTAAACGATATGTCTGTGAAATGTGGGGAATGGTAGGCTAAATTTGTAGTTGGAGAAGTCTGCTTAGTGAATTAATATCTGATTCTTGAAAGCATTGAATGGAACTTCCAAGCTTGGAATCAAGTCGGGTCCGGAGCTTTCGTCGCTAAGTTGAGTACTGGTTAAACTGACAGAGTTGACCTCACTTGGTTTAGCAATTCGAGACAAGGCGTCTGCGACTACATTGTCTTTCCCTGGTTTGTAGAGTAATTCATAATCGAATTCTTCCAGATGTGCTTTCCATCTTTTTATCCTTGCCATTCCAACTGCTCAATGAGTGGGTGATCAGTAAATATTTTTACCTTGACTATGCCATATAAGTAGTTTCATAAGGTCTTATGGTAATCGTGTAAATTCATATTTGGCATTATTAATTGAGAATGCGGTTTTTCTATGTTAGATTCCTGAACCTTAATCTGATGAAAACCACTTTTTAAATCAAGAACGGAAAAGAGTTTATTGGCGCCTAATTGGGCAAGTACTTCATTAATTTCGGGAATGGGATATTTGTCTGCTATCGTAACTTTATTGAGTTTCCTGTAGTCGATTACGACTCTATATTTTTTTTCGTTGGAAGCGTCAAATTTTTGGGACAACCCACACTGGTGAGTTGTACGGGGACCGAGATGGTCGAATAATGCCATCTTCTAATAATCCTGCTATTTGTTTGGCAACTTCGTCTATAAGAGACATAGGGTATTGGTAAAACTTGTAGTAAACGGGAGTTTCTGAATTGGTTTTTATGTCCAACATAAAACAACAGTTTGTTGTTTAGGTCAGTTTCTTTATTGGCATTGCAAACAATTGCGCGTGTTTTTTGAATATATTTTGTAGAGGCAATTTTTTTTCTTTCTGTTAAATTGTTTAATCTTTATTGAATATTATTGACCCCTGGAAACTTGATTATTTAATAACGTGATATATTTATCTGCGTGAATTACTACCTTGAGTTCTCTTAAACTCTCGTTTCAGGATAGGCAATAAGAAATTTAATCTAGAATTTAATCTATCATATTTTGTAGATTGGCCAACTTGTGGTGTATGATTCTAATATTGCCTCCTACAGACATAGCTTCGAAAGGTTTATCATTTAAAATTGGTTTTGAAACTAAACTGGGTTTGATAATTTCCGGCTTGATCCTGTATCTAAGAATTTTCAAAACTTGTCCGTTCCTCACTTTGGCCTCAAAATGCGGTAGCGGGGAACGATTCTAAAAAATGTAAATCGCTTCACTTTAGTTGTGCGTCTTCTGTAGGGTAGTGATATTCCATATTGTTTTGATACCGCTCGTCCTTTATTTGTTTGAAGTCATTTACGGTTTCATAGTTGGTCATGGTTTGTTGGTATTCTGTCATAGTTCTGTCCTGCTCGTTGTTTCCGTCTTCGATACCTTCTTCCGGAAGGATTTGTTCCTACCTTGAAATTGGGTCGATTCATATAATTTATCTGTCTACTTCTTAAACTGGGGTCCACGTCCACGGGCTCTGGTCTTGGCAAAGATTTGGGTACTAAGGGTCGCGGGCGTGCTACCCGTTAGGGTTTTTGTGAAACGACGAATTTCCTCGTGGGCTTTGTGTCTTTTAGTTAATGCATAATTTGAGCGGAAGGCTTGATTCTTAAGTTTTAGATTCTTTGATTCCTAGTAGGCGAGGTAAATCACCTTGAAAACCTCTTACAAATGCATCCAAGGCCTTGTCTCTAAATATTTTGGCTATGATTTGTTCAGCCTCTGCACCCATCTCTATGGAACTGACTTCCCAGTTGAGGGGAGTGTTATGGTTTCTGACTCCTAAGGACCTATCGGCATCACCTGTTATCTTATAACGGGTTGATGTAAGGATCCCGAAATATTTTGCGGTACCTTTCTGTGCACCATAAGTATCCAGAATACAGTTAACTCCCTTTTTTCAGGAGCTAAAATCCGCTGGATTGCCACAGAATTCGAGAATACATTGAACAATATCTGGTATTCTGTCAAGATCTTTAGGGTTCGCTGCATTTTGAGGGTCAATGCCTTGGTCTACTACATTGGCGACATCTCGGGGAGCGTTATGCTGCTGAAGAAGTGCTCGCAATTGCTGGCGCTTCATTTCCTGTCTCCATCCTATTCTGTTGTCTTTGATTCTGTCTATGCTGTATTCTTTGCTCTTGTCTTTCGTTTATTCTTATCAGATTATTCGGGCTTGCAATAGCTGTTGTCAAAACTGGGAGTTATCTTATTTTCGTCTAATTCTTTATTTAAACTTTCTTTTACCGGGATTGATTAAAAAATTTAATCGGGGAAATAGAAATGTGTAGTGTGTAATATAGTAAAATATAATTTGTTAGTTATTATGAATAGTGAAAATAACGTTGTCACTTGTATTTGTAATATTTTTAAATGGTTATAGTTATTCTTATTTATCTTACAAAACTATAGTTGTCGTGCTCGCCATCTCCAACGTCGTGGAGTTTCTCCGTTTTGGTGGTTTCTGACCCCTACTAGGGTTAAACAGATCGCACTATTAAAGATGGGTCTGATACTGCTGATACTACAGGCCGGCACGTTTGGGCTTACTGACGCAAAGTCAGGAGTCTTTACAAAGTTTTTATTTTTTATTTCTTTTTTAGGCACTCAAGGTCGTGTTGCCTCATCATGATTTACACTGCTAGTCCAATTAGAGACAGTTTTACTCTATCGTGGCTAGTTAAACCGAATCGCGGCGTAGAAACATTTTGCTCCTTTGACGCGTCGGTCCCTGCTCGGGTGCAAATTAAATTCTCAAAGAATTATTTTTGGAAATAAATATTGTTTTATTAGGTGCAGTCAAAGACTGTCACTGTGCTGGTGGATTAAGGACTAAAAGATACAATTGTTATTTGTCCCTTAGCTAGCTGTGGGTTTAGCCGAAGATCGGCAGAGCTTGTGCCAGCGGTGGCGGCAGAGTTGGAGGCAGAGCTGACGGCAGAGGTGGTTGCAGGTGGCGTGATTTTGGTTCGGCTGTCATCAGCAAATTTTGGCTACTCGTTGCGGATGCCGGCTTGCATGCGCTACAATAGTTGTGTTTGGGGACAAGCGTGGCAGATGTTCCGTAGACGTTTGGTCAGCATAAGTATTCTTAACTAGTATAATACATATTTAGCTACGACTACACAAAATAGCTATTTAAATAGCTACAACATGACAATGAGACACAACTAATGGTGTGCTTTAATATGCCGAGAGCGTTCGCTAAAACCTTTGCCGAAGTCAATCGAATGTTGATAACGTGCGTTTGTCGTTATAAATACAGGGAAAGCTGTAATGCATGTCTGACAAGTTTATGTTAGGTAACGATGATGAGGTAGACTGAGATAGTACGAGTTATAGAGGTATTTCATCTTTTTATTTTCTTAACTTTAGGGTTCTGCCATTTGTGCAGGTTGTTGTTTTCTTCCATAGAACTAAAAATTGTTTTAAGATTTTTTGTACAGCGTTTTACATGTACCATGAGCGTTCACTAGAACAAACTTGACCACTGATTATCAAGTACATAGTTCTGCTGAACGCAATCCATAATGTAATACTGTTTTGCATTTTTAAGATCATACATATTTGAGATCACCTACTCACACAAGCGCAAAACGTGGCATTTTATCTTGATCAATATCAATTCGTTGTCTTTTTTTTATTTGAATAAAATCTGCTCCAATCTGATTTTTGGCAGTTGTACAATAGCCAAAATAGTTGCAGCTATTTAGGTAAGCTCTTAACGGATGGCAGATGAGCTCTGTGGCAATTGGAGTATCAGAAATCCCAACTTTTTCACACTGATAGAAGTTATTACCAAAAACTATTCAAGTTTCAAGAAAATATATGCCATATTTTATTTTTGCATAAGATTTTCGTGCTGACTTTACAGCTAGTTCCAGGCTCTCTTAAATTTTGTCCAAAGCCAGACAGAGAGCGCTACAGTTACAACCGACAAGTTGCCCACGTACTCTTATGCATTCTGGTCGTATGCATGGTCCTTGTTCATCTTAACATCGAATATATTTTTTATTTTACAAAGAGTCTAACACAGTATAAGTAAGTAACCAACACTGCTGGAATTTCACATCTGTCCGAAATCCAAGCTGTTCCGCCGTGATGTTAGCCACAGGAATACCGTATAAAATATAGTGTTCAACTTTTCGCTGAGATATCGATACATACTTCAGATACAAGTAATCTCTAAAAAGTGTTTATAGGAAAATATTAAAATTTATATTTGTTGACAAAATAATCCAAACACAAATGCTTTAAAGATTTTACACTCAAAAAATCGTGGATAAAAACCGATATAAAGTTGTATATTTCTAAATGTAATATTTATGAAATAAAACAAAATAATAGACCATACATATATTAAGGGCTATGGCGGATTTAGAAGCTGTTTTAGCTGATGTCAGCTATCTAATGGCAATGGAAAAGTCAAAATGCACCCCTGCTGCAAGAGCCAGCAAGAAACTAATTTTACCAGATCCCAGGTATCCAACTTATACAGGCGTTTGTTTACTTGTGTGCCTTCTATTGCATTGTATTCATTCTAACATGTTTACCTACATATGTACATACATATGTACATATTTATTTATTTAAATTATAATTGTACACAATAATTTTAGCTAAATTTTAATTTAAAGGATTTTTAGTTATTTTTACACATTTGTATTATTAACCCAATCCTTAATTATATTGCGTAAATTATTTTTTATCAAAGTGTAATCTAAAGCTTTTAAATACAAGCATGCATATGTCAAAATTTTTGAATATTTTAATTAATTACATTAACATGTATTTACGTTAGTTAGTTCTTGTTATTTGTTCATAAATAAATTCATATATGTATCTACACATGTACATATGTATGTAGGTACATGTCGATTTATCCTGCATAACTTAATATCCAACATAACATACATATGAATGTAAATGCATACATACATACATATGTACATGTCAATATTTACGAAATTTAGATTTTATTAAAAAATTGTTCTAAAAGATGCCACTCACCATCCTGCAAAATATTATATGTACCTGAATAATGAGTCGTAGACTTTAAATCCTATTAAAATTACCTTCCTTTTTATCGTATGTAAAGGCGTTCGCAAAATTATTTTATATACATACATTCATATGTACGTACTTACAGTGTTCCACTTTAGATAGCAGACGATTTCAAATTAAGTTTGCAAAATACTTCTTTATTAAAAGATAATCAAAATAAGTAATAAGAAAATGTTGCTTGTTATAAATTTATAAATTGGTCTGAAAAATGACGCGAAAAATGAGCTCACGGTAGAAGAACCAAAAAACTTACACATTACGGAAAGGAAATCCTTCTGTGTAGAAGCCAGTCCAGAACTCACATGTGATAGGGCGTTTTAAAAGCGATGGTCGAAATAAAAATAACCAAAGAACGTCCGCCAAAATTAAATTATAGGGATAGAAATCGGGTTTGTCCCATATACACTATGTAAAAAGCAACATGTGCAAAAAAAAAAAAACTATCCAGTCTAAATACAATATATTTGGATCCGATGGGCGTTTCAAGGTTTGGCGGCGACCCGTCGCAGTCATGAAGCAGGTAGAATGTGTGCGCAAAGGGACTACACTGCCAAAAATTAAAAAATATCTAGTTTTTCAAATTAAGAACTTTCCATTTCTTTAGTCATTTGTATGTTTATTCGTGCCCGACTAAGAATAACTACGAAAAAACAAATCTGAAGTTTTTAACTCAGTGCAGAAGTCGCTGCTAACTGCGCAATTAATTTTTTTTGTGTGGCCCAAGACACTTCTTTGTTGTTGCAAACTGGAGATCGCGGGCATCGCGACTTTTTGTTTTATTTTCAATAGATTTTTTTCGACTTGTTGGCGCTACCAAAAAAATATAACGGAAAGAGCAATAGGAGCTAAATCGCGCCTATCATGGCTATAAACCAAAACACAGTGAAGCACGGTGAATTTATTAATGGTATTAAGGACCACAAAGTGTACATTAATATTCTAAAAGAAAATCTTTCTGAGGCGAATTGATGAAGTCCTCAAAATGAAAAGATATCCCACAAAATATTAAATTTAATTTTAATACGTTAAATGTAGAATCAGTGATTTTAATGAAAAGTGTGTTATAACTTTTGGGAAACAAAATGTTATAGTTTTCTTATTTTTATGTAAACTTAAAGATAAAATCCTTATTTTACTTTGTAATAGCGTTACGATAAGTGAAACAAACAACATGTTATTTCTATTTTTGATTATCTTTTAATATTAGGAGTATTTTGACATTGACTTTAAAATCGTCGGCTGTATCACTACTTAAGTGGCACAATGTCAAACAACATTTTGTTTATTCATGTAAATCGAAATTAATATCGTATCAAAATATCAAAATTATTATCATATTTTTTTCGCTGTTCGCCGTTAATCTGTGGTTTCGCTTTGATATTTATTGATTTAGCTGGTGATTCTTTTTACAGTAACAACTGAGAAAGATATAACTTTAGACTAATTTGTTCAAATTTGTAATACTGACATATAATATAATAATAAAATTATCGTAACTTTTTCCATAAATAAATTTTTATTTTGTCTTTTATTATCGTATGTCGTATAAGTTGCTGTCAAATCCATGAAAACAGTGGGCGCTGTAAGGTTCTACTGGATATTAAGGAAGACATGCACGTTTGTGCAGTTTGAGGTTTTTCTTGTTAATGATTTATTGTATTCTCATAAATTGGGTCTTAGCCTAAGTACATATATTCTTATGTATAAAGCCGCATAGCTGATCCGCGGAGCGCCTGCTCATATCTATATGTATTAATATTTAGCGAGAGAGAGGGTCTTATGAACACATGGGTATATATGTTTGACATAAGCGGTCATCGTGGGAATGCTGAATTAGCGTTCCTCCTTCAATCAAAGCTATTGATTGTAAAAATTATTTGTTGTTATTGATTTCGGTTTCTGTATACCTGGTGCATAAATCTTTTAATTGATTTTTGAACAAAGGCGGAACGTTTTTAATAAATTTTTTCAGAACGAGGTTGGGTCTTCCTTCCTTAGGTTCTTTTACTATATCATAATTTATTAAAGTTTCTTATTTAATTTTATTTAAATTTACAATCTTATTGGTATCTGTTGTATTTATAATACGGACATAAGTATTTTTGTGATTGGATATCGTTTTTGAGATATAAATTCCTTCATTAATTTCTTGATTTAATATCATAATTTAATTTTTGATTAAGGGAATTTGTATTTCACGGACAACTATGGAACGAGCTGGGAGTACTGTGGCATTATTGTACCAAGTATGTAGATAATTTAAGTTGTTTGGGCGAAGAATTAGTGAGTCGCCACTTTGAGTAAAATCTAATTGGCAATTATATTGTTTTATAAAATCTATGCCTAGTATGCCATCACTAGGTATTAGGAAACTTTGTTCGACTAAATGGAAGTCGTGCGGCATTATATATTTGCCTGTAGTGCGTTCTATAAAGGCTAAGCCTTTTGAATAAATTGACCTTCGACCAATACCCGATATTTGGGTAGTAATTGTTTCATTTATATTATCTTTTAATATGGATATATCTGCACCACTATCTACTAACAGGGTAAAGGATTTAATTTTTATAAATATGCTTAGATTGAGGTTGATGGTTTTTATTGAGTCATTTATTGACTCTGAACATCTGAGGGGTTCTGCTGGTTTTCCGAGTTACCTTGAGTTATTCGGACATTACCTCTATTGTTATTATTTTGGTTTTGGTAGCCATCTCGGTTTGAATTATTTCTACCCCGGTTGCCACCTCGGTAATTTCCTCTGAAATTACCCCTATTGTTGTTATTGCCATTATAGTGGAAATTACCATTGCCGCGACTATTGACTCTACCTCTTTGGTTGTTACGGCTGTAATTTCCACAATCGTGCCTTTGTAGAACAATCTAGTCCATCGTCAATATAGGCTGTCTCAAGTTGCTTACGCAAACTATCAATTTCAGCGTGGCTGACTTGCCTTTTTGCTTTACGTTGAGCAACTTGGCTTTGATAACGTCTGTTGACTCGCCTTTTATATGGTATTTAATTTATTTATAATACCAGCAATTGACGTTTCATTTTGTACTTTGTACAAAATTGCGCCAACTATTTTAGACTTAATGACTTCCACGGCTAAGTCTTCTGTGTACCTTTAGTACGGTCGACTAGTCTTAAAGCCTTAAGAAATCTGGCCAGTGATAGCTTCTTGCCATCAAATTCCAGAATTGTAGACGATACCACCTGTCTTACATATTTGCGATCTAAGGCCACCTGATTTACCGCCATGTTTGGTTCTGTTTCTTCAAGTGGCTCAATGTCGATATCAGCTTCAATATCGGCGTCACTATTTACTGTTGGCTTAGACTCATTCAGATCTTCTAGTTGATCTGAGTCAAAAGTTGCTATTAACTTTAAATATTTGGGGATATCTATGGGTATATTATACCTTGTGCTAATATTTAATATCCTTATCCCAAGTGATTTGATTATTTTCGGCTCTGATTTACGTGATGATCTGTAATCCTATTTTCTTTACTTAGATAGAGCTGAACTAGGTTGTTATAGTTATATATTACTGTATTTATATGGTGAATTAGCGTTTCGACCTTTATAGGTGCATTTTTATTTACACATTTACAATCGTGGACATAAGTATTTTGACATACATAAAAATTCACATTTTGTATTATAAACTCTAATTTATTTATACAAAAATTATTAATGAAATTTATTTATAAATATAGTGTAAGAAGACAATAAAAACCACAAAAATATTACATTTCATATTACATCTTATAAACTAAAAATACAAATTCATTAAAGTGGGAAGCCAAAAGTATTTTGACATTACATAATTTGTTAGAAAATTAATGCAAATTACCAAAAATGTTAAAATGAAATAGAAATTGATTAAAAAAATCTCTCCTTTGGCATCTATTACCTTTTGTAATCGTGCAGGAGCAGATTTTATTAAATTTTTGTGTGGAAAAAAAATATTTTGACATTGCAATCAATCAGTTCTCATTTGTTTCGTGCGCATTAAAGACAGTTTATTGTTATTTATAACTCCAGCTTATAAATCTGTTACCAGCCCTAATATATTTTTTTATCAATTTTCCTAATTTCTGTAGCGTTATTTAATGAAAATATGGGTAAAACACGGGAGCTAAGCCAAATTCAGCGAAACGAAATAATTAATTAAGTACCACGCAGGTATTTTGGTCCAGAGCCTCAGCATATTTTATAAAGTATCCCGACAAACCATATATTATCAAATTAACAAACATAAACTGACAAATTCGACGGATAATTTAGTCAGAAAAGGACGACCACGCAAAACTACGCCTAGGAAAGATCGTCTAATCCTTGCAAAATTTAAAGACGATGTCCTTATTACACCAAAAGCAGCTTCAATGAAAGTTAAAAAAGATTATGATATTTCAAGACTGTTGAAAGAAGATTGAAAGAGGCTAACTTTGCTACTTTTGTGGCCCGTCCGATACTTTTCATTTCACCTAAAAATAAGTTGAAACGATTAGCTCTTACCAAATCATTTGTTAACAAGCCCCAATCTTTTTGGGAACAAATTTTGTGTACAGATGAGAGTTCTTTTGAGTACCATGGTTCATTTACTGCAGATTACCAAAAAATATTCGCAAGAAGTGCAAGTGCACAATTCAACGTATACCACATGGTGGCGGCAGTGTCATGTTTTGGAGATGTGTCTGCTTTAACGGGATCGTTGATCCCATCAAGGGACGATGAATCAATGACTCTATTTGCGTATCTTATTGGGCAAGACTTTATCCTGCAACAGGATTATGCTCCATGCCATAAAGCAAAAATCACATCAAAATTTTTGAGGGACTTGGAATTAAAATCTTTAGATTGGCCACCCCAAAGTCCTGATCTCAACATCATAGAGAATGTGTGGGCTTACATAAA
>VNJM01001858.1:0-10810 GCA_008042475.1 Drosophila kanapiae | reverse complement strand
TGGTTGCATACGTACTAAGTAAGTTAGGATTAAAGTTTTTAGTTTGGGAAGGCTGTCAACGTTTGAGGTTATTGGGTACATATCATTATAATTAGCACACAACACTAAAGGGTTCATGCACTTCATACGATGATCTACAATGGCGCAAAACTAAAGGTAAAAGGATCTGGTATTTCTACTCGGTAAGTGGAAATTTAGCTGACTTATCAGGTCAGAACTCTTCACGTCACCACGGATTAAATTATAAATAAAGGTAATACCTAGCATGGTTCTACGGTTGGCTAAGGATGGTAGGTTAATTAGCAAAAGTCTACTTGTGTAAGAGGGTAACCTTCGACCTGAATCCCAGTTAATGTTGCGTAGAGCGAACAGTAAAAAGTTCTTTTGAACTGATTCGATTCGTTTTCTCCAAGATAGGACGAACTAATGATAAATAAATAAATTAAAAAATAAAGTTTTTGTAACATAAGGGTCATCGAATTCCGTCGACCACCGCTTAATAAATCCAGCACACCACTGGCTTTATTCTCCATGCACAAAATATGATCTATAAAGTCGAGTTAAGGATCCAGGCGGACGCCCAAATCGTCGACCAGAGTGATTCTTTCCAAAGACCAGCCGTTTAGCATATAAGTCGCAAGAATGTGAGTGAGAATGTCATTAGCTTGCACTTAGAGCCATTAAAATTTAATAAATTAACATGGCACCATGTTTGAAAGTTATTAAGATCTGTTTGTAAATCGGACTGCCAAGAGCTGTCTTTATACTGCACACAAAGCTTAACGTCATCTGCGTACATGAGCACTCTAGAGTTAGCCAAAACGTTGGGCAGGTCATTAATAAATAATGTAAACAATAAGGGACCCAAATGGCTCCTTTGTGGGACCCCAGAGGTAACCCAGAGAACATTAGATATGCTGTTTTTGAAGAGGACTTTCTGCGTCCTTCCAATCAGATAACTTGAGATACATTTAAGAAGATCAACCGGAAAACCCATTTAATCGAGTTTCGTAACAAGAAGGGAGTGATTAACGGAATCAAATGCTTTACTGAAATCCGTATAAATTACATCTGACTGAAAGTTTTGTTGGAAGCCCTTTATTATAAATGAAGTGAGCTCCAAAAGTTGGTTGTTGCTGATCTTCGCCTAATAAAACCATGTTGACATGGAGAGAAGACTGATCTACAAAGATGCTGCATAAACTGGCTTAACTCGTTGAAGATCCAAAATAAGATCATTTTTGGTTAAACTAGTACTGAAAATTAGGTTCGATTTGGACATTTTGTAAGAATAGGTCTGGTTTAAGTCGACTGACGAAGAATAAGTAGTTTGAAAAAACTGAGCAAAAAGATCTGCTGTCATATTTTTAAATGATAGCAAGGAAGGATGTGTATTAGGCTTACGTTAAGTGTTGACAAAACTATAAAACTGTTTTGGGTCCTGCGAGAACTGTATCCTGTAACGACTTAGATAGTCTTTATAACACTGAGCATATAGCACGGTAAAATTAGACCGAGCCGCTAAATAGCAAGATAAGACAGATTGAGAACCGGTATGTTTAAATTTAGAGTAGAGATTGGATTTTATGTTTTTTAGGCGAGTCAACTCTTTGTTAAACCAAGGAGGCTTGTTGGAGATTGACGGATAGTATAACGGAAAACAGTCGTTAAAAAAGGACTTCATGGCATTGTAAAAAATATCCATTGCGCTATCCATGTCAGTGCACATATATACATAGATCGGACCAATTAAAATCTGATATATAATTGTTCAGCCTTCTATAGTCCCCCCTGTGAAAGCAGTGGACCTTTTTCGGTGGCGATCAGACCTACACTCCAAAGCAGTCCCAATATCGATAGTCACATCGAAAGTAGGATGATATGGATCTTCGGGCTGTGTCAGTGGCGGAACCATGTCCAAACTGACTCTTGACGGTACAAAGACAAAGCAGAGATCAAGCAATCGATCTTGAGACAGCGAAATGTCGAACAAGCCATTAATAAAGACATGTTGTGCGGTAGTAAAAAGAGTTTTTGAAGATTTGGTAGCAGACCAAGTAGCTCCAGGAATGTTAAAATCACCTAGATTTATTAAATGGTCTCTATCCGAAAGTCTATTGGAGCCCGATTGGATAGCGGAAAGATGGTTCCAATAAATAGGGAGTTCCGACAACGGAGGAATGTAGGAACATAAATGAAACTACCTTTAACAGATAGCTATACTCAAAGGAATTCAACATCGTTGCATACCTCTAAAACTAATAATTCTGACTTGAGTGTGGAGCCCACCGCTATGAGGAAACCTCCTCGGCGGATAGGCCGATCCAGCCTGTATGAAGTGTACACAGCTGGAAAAACTTTAACCAGGTTTCTGTGAACACAATAACCTGGGAATCAAACGAAAGGCTATCAGAATACACCTCCTCGGCGGATAGGCCGATCCAGCTGGAAAAACTTTAACCAGGTTTCTGTGAACACAATAACCTGGAAATCAAACGATAGGCTATCAGAATACACCTCCTCGGCGGATAGGCCGATCCAGCCTGTATAAAGTGTACACAGCTGGATGAGAATCTCTGATGGCATGTTAGATGTCATTTATTCCTAATAATGCAATATAGCTAGATGAGATCTCTGATGGCAATAAAGCTAGATAAGCCTCTCTGATAGCAATATAGCTGGATGAGCACCTCTGATGGCATGTTAATTATAATTTGGTTCCAAAAATGCAATATAGCTAGATAAGCATATCTGATAGCAATATAGCTAGATAAGCATCTCTGATAGCAATATAGCTGGATGATTTTCTCTGATGGTAATATAGCTAGATGAGCATGTCTGATGGCATGTTAGGTGTCATTTTGTCCTAATAATGCAATATGGCTAGAAGAGCATCTCTGATGGCAATATAGATAGATGAGCATCTCTGATGGTGATGGTTAGATGTTATTTTGTGCTAATAATGCAATATGGCTAGAAGAGCATCTCTGATGGCAATATAGATAGATGAGTATCTCTGATGGCATGTTAGTTGTCATTTTGTCCTAATAATGCAATATGGCTGGATGAGCATCTCTTATGGCAATATAGCTAAATAAGCATCTCTGGTAGCGATATAGCTAGATGAGCATCTCTCATGGCATGTTACATATAATTTGATCCCAATATTGCATTATATCTAGACGATCACCTCATGTTAGATGTCATTTATTCATAATAATGCAACTTAGCTAGATGAGATCTCTGATGGCAATAAAGCTAGATAAGCCTCTCTGATAGCAATATAGCTAGATCAGCATCTCTGATAGCAATATAGCTAGATAATCTTCTCTGATGGCAAAAAAGCTAGATTAGCATCTCTGATGGCATGTTAGGTGTCATTTTGTCCTAATAACGCAATATGGCTAGATGAGCATCTCTTATGACAATATAGTTAAATAATCATCTCTGGTAGCAATATAGCTAGATGAGCATCTCTGATGGCATGTTAGGTATACTTTGCAGATATCGGCAGCGGTGGCTGTTTTGTGTACTACTGGTGTACGCGCTCAAAATGCGATGGCAGTAGTAAAACACCGCACAATATGCGGTTGCGTTGGTAAAACACCGCCAAGCCTATTAGTCCGGCGCGAGACATTCACAAAAATACGCGGTGGAAAAATACTCACTCACAAATTTACTCTGTTATTTTTATGACCATCAATCTTGCACATTCTGCTTTGTTGCCCTTTTTTTCTTCGTCGTTTTTGCACTGAGTAGGTATACGAAGAGGGAAAATCCTACAAGTAAAAAATGATCTAGAGGGAGATGGCACTATGCAAATAAGTGACCGGCAACAGAGACCGACAAGTGCAACATACACACATATGTGCGACGGGTCGCGGCTGTCCTTTTTATACGCACATACATAAATACAGATACATACTTACGCGTAAAAAAGAGATGTAATCAAAGTCAACAGAAACAAACACCCGTAAAAAAGAGTTGGTGCGAGATCACATAACACCATAAATACTCAAGAAATTTTAGGGTTGTTTTTGCATAGCAAGTGTGTATGCGGTAGCCGCTAACAAGAGTAAAAATCTACTACGTCAATATATGATGCTCATTTTTGGCACCGCATACGAAACAGAGACAAAACAGATGAGTAAAAAAACACCGCATCATTTTTTGACTCTGTCTTTTAATACTCATGTGTGAAAAGAACAGAGTATGTATGCGGTGTACTTGTAGTTGCGGTGCACCGCTGCCGGTCTCTGATACTTTGGTCCCAAAAATGCAATATATCTAGATGATCTCCTCTGATGGCAATATGGCTAGACGAGCATCTCTGATGGCAATATAGATAGATGAGCATCTCTGATGGCATGTTAGGTGTCATTTTGTCCTAATAATGCAATATGGCTGGATGAGCATCTCTTATGGCAATATAGCTAAATAAGAATCTCTGGTAGCGATATAGCTAGATGAGCATCTCTGATGGCATGTTAGATATAATTTGGTCCCAATAATGCAATATATCTAGACGATCACCTCATGTTAGATGTCATATATTCATAATAATGCAATTTAGCTAGATGAGATCTCTGATAGCAATATAGCTAGTTAAGCGTCTCTGATAGCAATATAGCTAGATGATCTTTTCTGATGGCAAAAAAAGCTAGATGAGCATCTCTGATGGCATGTTAGGTGTCATTTTGTCCTAATAATGCAATATGGCTAGATGAGCATCTCTTATGGCAATATAGACAAATGAGCATCTGTAATGGCATGTTGGATATTATTTGGTCCCAATAATGCAATATTGCTAGATGCGCATCTCTGATGGCAATAAAGCTAGATGATCTTCTCTAATGGCAGTATAGCTAGATGGGCATCTCTGATTGCATGTTAGGTGTTATTTTGTGCTAATATTGCAATATGGCTAGACGAGCATCTCTGATGGCAATATAGCTAAATGAGAATCTCTGATGACATGTTAGTTGTCATTTTGTCCTAATAATGCAATATGGCTGGATGAGCATCTCTTATGGCAATATAGTTAAAAATTCATCTTTGGTAGCAATATAGCTAGATGAGCATCTCTTTTGGCAATATAGTTAAACAATCATCTCTGTTAGCAATATAGCTAGTTAAGCATCTCTGATAGCAATTTAGCTAGATGATCACCTCTGATGGCAATATAGATAGATGAGCATCTCTGATGGCATGTTAGGTGTCATTTTGTCCTAATAATGCAATATGGCTAGAAGAGCATCTCTGATGGCAATATAGATAGATAGGGCATCTCTGATGGCATGTTAGGTGTCATTTTGTCCTAATAATGCAATATGGCTAAAAGAGCATCTCTGATGGCAATATAGATAGATGAGCATCTCTGATAACATGTTAGATGTCATTTTGTCCTAATAATGCAATATGGCTAAAAGAGCATCTCTGATGGCAATATAGATAGATAAGCATCTCTGATGGCATGTTAGGTGTCATTTTGTCCTAATAATGCAATATGGCTACAATTGCATCTCTGATGGCAATATAGATAGATGAGCATCTCTGATAACATGTTAGATGTCATTTATTCCTAAAAAATGAAATATAGCTAGATAAACATCTCTGATGGCATGTTACATATAATTTGAGCATCTCTTATGACAATATAGTTAAATATTCATCTCTNGTAGCAATATAGCTAAATGAGCATCTCTGGCGGCATGTTAGATATAATTTTGTCCCAATAATGCAATATATCTAGATGATCACCTCTGATGGCAATATAGATAGATGAGCATCTCTGATGGCATGTTAGGTGTCATTTTGTCCTAATAATGCAATATGGCTAGAAGAGCATCTCTGATGGCAATATAGATAGATAAGCATCTCTGATGGCATGTTAGATGTCATTTTGTCCTAATAATGCAATATGGCTAGATGAGCATCTCCTATGACAATATAGTTAAATAATCATCTCTGGTAGCAATATAGCTAGATGATCTTCTCTGATGGCAAAAAAGCTAGATGAGCACCTCTGATGGCATGTTAGGTGTCATTTTGTCCTAATAATGCAGTATGGCTAGATGAGCATCTCTTATGACAATATAGTTAAATAATCATCTCTGGTAGCAATATAGCTAGATGAGCATCTCTGATGGCATGTTGGATATTATTTGGTCCCAATAATGCAATATTGCTAGATGCGCATCTCTGATGGCAATAAAGCTAGATGATCTTCTCTAATGGCATTATAGCTAGATGGGCATTTTTGATGGCATGTTAGGTGTTACTTTGTGCTAATATTGCAATATGGCTAGGGGAGCATCTCTGATGGCAATATAGCTAAATAGAATTTCTGATGACATGTTAGTTGTCATTTTGTCCTAATAATGCAATATGGCTGGATGAGCATCTCTTATGGCAATATAGTTAAATAATCATCTCTGGTAGCAATATAGCTAGTTAAGCATCTCTGATAGCAATATAGCTAGATGATCTTCTCTGATGGCAAAAGAGCTAGATGAGCACCTCTGATGGCATGTTAGGTGTCATTTTGTCCTAATAATGCAATATGGCTAGATGAGCATCTCTTATGACAATATAGCTAGATAAGCATCTCTGGTAGCAAACAATGGAGGAATGTAGGAACGTATAAACGAAACTACCCTTGACAGATAGCTTTACACAAAGGAATTCAACATCGTTGCATTGTGGAGTTCAACGCTACAGGCCGATCCAGCCTGTATAAAGTGTACACAGCTGGTAAAACTTCGGAGCTAAGGATCTCTGGCTTTAACCAGGTTTCTGTGAACACAATAACCTGGGATTCAAACGAAAGGCTATCAGAATACAAGTTAGGGAGCTTACTGCGTAAGCCTCTTCCATTCTGAAAGGAAATAAGTATAACGTTTGTTAGTTTTTTAAAGACGTAGAAGCACAATGGGCTGGTCTGGTCTAGGAAGACTTATTCCTATAGGCCGCCTTTTCTTTTTCTTTGCCTCGAACTCCTTAACAACAACATACTTTGGCCAAAAACTATCAGAGCATATCGTGCTAAAGATCTCGTTAGGGACATTTATTTTGAAAGATGAAATATCCCTAGCGTAAGAAAATTTAAATTTTTCTACCTGTATTTGTGGGGAGTTTTAGTTTTTACAAATCGAACTCCTCACAACGCATCTGAGGAAATGGACAACAAACCATTCAGCGATCCTAAGCAACATTCCCAAAGCAGACCTCTGCAATACATCAATCTTCGAAATGGACAACGAGGACACCATTAAAACGCTTGGCCTTTACTGGCCACAATCCATTCTACACTCTAAAAGATGTATCTTATCCACAATGGCTCGTCTCTTCGATCCCTTGGGTTGTTTAGCACGCGTTATTATAACGTCGAAGATTCTTATCAAGGACATATGGAGTTTTCGAGCGCAGCAGAATGATGGTTTCCATATGTTGTCCTCTGCATATGCAGCGTACGCATACCTACGAGCTCAGGCCACAGACGGACTTAGTAGCTGCTCGCATTTTTAGTTCACAGAGCTACCGGGAACAGTTATATCCTTCAGTGACGTGGATCCAAAAGCAATTGCACGTCCAACAGATTTCCGTCCACAGATGGTCGGACGCCATGATCGTACTTTACTGGACATACGGCCACCCTGTTAGTGGCATCACGTTCCGACTCAGGATAATCCTGCAGATTGTGGAACACATGGTATAACCCTATCACAGCTGGCGCAGCATAAACTCGGGTGGACCGAACCAGACTGGCTTAAAATATCCGAAGGCCATTGGCCCCAAGTTAAACTAACAGGTCCAGATCCTGACAACCTATCTGCAGAAAAGACATTAGCAGTCATCAAATCACATACTTGCTCAGCATTTGTTTCATTCATAGAAAATTTTTCATCATACAATAAACTTATCTTCTGCACCGCATGCATCCAAAGGTCGCCCATAACGGTCGATCTAAAAGAAAAGGGCGGCTTACCTTAACAATCAATGTGGCAGAAATCACACAGCTTCTGTCCACTTTAGTCCATTTAGTTTTAGGTGATGTTAGAGAGGCTGCAAATAAGAACAAGCGTCTAACATCGTTGAGTTGATATTTCAAACTGAATTTTATTTCTTAGAATCCTAGCGTATATAGCTAACATGAAATTTACAAATATAGCTTAAGACCCACGGATCGGCACATGCCCCCTTCGTGGGGGCATATATATATGTATATAAGCGTTTTCATGTTTGAACAGGTGAAGCTTTTTGAAATGATATGGAAGTGAAACTTCTTTACGCGCGTCATGCATTTTAGACGACCGCAGTAAGACCGACTCATGACCGTCATGAAAAACCGTAAAGTTACTGTCCTTCCTACCTGTTTCTCGGTGGTCCTGTCAGTCGGCAGTAGATTGGATACTGCTTCTTCGTCTAGTTCGATTTCGTCACTTCCGCCTAACGCCTTTATCAGTATATTTTCTTTGTTTGGATTTACTTCATCCTAAGAATTTGTATTTGAAATTGATTTATGGTCGCTTGCTAACACGACTGCATTGACGCTACTTTTACCACATCGGTTCTTCGTTGCCCGCTACAGATTTGTTAGATTCCGCCCCTCTGCGGATATTCACCGGCTGTTCTTCTGCTTCGTCGCCACGCGACCCTTTCCTCTACCTCTATCTCCACAACCACAATCAAAAAACTTAACCAGTAAGCCGTTAGCGCAGTCGTACCGGTAATTTGTCTATTCCAAGAATTTACAGTACGTAAACGCAAATGCCTGGCCGAAACAAAACTTCAATTTGCTTCTACGGTTCCAATCGATAGCAAGACGATTTTATGTGTACAGGCCGATCGCCTTAAGAACATACTGGCTGCAGTCGTCGGCTCACGCACACATATACAAGTTGCGGGTCGAATCCTTGATCAGCAGATCAATGGATCCTTGGAAAACCTAGCTTCTCCTAGGTATCCTGGCTAGATAATTCAGTTGCAATGTGCCTTTTCTCTGTGTGTACTTACACATAGACACTTGTGGTGCTGTGTGTACTCACACATACACATTTGTTGCAGTCGCGCCATGTGGAGAGTAAAGTGCCTTTTGTACTGAGCTGTTGTGTTTTCCCGGTGCCAGATTGCACTGGGAAACCCGTAGCAAGTTGCTACTTGCTATGGGTTTTATTTGACCGATGGCTGCTGCAAGCTCGTGACAATGAGAAAGAGACGGCGTATGATATAGCTGCCTAGCATATAGGGGCTATTAAGGTGGTAAAGGTCATGGCGCACACCAGCAGCCAACCCCTCCCGCTATGCGGCTCACCCCGGATCGGCGCTCTGGCGACCGATTATGGGTGGTATAACCTCCATCGATCTAGTCTGGGAGAAATCCCAGGCCACCAATGGAAGTTGCTAAGCGGTCTGAGTTTGTGTCTCATTGTCCAACAGAAACTGCCGGCATCTTAAATCCAAGCCTCGTCTTCGCTATAGTGGCTGACGGCTTTGTCTGCTTTACGTTTTAAGCCGATTCGGTATAGAGAATCGGTATAAAACGTAATCCGGCAGCTGGGTTAATTAGCTGCACATAAAAGAGGAATGTCTGGTAATAACATAAATACTCCAGGTTTTAGCCGCTCATGTGGAAATCTACCGGGGATAAATTCCGCGGCCAGGGCAAGGATTCTGGATGCGCTAACTATCAATCCCCTTATCACGGCGACGCCGACGTTAACAATAAGGGCTTCCCCGAGTCAGTCAGGAACTGCGCAAGACCACCAAGATGGTACGGACACAATTAGTATGGATTCCATCCATTCTCAACGACCTGCTCACAAAAATCAACGAGCACAAAGTCAGGAGCATTAACCAGGGGCTTTCGCAAGACTGAAGGTGCTCTAGGTCTTGTTGCTGCGCCAAACCGAGAGTCGGCGTTTAACCAGCAGGGCAGCCGCCATTACGGAGCTGGGCTGCCAAACGGTTCCAGCGCCAGGACGAATCCTACCAATCGCAGATAAAGCGTTCCAAACCTCCCTGAGCATTTGAACAAGCCAGATGTAACGTTTTCCTGTAGCGGAAGACTTAAGCCGTCCCACCTCAGGTAACCTTAAACCAGCGCTTCCAACACCAAAGGGTGGCGGCGGAGCTAAGGCACGGCTTTGCAAACCAAAGGAGAGGCAGCAGAAACGACGCAAGACGCCCAGGAAGAAAGAGCAGATCAAAGGCTCACCTCCGGAAATGACCTACAAATAAGTGCTTTGCGTGGTAGTGCGGACGCCTCGATGGCAGGAATAGGAGACAGCGTATCCAAGGTCCTTAAGACAGGGAAAGGTGAGCTACCACTGGAGGCATAAGGGACAAGATTGGAGGCGTATTAGGAGACGGTGCTAAAATCCGTGCCGTGACGTCGCTGGTCTGGTCCCTGATCCGGCATTTCGACTGCTGCAAAAAATAAGGCGTAAGGGCCAGGAGGCCGTACAAGCGGGCATAGAGGTTGAGCACTTTCCAGGAGAAGAGGGCGGTGTACCAGCAGTGGCGCAGGTCTCGTAAGTCGGCAGTCCGGCTCAGCAAGAACAGATGTATTTTGGACTTTTGCGACACCGCAGACTGTGACCCATGGGGAAACGCTTAGAAAGTCATCGTTAAAAGACTCAAGAGAACCAACCAGCGGGCCCCCTTAGAGAGAGAAAGCATAGTCAGTCTAGTTTAGCACCTGTTCCCTAGAAGGGTCAACCCAGAGTTCGCGCCAAGACACATAGAAATGCTAACCAGGCCAGAGTTCGTCACAGCAAGGGAGATGCTCTCAGTGGCAGCGAGGATCAAG
>VNJM01001857.1:0-407546 GCA_008042475.1 Drosophila kanapiae | reverse complement strand
CTATACCAAAATCAAAGCCACCATGGCACCTTCGATCAGAATCCATAGACACAAGATTAAACAGATACAACAAAGATCAAACAAATAGGGTAATATTCACAAAAGAATTTTTTGACATAAAAGCAAATATGGAAAACTACACATTTCTTTATACTGACGGATCCCTTTTCAACCACACAGCAGCTTATGCTATAACCACCGAGGACACCGTTCTTAAAATGGCGGTGCTCCCGATATACTCATCGGTTTTTACAGCGGAAATAATCGCAATATTAGAAGCCATCGAGATAAGTCGTACAGTTAAAGGGAAGGTTTGCATATGCTCGGACTCACTCTCAGCTTTAAACGCAATAAGCAACATTGACAACTCTTCATATTATCCTACATTAATTCGAAGGTTACTTATTAACCTCCATCCAAAAATAAAAATCCTGTGGGTTCCAAGCCATATGGGAATCACAGGAAACGAAATTGCAGATGACTCCGCAAAATATGCAACTATAGCACCGCTATTCACCACTAAAAATCTCAACCAGTCCGATATAAACAGATACATAAAAACTAGACTATCTAACACTTCTCTAAACCAAATTCAACACTCATCAAGCTGGTACCAAACTGTAAACAGAAACAAAATTAATATCAACGACTACTCAAAACAGAAGGAAATCACCAGCTTATCAAGACGTGACCAAACGAAGATCATTAGACTACGTCTAGGCCATACAAGGCTGACCCACCAGTATAGACTATTGCAGGCAACATCAAACCCCTGCCAATTCTGCAATCATGACTCAATGACGTTAAATCACATTCTTAATGAGTGCATAGCATTCAACCCAGCCCGTACCCACCTCCCTAATGGAAACCTCAGCTCCCTCCTTTCCAATCCCTCATCCACTAACATCCAAAAAATTCTAGACTTCCTTAAGAAAACAAATATAATTAATCTCTTATAATAAGTTGCAATAGCATAGCATTTTTAGAAAGTAAAAACATATAATAATATTACATAAGATGGTTTACTGAAATCTCGCTAAATTTATCTGAATTTCCAATGAAATAAGTATATATAGTATATATAGTATATATAGTATATATAGTATATATAGAGACTAGAAAAATAAGCAATTAAAAAAACCATTAATAAGCCAGCCTAAAGCCCAAGCAGCTATGGCTGCCCACCCCCCTCTGTAGCTTTAGTTTTTAACTTTAAGCATACAGAATGTAAATAAATAAATAAATAAACTTTTTTTTTTTTTTTTTGTTTTAAATTAAACTGCTTAAGTATCATTTACTTTACGTGAAATATACAAAGAAGGTTGCAAAGCCTACCTTTGGGATGAATAAATAAAGGAGTTAAACTTTTTATTTGCCTGCATTTAGGGGCTTTTAGATAAATACTGAAGCATATACCTCCTATATGGAAAGTTTTCAGGGGCAAATCATGAAATAAAGAAATTTGAAACTCATTTTGTTTATTTCCAACCCACATCCAGATTGTTCCTTTCGTTTTCCTCTTGCAGCCAATCGTGTAGAGGTTTGAAGTAGGCCAGCAGGCCATCTACGTTGATTTCGGCCTCTCCCACTAGCTTTTGCAGGACCTTCCTGTAGGGGACCGAAGACCCCAGGGCCATGGCATCTTGGAGATCCTTCCCAAGGCCACGCTGATCGGACAGATCGCACAGATCCAAAGGCATTTTGGGATTCCCCCTTTCAAACTGCCCCGTTTTCGTGCAATAGTGACTGTATAGTTGGAACTGCAGAACGATGCTCAAAAACTGGCTGAAATGGGATAACCATCTAAGTTCATCGGAAGAAAATGTATTTCTTATGTTGGCTGACCTGGCATACTGGTCATCCACCTCCATTAGCAGCTTGGCCGGCACATCGAACTGCTGGTTGGTCCTTCTTGAAGGAGCCGCCGACCCCGTAAAGTGCTCCGTAAACCGCCAGTAAGCCTCGTTGTCGTCCGCCTTGATATGTTCGCTCAGCACTTCCACCCGGTATCGGTCGAGGACATAGAAGACGGGCAGTAGGAAGACAACCCTCAGGCCTTGGATGTACAAGCGGTTCAGCCGAGCAGGCAACCCCTTCCATTGGCCATCCCTCAGCAGGCCCACCTTATAAAGATAGCGTGGCGAACTGGCCGCCAAGGAGAAGAACTTGCCAATGGCATCATTGAAGTTGGGAAAGGGCTCCTCCCGCAACACCGTGGGCTGAGAAGAGGCTGCGCGGTAAAAGTGCAAGTCCGCCTGAGCCTCAAACATGTTGAAGAATCGCTCCTCATCGTTGAGGGGACAATAGGTGAAATTTGTTCTAGGCAGAGCATAGTACCGCCAGGCCTTGTGCCAGCAGCGGTCGTCATCATCAGTGGCCACTGGCTGAGCATATTCCCACAGGGAGCTGCATTGGGAAATTAAATTAATCCGTTGGGAATTTTAAATAATAGTTTACCTCTCCAGCAGAGGCAGGCCGACGCCCCTAAAGAACTCTGCCACATTCCAAAACACCCTTTGAGTGGTGGTCAAACCGCGACGGTGGAGCTCCTCGGTGATATTCGAGAGGCCAAGCTGTGGCGCGGGCAGGTCCACATACCATTCGGCTTGGACACGTCGAAAGGCGTTGCCAATGAAGACCTCTGCCAGGTGCTGCGGGAAAGGCCTGTCCCTGGGCACCAGTCCCTCGCCATGCATTTTCCTCAGCGAGCCCCGAACGTGTGCGTGAAACTGAAGAAATAATGGTCGCAGGCCGTGCAATATTTGATCCAGCAGGGTCATGGCATCTTGGGCACCCAGCTCCAGTGATCGAAACCAGTAGTCCTCGGCCCTGGGAAATCCGTTTAGGTTGGCGGTCTTTTTGTAGAGATCCATGAAGGCCACAAACTGGGGCCTGGTAGCCATGCCCGTTCGGCGCCGCCACTCGAACCAGTAGTATTCGATCTCGTCTAGATCTCGGCTCCCTTGGACAATTGACTGAACCTCTGGTATGAGCCTGAGAGTGCAATTATCCGGCTGTTTGTAGGCGCACAGCTTGACATTGCGGTAGTTGTCGCTCATGTTGGAGGCCAATTCGTAGACCTGCCTCAAATCCCGGTCGGGCAGAGCCTCGTAGCCCAGCAAGGGAAGCCTTGACAGCTGCCTTTGCTGGCGGTCGTCGCCCAAGCCGAGGCGCCGGAACTTGGCCTTGCGAGTCGATAGGTTTCTTACATGCTTGACAAGCTTATTGTCCGTGACCTCAATCTCCAGGAGAGCCACCAAGTCATTGGGCCCACGCAGCTCGTGAAGCAACTGAGCCAGGACAGCCTGATCATAAATAACAGCGAGTTGCTGGTTGGCATCCTTCAGAAATGTTTCCAAAGTGGGATCCGGCGGATCAGCCCGAGTTAGGCATACGTGGAGCTAAAAAAGAGAGCAGAGAAGTAATGGTAGTATCCCTAAAGCGTTTTCCTTTAACTCACCACAAGCCACAACCACAGCCACATATTCCCACACTTTCTACCAACTTCACTTTCGCAACTCAACTCCACAGCTCATTGAAATTCCCGGCACTTTTCCTTAACCTGTTCGCCGAAACGTTCTGCGCTTGCGCAGCTCTCGGACTGAACTGACATGGGCCAACGACACTCCATGGCCAGAGAAGCCAGTTTGCAGCAGGCTAGGCGCCCAGTTAGCCATTTGAAATTATAATGCGTCCCACTTTGTAACCACTTATAATGCTCCCCATTAATCGCTCAAACATGCACCTTCAAATCGCAATCGTGGTAGCGTATTTTCTTAAGATTTCGAAGTAGCTAAGTATGTACTAATATCTTTTACAAACTGGAATAAAATGGTTGTATTTTGCAATATTATTAAGACACAGAGAATACAAAATAATTTTTTTATGCAGGCTTTAAAAATGTTGTATACTTTTTTAATGATTTCATCCGCAGTTTCTCCTCTTCTTAGTTCGAGCCCTGGGCGGAGAGATATTATCCGTTTAAAAAAAAAACACCTACAATTTTCTTATTAAAAACATCTTTTATTTTTCAAACCGCTTCAAACAGGGTATCCAAACGGTACCATAACTGTTATTTTAAACTGGCATAACTTAATCAAGACCGTAACCGAAACCGAAATACCTTTTTGTTGCCTAACCCTAACCAAAATGAAATTGTGATTTTTATTTAAAAAAAAAAAAATGAGAACAGCTTAAAGAAATTCTTTTAGTTTTAAAGCCTGCAGAAAGAGCAATAACACTTTTGCAAAAATTAAATTTTGTGCCAATTGGGTGAGCTGTAAACTTGACATAGGAAAGAAAACCTTGCAGTCGAAATAGAAAAACGAGAGACACGTTTTTTAAGGATCGTTCTTAGATCCGAGGATCAATCTTACTACTGAGCAAAAATAACTACTATATACTTACCTTCTGACAAAATTGAATTCTCAAATACTGTCAGTACAAACCGAAATCAAGGTATCTAATAGCATAAGTTCGAACACAAGCCTATCAGTCTAAGCTAAAAACCACTCAATGCATTTGAAAAAATTAAACTAATTTCTTTTCTTAACGTTCAAAAAAATCTGTTTTAAAATAGATATTCTATAAAAGTAGGATCTATATTCTTGTAAATATTAAAAATCTCCTTACTTTTAAAACGTATTTTTTTAAGTGTTCAGTTTATCATAAACAATCTTACATATAGATTGAACGGAAAAGCTTTGAGTATGCTTTTTTGCTATATTCACAAATAATCAATAATTATTAATTATGACTAACAAGTGATTGAGCTGATTGACATAGACTTATTAACAAATATAATTGATTTATATATTTAATCGGTACAAACAGGTAACCGTAACTTATTTTGGTTTAGCAACCGTAAACGTAAGAATTAAAATATGTTAACCAAAATCGAAACCGTTACCGAAATAGTAATTTTAAAAACTCTTTTATTTGTTTAACCGGTACGAAAACTGTCCCTCACCGAAAAAAAATGTAAAACAAAACCGAAATTGTTACCGAAATACTTATATTGCTCAAAACCTAAACCGATATTTGTACGGGATTTAATCCTTAATATAAAATGTTCAGTTCTGTCATTGTTTATTTCGGTAATTAAAAAAAGTTATTAGAATTAAGGGGTCTATTAGCTGGAAAATTGTGGAAGCCACTATGAGTTCTGCGGTTCGCCAGTCAACAATGTACTATAGATGACCCTGACAAGATCAGAAAAAGCAGTATACCCAAACCTGATGCTTGTTTTTAACAAGACCCTATTGTTTCCTTGGCATAAAGTCGCGTATTTGTTTAAGTACGCAAGAAGCTATTTCTACAGAAAGAAATAAAGAGTTTTCAAAAAATGCATTTGCCATTTATGTACACAGTACATATATCCAAAATTGTTAACATAAACCAATAATAAGCAGGCAATGTTATGCCAGTTAACCGCATTTCCAACTTTAAATAATACTAAAAAAAAAGCAAGTAAGGGAACGTAATTGAAACTTTATTGAACAAAAACTGTACGAAATCAACAAAGCCAAGTCAATTATGAAGATACACATTCTGGAATGAAAAAATTAAAGAATTAGCCTTGCTAAAAAGGATCCTTGGGCTTTGGGCAGAACTTACTATCAGAGGCGGTCCAGCCGATGTGGACATTGTTCTTGATGTTCTCCGCCTCCAGCCAGACGCGCAGTGGCTCAAAGTACTCGGCAATGGCCTTGCCACTCATGACGCGCTCTCCATTGAAGGCCTCCAGTGCGTCGGGCCAGGGCTTGGAGGCACCCAGGGACAGCATGTTGCTGGAAAGAGTTAAAAACACATTCGAATAAAGACGGATGAACTCGTACTGATCTCTTCAGGACTTACTGGAAGGCAGCTCCAGCCGCTGCGCTGCCGTAGATGTCGCAGTTGTCCAGGGGCAGCTCAGCATTGCTGGCATCATACTGGCCAGCCTTGATGCAGGCGGACTTGTAGAACTGGAACTGGATGATGAAGGAGACCAGGTACCTAAAAGAGATAGTCATGAAAATTAGTCTGTTCCTTCCGGCTTTGATCAATTTTTGAAAGCCAACCTCAGATACTCAACATCCGCAGATACATGATATTTGGCCGGGGCATCAAAGTCCTTCTCGCTGCGCACCACCGGTGGCTCGATTCCGGAGTATTCATCCCTCAGCTTCCAGAAGGCACAGTTCCAGTTGCTCTTATCGACCTGGCCGCGGAACAGTGCCCAGCGGTACTTGTCCATGGTGAAGGCAAAGGGCAGGAACACGATCTTGTCCAGGGCGGTGAGGAAGAGCTGGTTGATGCGGGCCTCCTCGTCGCGTACGTAATCCTTCAGCAGCCCGATCTTCTCCAGATGCTTGGGCGTAGACACTGACAGGGAGAGGACATCGCCGACGGCCTCATGGAAGCCGGGATTGGCACCCGTGCGATAGATGAAGGGCAGATGCTGATACTGAAGGAAATACTGAATGTGTCCCAGCTCGTGGTGGACGGTGAAGAGTTGGTCCTGGGTCACTCGGGTGCACTGCTTGATGCGCACATCGTCGCTCAGGTAGAAGTCCCAGGCGCTGGCATGGCAAATGAGGTCCCGGCCATCAGTGGGCTTCTCAATGATCGACTTGTCCCAGAAGTCCCTTTGCACAACAAAAAAACAACCAATTAGCTTAGAGGTCAATTTACAGCTGGCTGTACTCACTGCGGCAGCTTGGTGAGGTTCATGGAGGTGAAGAAGTCGTCGCCCATCTGGAACATCTTCAGGGCTGTGAAGCCCTGCTTCTCCATCTCGGCACTCACATCGACCAGGGGCTTCTCGGGAAACGGAGAGACAATGTCTGCGATCTCGGACCACTGCTGCGCCCACATGTTGCCCAGTAGGTGCATGGGAATGGGTCCCTTCTCGGAGACCACCTGGTCACCATAGTGCTTCCGCAGGCGATAGCGCACGTAGCCGTGGATTTGCTCGTAGAGCGGACGAATCTCGGCAAAGATGTCCTCCAGCTGCTGCTCAAATGTGTCGTCCTCGTACTCATCCAACCAAGCCTCTGCACCGGACGTGAAATCTGATGAGAGATGGGCGTAATGGAACTATTAACTATGCAATTTAAAACCAACTAAGTCCGATCTCGCAGATAAGTCCATTGAAAACGTGAATAAAGCCTATAATTGGTATGCACTCACTATTCAGCTTGGCAGCCTTGGTGTTGAGCTCCACGTAGCGCTCGAATTGAGACCGCACGGCGGTTCCGGCCTTGTCGTAGAACTCTCGCCAGTAGTACGTGAGCTCCTCGTGGTCGCGACTGGTGCTGATGATCTCCTCGATCTCCGGATCCAGGGCCAGATCGCACTTGGTGTTGTCCTTGTAGTCGCAGACCTTCACCTTGGCGAAGTTGGACTCCATGGCGGAGACGGTTTCCAGGAACTCGGCGTAGTCGGCCTCCGGCAGAGCGGCGTAGCCCAGCTTGGTGAGGTGCTTGAACTGACGCCGGAGGTCCTCCGACTGATAGCTGCGCCACTGGAACTTCTGGGTGTCGCTGGCCACTTCCTTCATGAACTTGGCCAGCTCCGCGGAGATCTCGTTCTTTTTCTTCTCGTTCTCATCGTTGATGTTGGAGGCATAGGCCCAAGCCGCCTCGGTCTCTACATTGGTGCGCTTTGCCAACTCCTTGTTCAGATTTTCCAGATACTCCTTGGCCTGGATCTCCTCCTTGACCAGAGCGTTGGACAACTGAAAGCGAAGAGGACCGCATTAGTCGGCGCTCTTGGCCCTTGATGCATTCCAGAACTCACCGCAAGGATAGCCAGCAGTGCTACGAGAAACAGCCTCATTTTATGCGCCAACTTTGCCGCCTGGAAAGTGTATTGAGCATTTTGGAATTTAGATTAGAATCGATTCCATTTCTATGACACGTTGTTATGGCACCTCGATGACGTACATCTAATTTCACTGTGCTGAGAGTCAGTCTCTCCCCTTAATTGATTAAAATGTCTTATGTTCTGGTGACTCTGGGGTCAGATCGACACATACTGCCATAGCAGCCAGCACTTCTCAAGTGAATTTGTAGTGCCTATAGATTCGCTGGAATCCACTTCAGCCAAAGAAATCACTTTGCAAATATCAACAAGATAGGGCATGTTCACAAGCCTTTCGTAATCAACAAGAAATCAAGCAACGAAGAACGTTGAACATTAAAAAAACATTAGCTAGCGAATAGTAAGTAATTTACGAGGTCGTCCACCCACCACTAATTAACAGTCGTGCCAGTTATGCACACTTTGCAATTAGTCTATATTAAATAACAAACATTTTTACACCGATACCGAAACTACAACCTAATCAAATACCCTGCCCTTCTGAGCCTGAGTAAATAGACCGGGAAAGTAGATATAGACTCTTGATCGTAAATAACCCCGATAAGCACCGAATGTGTGTAGAATTTATGACCGTGTCCACCAGAATGACTGGGGCAAATGTTATAGATCCTAACCGCGTACCGCCTGATCCCGATAAGATAATCACCGGATTATAGTGACGGCTGGAATCGAATTTGTTGTATATTGACACCAATAAAGGGCAATAACAGTTCAGAAGTAATAACATCAGAACGAGCAAATCGATTGCACGCCGCAATTAAGATCCCAATTAACGAGAGGTTATTTCAAAATTCGCTTACTGTGATCGGGGGGAACGACTTGTCTTGCTTCGAGTTCTAAGTCGTTCAGAAAACTTACGTTGCGAATGAGTATCTGCGATGTGTCGGAACGAAGCGAATTGGACGACCGGCCTGCCGCCGATCTGAACTGGAACTGAAAGTGTTTACGTGCCATTGCGTGAGTTTTATAGTCAAGACCAGCCAAGCGGCAATGGGAAGGAAAAAAATGCACTTGGAGAAAGAATTATTATTCTTTCTTCTTCTTTATTAAATAATATATAGGATATCTGGGATATACCTACAGGAAGTGCATTGTAATAAAATTGATTTTCTGCTTTTTAAGACTTTCTTCAATTCAAAATTTTTAAAATATTTTTTACATGTCGCCTTTTATTGGAATATTTCTACTTTATTGGGATAGTTTATTATAACAAATGTAATTACTATTTTAAACTACTATCTATAGTTCACAATTCTATATATTACATTGTAAATAATATGTTCAAGTAAGGTTTCTTCTTTTAATTGAAACACGTTTTTTGCAGTGTAATGCTCTTCTCGCGACGTGCTCGCTGCTTATCCCAACGACGTCGCGTCGCCGGGTGAAATGTTCGATAAACGCGAGCATTATTTACTTTTAATGCGAACGCGGCTAAGCCTCAGCTGATGGTCTTCGGCCCGATCGGCGGCTCCCGGACAGGTAGGAACGAAGGTAAGCCGACGTATGGAAGATCATTAATATGCCTGACACATTTCCCCACATTTGGCGGCTTCATTGGCAAATACTGAAGGCGTCTAAAAAGAGAGGAGATGATAAAGCGAGGTGATAATTTGTACGATGGAAATAATCCGATGTGCCTCCCTTGAAAATATAATGGAAAAATTGCGAAGGTGCGGCTAATGTTCTTTCCATGTTTTATTTAATTTTAAAAAAGTCCGCCTAATCGATACATCATTGTCATCGATTGTCGCAATGTCGACCAAACACGATGTGTATTTTGGAAGGGGTTTTTTAAATAGAATAAGTGCAGGTATATTTTTTGAAAGGGATCGTTTTGTCCGTTTAATTTTTTTATACATTGCTTAAGGACTATATTCCCCATAAAGGTCAACCGTAGCCGAAAATGTATTAATATAAATAAGTGAAAACCACAACAGGAACAAAATTATTTCTCATCGATAGTTTCATAGAGTTTCTTGAAGATTTTGTTTAATTTTATGATTATATCTATTTATATCTTATATAAAATCTTATCTTATCTTATCTATCTTATTATATCTATTTATAAAATCTATTATATAAAATACATACACGTCTTATTACTTAAAAACTTTTAAATCGAAATAAAAAATAACTCGTCCATCGTTCTTAAAATATTAAAATTTATTTAAATAATTACTTAATATTTTTAAAACAAACTAAAACCCGTATTTTAAAATATGAATACATAACATGTTAACATTTAACTGATATAAAATCTTTGTTTATGTTTGGCTGAAATCATGTGTTTTAATAGACACATAAACAGAATTCATTCAGTTTCGCGCCTTTGCATTTTATGATTATCCTAAAAGAAAAATATTTCATTTTAGCTCAGTTTTCGCCTTCTGTAAAAATAAAATAAAGGTATTATAGCTTGGTGTTAACCGAGTACACTGACAAGCAAAATGAACACTAATAACTATTGGCACTAATTTTGTCCTCAAGAAAGGTTTACCAGTTACATTTTTCTTAAATCAATTGCGATTAATTTCATATATCTAAGGGGAAAAAACACCTACAACTAAATCGTCACGAAATATCGAAATTATTATATATCAAATTTTATACATATATTTTTCAGATGTGCCTCATTCTACATCACTATTTTGGAAAAACAAATGGTGAAGTTTTTTTTGTACTAATAATATAAAAACAACTCTTGCAGCATTCGAGTATATTAGAATCGGGGAATAGAGGCCTTCATCTTAAATCTGTAATTTTGTTGTTTGAAAATTCCGCCACAGAAGAAATAATAATCGATACATCGCAAGCGCCGATAAGTAAACTAGGTCTGGTGTTCACCAACACTGTTAATTATCTGTCAAAAGAGCACGTTCAATCCGTATGAAGCACCAAAACTATCAATATCAGGTCAAGCTGACTATTTCGGGCTACATTGGCTTCCGTCGATATAACTTTACAATTTACCTGTACTCTCTTTATCCACAGTTAAGGATAATTACCTTATGATACGCTGGCAATCTATGTGCCCAAGGCATTCCATCATACAACTGCTCAGTCTGACCGTGTATGCGCCATTTTGTTGTTCAACAAAGGAAGAGGAAAACGTGAAATTTGCAGAAGCATACAAGCATAACAGCAACAAATCCGATAAAAGGTAATGCAAATCATGCAGGTAAACAGCCCCGCCCCGACTACCTGAGCAACCGCTAGCCAGACAGCAGCTGGCAGCAGTGGCCGTTCAGTGCATCGTATTGCCTTCGGTTATTTCGCAATCGCAATATCGAAAATACCAGAGCAGCGAGCAGACGCAGACAACACGGTGTGCGTTTAATTGATTATTCAATAAAACGAAACTACGCCATACACACACTCGGGCAGTACTTTACCCATGTATTCGTGTGCGTCACCAGTTGATGAAAATCAAAAACAAAGCCGTAAAGTCAAGTAAAAATATATTTTGAGAAGCAATTCGTCAGTGAAATATCGGGGAATCTCGAGAAAGAGCGTGAACATTCTACGGATATCTAGTGGGTACAATATTGAACTGCCAGCGGTGCAGAAACTCTTTACCTTCGCGAAATTTACAAGTTTAACAAAATATTGTCGCTTTTCCTCCACAGCATCTTTTGAAATGGAGGCGACACTCAGCTCGGGCGGCTCTAATGCCTCGAGCGAGTGCGCCATGGACGGGGGAACGAACCGTTGTCGGGGCCTGGACAACGGCAACGGCACTGGCACTCTTAGCCAGGAGGTGAAGGATCTGTATAGGTAAGGTGGTTGCCCCGGCGCACGAAAACAAATAACAAACCTTTACGAACCCGGATAGATCCCTGTACACGGCCTCCAAGCAGCTGGAAGACTCCAAGAAGAATGTCCAGTCCGTGGGCCAGCTGTTCCAGCACGATATTGAGGAGAAGCGATCGGTGCTGGTGCAGCTGTGCAAGCAGATCATCTTCAAGGACTACCAGTCGGTGGGCAAGAAGGTGCGAGAGGTGATGTGGCGACGCGGCTACTACGAGTTCATAGCCTTTGTGAAGAAGAGCTGGCACAAGCAAGGCTTGGACGCGGCCACCGCACAGGAGAACATGCAGAAGATGGAGCGGTTCCTCTGCGCGGGCATATTCACCTACAAGCGTCTGTCCTCCCGCATGGAGGAGATCTACGACCTGGACCTCAAATACTTGATCGATTTCTCCATCATCAGTGATGGCTACATAAGCGACATGATCGGCGACCCACAGGAGGTCTCGCATGCGGGCACCCAGGCGGTGGACAAGAGCCTGGAGGCTGTGTCCTTCGCCCTTGACACCATACACTCGTCGCTCCTCAGCCTAGGCGATCTGCATCGCTACTTCCTCGACTTCCGCATTGAAAGCAAGCTAAGCATCAGCAAGGAGCAGGTGGCCAAGTACTATTTGGAGGCGTTCAAGCTCAACCCGGCAATCGGCATGGCCCAGAACCAGCTGGGCACACTCTACTACGGCCAAAACTACGACCTGGACTCTACCTATCACTACCTGTACTCCCTCGTGTGCATCAAGCCCTTCGAGTTGAGCGAGAACAACCTGAACAAGCTGTTCGCCAAGCACACCGAGTATCTGGAGCAGATGGATCCCGAGAAGCTCGAGTTCAGCATCGAGGACTTCTTCGCACGCTTCTATCTCGTTGTGGACATCTTCTTTTTCGACAAGGAAGTGCCGGACTTCACCGGCCTGTGCCACTGCGTCCTGATCGACCTGCGCAAGATTCTCTGCTCACAGCATCTGCGCATCTCGGAGCCCAGCATCTTTAAGATCGTTTCCATCCTGTTCTTCTGCCTCTCCAAGCTCAAAATGATCAACTCGCCGAAGGTCTTCTCGCTGCACGCCTTTCTGGTGGCTGCCTGCTCCGATCTAATGGACGCCTGCATTGTCAGCATCGAACAGACCATCCTGGCCCGCGCCGCCGACAACGAGCGCTTCCAGGCGGAGTACGAGCAGCGCTTCCAGGACTTCGACACGGTGGTGCGCAAGTCTCGCAACGAGTACAAGAACTGGCTGGCTGCCGTCGGCGAGTGTGAGCGCAAGGACAAGAAGCTGATGCCGCCCCGACCCCACTCGATGAAGGACTGCAGCACCGACTCACGTGACAGCCAGCACTCCGGCGAAGAAGCGAAAACGCAGGAGGCAACAGACGGCGACAAGGCCGCCGAGGCAGTCTCCACGCGCTCCAGCGACGAGGCGAAGGAGTCCGATCTGAAGACTCCGCTCTCGTGCAAGAGCAAGCGCCGCGGCATGCGCCTGCGTCGGCGACGTCGCAAGATCGCCCAATCCGACGACAGCTCCTGCTACGACAGCGAGAGTGAGCTGGACACCGACTTCTATAGCGACGAGGAGGATTACACCGATCTCAGCTCGAATTTCGACACCGACTTCAGTGATATCGATGCAGCCGACCCGGGAGATCCTCCGTGCGGAGGGGAGCACTATGGAACAGGTGAAACCATCCGGAAGAGAGCCAGTTTAGTTCTTAGTTAAAACTGGAAGCTTCTTAAGACATCCATTGAATTAGTTACCTGCCTACAATAGTGAAACCCTTTTTTCTGCGAAATTCTTTTATTCTACGTAATTTCCTACAAGGGACCATCCAACTTTGTTTTAGTTCGATTTATGCTTCAAAATAGGCCTTTATTTCGCGTCTTCATTCGAGGAATATTCGATGTATTCATGAATTTTTGCCATCGTTTTCATTGACTTGTGGCACAATATGTTGTCTTGGTGAATCAGCACAGCTCCGAATCATCGCCTTGTCGTTGTTTTTGGTCAATTGTGAGCTCGCGCTCAAAATGATCTTTTAACAGAGTATAGAAAATTTCATCACATTCGGATCATGGGTTCCTATACTAATTATAGAAACAATCAACCGAAAAATTGCTTCTCTCTGGGAAGCAATATATTGTTTTCTTAGAAAAGGTACGATCTTAAAACCAAAATTAACCGAAAATTCGCAGAAAGAGCACGTCAAGACAAGATGTTCTGAATTCGCAATTACTCAGGAAAATGTACATACATATATAAACACTCAATTAACAAAGTTAACATTAACAATAAGCATTTATTTCAAATTCTAGTATTTTACATTCTTTTCTAGCTGAGTTATTGATATGAATGTGAACTCTAAAGTTGAGCTAAACCTAAGCAAGCAAACAACTTTTGCAAGAGCAGACTAACAGTTGGTTTCTTAATACTAGGCTGCTAAGTTAACATTGCCGAATATAACATAACATAGCTTGATGAATTCCTTATATATTATTCCTAAAACTGAAATTCACCATAGTGCAGTGGTGCCCACACGGATACATTAACACGTTAGACAGAATCGTTTTTTCATACAATTTATGGATTTTTTGGCATCACTGCGTTGACCGTCTTTGGTGATCATTTTACCTCGTCTAAACTTGATGGTTGATTTTTCTGAGGCAATGTCCGTACACTCATTATCAAGCCAAGATTTTCTTCAACTGTATTTTTTTTCTTTCGGAAAGCAATACTTAATCAAATCGCTATATTCCTGTACCAATTTTTTTTACAATGACAAAAGTTGCGTCATACTTATACACGCATCTTTTGAAGGTTAGGGCTAACGACAAATAATATGCATTTAATTCTAATTGCTCAATTTATGTGACAGACCAGGAAATCAATAGACGTATCTAACTTTTACCCATTTAATATAATATATATAATGTAATATATATAAAATTGATCTCTTTCAGCTTCTTATACCAAGAAGGAGCGCAAATCTGGCGGCGGCGGTGGCGGCTGCGTCTACTCGGATAACGAAGACGTGGTTATTGAGGAGGAGAGGATTATCTACCCCGAGGATGTAGAGGAGCGTCGTCCCAACTCCCAGGAAGTGGATTCTGAAGAACTGTTGCGCAGCTTTGAGGTGCTGCAGTTGAATTTCAAGAGCGCTGAAGAGTCACAGAGGAAGAAGTCGGTGGAGGGGCAGGCGCCACAAACTGCACAGACTGTGCCAGCTGCACCAGCACCCGCTCCCCCCGTCAGCTGCTCGGAGCCCCCGAAAAAGTTGGTTTATCGCAACAAGTACACGAAAATGAACCCGAACATCGTCATTGACTGTCTGCACAACGAGCCGACGATCAGGGCCCTGAAAATGCTTTTCGACTGGCTGCGCATCAATCCGGAGATACTCATCGGATGCTACCACTCGAACCCCGAGTTCGTGCACAAGATCATGAAGCTGCTGAACTACTGCAACATCGACGTCTTCACCAGGAAGGTGTACTTTGAGCGCGAGCTGCTGACCACCGCCAACGTGCGCGACTCCCTCGTCGAGCTCTTCGACGTGCGGGCCAACGTGCCCCTCACCGAGGACTTTGCCTTCAAGAACTTCGACATCTTCCAGAGCACCCAGATCACGCTCGACTGGGAGACAATCATCAGGGAGCGCGTGACATCCCAGGAGGAGTCGATACTCCGCATTTTCAAAATGGTCGACTTCGGCTTTTTCATCTGCAAGCAAAAGAAGTTCAACTACAGATTCTGCGTGAAGACGCGTCGCTTCACAGAGACCCAGAAGAAGAAGCAGCGCGAGGAGAAGAAGGGCGTGGGTTCGCGTCGCCGCGAGCGTCGCACTGCTCCAAAAACCAACCGAACCAAGCGAAACGAGGGACGCACCCGTCGCTACTCCGACCGCAAGAACGGCATCGTTCGCAAGAGCTACACCAGCAACGAGGAGAAGGACACCGTGGAGGAGTGCCGTAAAATGCCGCGCAAGGGCTATCTAAGAAATCGCAATGCCGAGAAGGCGGCGGCTGCCATAGCCAGTGCCACTAGCACCTCAGTGGCTGGCGGCACCTCAGCCTCCACCACCACCAACAGCGTCATCGAGAAGCTGAACGTGCAATCAAGCTCGGGCGCCGATGAAGAGCGCTCGGAGGCCATGTCAAAGAAGTGCGAGCTCATGGGCAAGCTCTGGCTGCAGAACGAGGTGGAGACGCTCGAAGAGGAGCTGCGCGACAGTCCCGCCCACATTCTGATGTCCCCATTCGTGGTGGTCGACTCTAAGGCACTGACCGAATACAATGGCATTGTCAAGTCGCTGGTGAGGACCAAGAAGTGCATTGTCCTTATTCCGAATGCAGGTGAGTGCAACCACACGTGTGTCTAGTTGTATAGAGTTTAGTTTAAAGCAGCTTAAAGGAGGAGCTTAAAGTAGTAATCGCGCATGTTCCTTTTTGATCAATCTATCTATACTACTTTATAAAGTCAAAGCTCAAGTTTGTCCAATATTCCACCCTAAAATATCTGAATGTGCGTATTGGTTCTTTAGCTGTTTCTTCGCTATAAACTTAACTAAATTTGTTAATACATTTGCGTATTCCTTCTAGCTTTTCTAATCACTTTTCAAGACAGTTAAGAGCGTTACTCAACTTGATATTAACAAGTCTTATCCTCAATCTAATCCCAAGAGCAATATCTCGAAGCTTATCTAATATTTTCCTTGCCCCACTTAGTGCTCAATGAGTTGGATGACTTGAAGAAGCGCAGCGAGAACGTTCGCCATGTCATCCGTTGGCTGGAGCAGGAATTCAAGCACGGCAATCGCCACCTGCGAGCCCAGCGCGATAACGAGAGTCAGCCGCTGTCCCTGCTGAAGATATCCCGCAAGATGGGTGAGTTGGGCAAGTGTTTATCGGAAAACGAAAGTGCTAACTAATTGTTCCTCCCGCAGACCGTGACGCTTCGGTTTTCCTGCAGATTGCCCAGTTCTGCAATCACCTAGTGGCCAACCACGCCGATCCGCACGTCAGCGAGCTGCAGAAGAGCGTAGTCACGTACCTGTCTGGCGATAACTTGCACGAGAAGAACCGCCAGCAGCAGAATTTCAGCTACACCGGCATCCTGGACTCTATACCCGTCCGCCATGCCCAGATACAGAGCTTCTACGCAAAGTTCAAGGCCCACAAAAAATGAGCAGGCCCGAGTGGAACGGCGGCAAAGGCAGCGGGCGCTAAGGCGGCAAAACAAAGGCAACTACAGACCACATGCGATTCAAGCAAAAAACGGGTGCAGGCGAGCGAGCTATGTCTGTACAACCATACATCGACATGGAGTTACAAGTTAACGAGACGGCCGACGAAGAACGACGGCAAAACCTAACCAGCAATCGCTGCTGCAGCCTCGGTTGTGGCCGTGTTTCCCCTTCAAGAAAACTGACATTTTTACCATCAGTACCATCAGTGGGAATGCACGATCCCCTTCCTTCGCTCAGTTCACGCAGCAGCAGCAGCAGCTTTGCGCGGAATTTGCTTGTTGTTGTGTTTAGGACCAAAAACAAAACAAAACAAATCAAAATACCAAACAAAATCGTTCACTTTCAACTTGATGGAAACAATGATGACGACCTTCAGCTAGTGTTACACGGACAAACGGAAACAACACAGATTTACCACAACCAAAAACGTAAAAAAAAAATATTACATATGATTCGAGAATATCCTTATAACAGGCGAGTGCCTAAGTGGTTCTCGGTCAAGAGATCTTCGTAAGGAAGGCGGAGGGAAGGAAGAAAGGAAGGCAAGACCGGTGTAGCGGATACCAGGATTGATCGACTTTCCACACATGCCTCTGCGTCTGCTTCCAAGAGTTCTGTGGTTCCGAGCCTCTTCATCTTTCCTGCAGTGTTTTACTTTCGTTAGCGGTTTGGCAGACGAAGCAAATTTATTTGTTTTTGATCACTCTTTAAACTAGGTATCTTCTCTATAAAACAATACATGCATAAAAACTTCACCCATTGAGAAATATCGAAAAATGTCGCACATACATATGTAAACCAAATTCTACACCACTTTAAATGTTTCCAAGATTGAGAGCTCGTTAAACTTGTTTGAATAAATAAATCGCCCAACCACATATTTGTTGTTTTGCTTGAAGGTAACTAATAGTGCGAATCATTCTCCAGTATGGTCCGTATTTTTACGCCGAGTCTCCCATCCCAAATAAAAAAAAAAATAAACAATCATTTGGCATTCGTCCCAAAAAATTTTTATACAATCTGGCATAAAGATGATAATGCGGTGCTCCCTAATCTGTGGCAGGAAAATATTTCTGCTTTGCGGTCAGGCAACATAATTTTTCATTGAAATACAAGGGCCCGAAACTCAGCTCGGGTAATTTTATTATAATTTTGCAAGCATTTTTTGCAACGCAATGAGGGAGCAGCATCACCAACCGAGTCGAGCCATGTCAAAAATTTCATGTATCTTATGCAAGCCGTATATATTTATGTATGTCGGAATGGCCCCAAAATGACCACTATATTATATAGGAACAATTAGGCCAGATTGGAATATTTTTGCTTTTTTTTAAGACATCTATATGAAACTTTGAAGTATAGCTGCTATAACTAGTATCATATTAAAATATCCCAATTCTGCAAAGACAAACTTCGGCTCCGTCCGAAGTTAGCATTTCCTACTTGTTTTTTTTTTTTAATAAATATAATTTTCTTCTTGCAATCTAAAACAAGTTTTATGTTCCTGATTTGTATTTCGAAAGTGAAACACTTTTTGTTATTTTAATTACGACAGTTATAGGTGTATCCCAATACTTATTTTATGTTGAATACTGAATAATATACATACATTTACATTGACGTAAGTCAATTATATTTGCTGCTGCAGAGCACTGAAAAGAGATGAACGTTTTTCTCATAAATTCTCGGTTGGCACAAAGCTATTATATATATATATTGTAACCTATGGGTACCGGGTATATAAACATTAACAACCAATAATATCTTAGGCCCGAGCCAGACAGAATGTGCAAACAATTGATCTTCAAGTTCTTCAGAGGTGGAGCACCAAATTTGGCGACAACATTCATATGTATCTATGACAGGGAGATTAAGTTTGTTTTATAATTTGGACACACCTACGTCATGACGCCCAAAAATCATTTAAAAAAATGAGTAACTAATGATATAATGTAATTGGAATAAATCTGATTACAAAGATTATATGAGACAATAAAGATGTAATTTTCAGACAGGCCTTAAAGCGTTGTTACTGAACGATATGCCATGTAGCCCACAATTTTTTTTACTTTTTTGTGTTATTCTAATATTTGGAAATTTCTTTTGCATATTAAAAATTTAAACTAAATGAAAAACTTAACAACATTTGTATCATCTGTGTTCAGTGCTCTGCAGCTTACGATTAAGCGATGTGACTTAATTATTCAGTAAATAAAAAACAAGTAAAATGCGTATTTAGATAGAAATATAAACAAAAATAAATTATTAGCTTTGTTTGTTTCTTTTGTCGAGCTGACTCCACCCAATTCCAATTAAATTCCATAAAAAATACATGTTTAAAATGTTTAATAGATTTTTATTTGAGGGATTTTGGTTTTTGTTTTTTTTTTTTTTGTGATTTTGGGTGCTATACTTTTCCTTCCAATTAGATTGAGTTTGTCACGTTGTGTGGTTTGTAATTCGTACTTAAATCGTACACAATATAGAGGGGTGTATACATATAGTAATATTTATAGATTGATTTAAGACTATGTTGTATAATAGGTTTGAAATACTTTCATTTAATTTGATGTCTACACGGATTCAGTGCCACCAGAATGCTAATTCCTGAAGTACTTGTCATCCGCTTAACAAATTTCTATGTTGAGTTTTCTTGTCCGAATTTGAGTTAAGCAAATAACTTGTTTGTCTTCTGAGTTTGGTTCAGCATAAGCTACATGTGTGGCGTGCTCATTAGAGTAAACGATTATCAAGCAATTTCAACTATATAGAATATATGGGGGCTCGTGTATATATCGTAAAGAATAAGTTTGTTTTTGGCTTTAATCTTAGATCCACTTTGTTTATACGTATATTTTGCTTCAACTTGTGCCTATTGTTGGTGTATGTATATTGTATATATTTTGCTTTTACCTTTTCGAGTCAAGTCTTCTTTGCCATCCGCTTTCTAATCGATAGTTACAAATAATATTTATAATCTGTTGTTTTGCAAACGACATAAAAACCTGCACACGACTAAAACAATTATAATAAAAGTAGGTAGTAATACGTAAGTCGAAACAATAAATTATACACTTGAGATTACAACAAGACTGTACAGGTTTTCATCTTTTCTTTTTACTTAGCAACTAAACAAACTAAAAGGAAACATAAATAAAACTTGTGAATTTACTCATTCAACGTCTGCCAAATAATAGTAATAAAAACATTTGCACAACATGTGTAAAATCTAGACGTATTAAACGCTATACAAATTCCCGCGCTCGAATTTCAACTAATTGCTTTACGTATAACAGAAAATCGAAATCAATGGTCAATTTTACAATTTCTACACCGAAAACCGCGATTATCTTATTTGGAATTGAACTATTCGTATTCAGATCACGCCCGACACAGACTTCTCGTAGGGCGTGCCCAGCGTGTCCCGTCTGCGTGGCAGGGTGCCGCTGGCGGTTAGAGGCGCTGCTTCGGGGCAGCCCAGTCCCTCCAGGAGCTCAACCAGGGCGGTCGTGTCCTCGACGTTGTACTGGGGAGCCGGAATGCCACCATTGGCGGCGGGTGGGGCGGGAGCGGGAATCGCGGTGCCCGCTTGCGCGGCGGCAGCAGCCTTAATCGACTTGGCGGTGGCCAGCGACTGGGCTGCTCGGGCGTAGGCCAGGCACGTGCGACCCTCGTGGTCCGTGTGCTTGATGTTGGCGCCGTTCTGCAACAAGGGAATATATTTGTAAGTACGACGTTTTTAGCACTTTTCGCTAGGGGACTCACCCATATGAGGAGCTGGGCTATGGCCAGATTGCCTATGGCGCAGGCCAGCAGCAGCGGAGTGCGCACATCCCTGGCACTGACATTCGCGTTCGTCACCTCTGAGGGGCAGTTGGCCAGAAGCGCAACAATCGACTTGATGTCGGCCCTAATCACGGCCTCGATCAGCTGTTGGCCCGGATGCGCCGAGGGGCCGCTGCTGAGTGGGCTGAGAAACTCCTTGGCCTCGTACTTGCTGCGTATCCAACGTTCCTTCTCCTCCCGGCTGCTCTGTGCCGTGGGCTTGGCTCGTTGCCTAGTATTCGCCTCCCAGACGGAGTTGGCCAGACTGTTGCCGATGGCCAGCATAACGCCGAGATGGGGAGACCTGAAATTGTGGAAATATATGAGTCACAACAAACCCAAGAAGCAGGAGGCACCATCTATACTTACGGCCAGTCATCCAAGCCCAGCGAGCGGACCTTCGAGATGTGTGAGCCGAGATTGCGATGCACACCCGAGCACTCGATGCACATGAGAACTCCGAGATTTAAGCTGGCCCATTCGGGATCTGCAAAGAACATTGGTGGAAAAAAAGGAGGTGATTATTAAAATATTACAGAAAACAGGTTGTTATTGAACTTTTCTTTTTACGCTCAATTAATGAAAATGTATGAAGAGGTTACAAGTTAAACTTTTCGCGGTTGATAAGGCTGTAAAATTTAAAATGTAAACTCACTTTGCGCTCCGCAGTCGACGCAGTGCCCGTTTCCTGGCACCCTTTGGCGAATGGCCAGCATGGCAGCCAGGTCCGTGCTGGTGGCCTGCTTGGTCTTGGTGCTCTCGATACTTTGGAGGCTCTTGAAGATCTCCTGCTCAACGGCTGCCACCCACTCGTCGCGCTCCTCCGAATTGGCAGCCTCGAAGTGCCACTGTTTGGAGTCCAGCGAGACGATGTAAAACTCGTAGCCATCATTGTCGTCCGCCTCGGTCGCTTTCACGCTGCTGCTCTTCATCCGGCGGTGTCGCTTTTTGACGTTCGGCGTCTGTGCCTCCAATTTGCTGCTGGCAGCCGTGGCCGTCGCCTCTCCGGCTATGAAAGTCTGCGAATTCGAGTTGGACATGGCAATGCCCTCGTCGCCGCTCGTCTGCTGCGAACTGTTGGACTTCAGGGGCTCGGACCCACCGCCAGCAGCTCCGGGAACGGCGCCCAGCAGCGACAGTTTCTCGCTCAGCTTTCGCTGATTGTCCTTGGCCAGCGTGAGGCAGCCGATGCCGTCGCTGAGCGCATTCTGAGACCTCTGGCCATTGGCCATCAGAGAACTGGTCAGCGCGCTGTTCGTGATGATGCTCTTGGAGCCGCGCGGCTTCTGCCCGGGCACCTTCACTGTGACGTACTGCAGCGGGATCTCCTTGCCGTGCACGTCGTCCATGTAGTCATGCAGCGAGGGGTGGTAGGTGAGCCGGCCGTCGTCGCAGAGCGTCACGTACTTCTTCTTCCACTCCTTGTTCAGCGACTTGCTCGATCGCTTGTACAGATAGCCCTGCTTGATGGGTATGGAGCGTCCACTGCCCAGCTCGCCGCTCTTTGGCTCTTTGTCCTTGTCGGCCTTCTTCGAGGAGGATGGGATGAAAAGGTTGGATCGCCGTCGGCTCTTGCGACTGGTCGTCGGCGTCGAGGTGGGCGTGGGCAGCTCCTTGCCGGGCGGTGGCGCCAGGTCGCGAGGGTCTCGAAGCTGCACCTGCGAGCAGTCCCCTTGGAGGAGGGAGCTGGCCGCTGCGGGATTGTATTTGGTGATGTTGTTGTTCTCGTTGGTGGTGGCCGTAGTCGGCGCTCCGCCGGACTGCATGGACCAGAGCTTTTGCTCCGCCTGCGTGAAGTCCGTGCTCATCCGCAGGGGCAGCTGCTGCTGCTGCTGGCTGCGCTGTCCGTTGGTGGGTGGCGCCTGGTAGGGCGCCAGCCCTAGCCGACTGCCCTGCGGGGTCGTGGGTCTCGGCGGCTGCATCTGAGGCGGCAGCGGCAGGCGCTGCGACAGGATTTTCTGGCAGGCTGAAAAGAATTAGTTAGAGTTATGGGGTCTCCTTGATTGACTCCTTCGCGTGGACTCACCATCCTGAAAGACACGTTCCACGTTCAGGCCGTATGTGGCGCAGGTCTCGTAGTAGGAGCAACGCTTTAGATCGCTGGCCAACTTCCTAGCTCGGGTGTCATCAATTACCCGTGGATTACGCTCACTAATGGCATCTGGAAACAAAGGATACGTTTTAATTGATAATAAAAACAGTATAAAATAATATTCTGCAAATTTGTCGGCGTGCCACAAATGAAAATGCATTAAACTGTATGCAGCGAAATATTTAAGGTTAAAAATTTACTGTAAATTGTAATTTTGTAAATTTTAAAGCATACTATCCATATTTGTGGCATCCCTGTTTATCTATGATGTTTATATAAGAAATTCATTTATTTGTATTTTGAATTGTAGTTTGAACGAATAAGTTCAATCCAAAAACTAATTAAAAGATGAAACACTGCTGAAAAGGAAAGACTACAAGACTTCCTTGAAATAGCCCGAAAAGTAAAAATAGATTTGGCATTTTAAAGGCTAAAGAAAGCCTAGGTAGAGATTGATTTTAAGTTATTTTATTTAAATAATAATAAATAACACATTTACTAGGGTGCTGCAGTTATCACTAGGGGTTTTAAAACACTTATAAAGTGTCTAAAAGTAGCAAATGCCAATTTTGAGTTTTGGAAACCTCTTGTAAAGAATTTAAAAACTATAGTGATTTCTGTAACACCCCCGCCTAGTTATTAAATGTTTTAAGTGCTTGCAGTCACGAAAGCATCGTTAAGATTACAATAATTTTTGGATTTATATTTAAACTATAATTACTATTCACTTACCTTGCGTCCCCACCAATATCATGGGTATGTCCTGTCCATTCCGAAAATGCGCCATTTTCGTGTAGTAGTTGTAGACGGTATTGAAGCTGCTCTCGTTCTCGAGGCTGAATACAAAGATTACCGCATCCACCCAGCCAGCGAACTGTAAGGATAAAAATGAGGCACAGTGTGAGTAAGATTGCGAAGAAGAAGGGGTTGTGAAAGCTGAAAGCTAAAAACAGAAAACAAAGGGAGTCCTGCGAAAACGGCCCGTTTTGGGACGCTCAGAGTCCTTGACTTTGGTCGCCTATCGGGGGGATTCCAGGGGAGGAAGGACTTGGACTTGGATTCGACTTGGGCGGACCGAGGAGTAAACAAAAAATGCGGCGTCTGGCGGAAGCGCGCAAAACAATGGACATATATGATATGGCTCCTTTGCTTCCATCCTTCCATCCGAGAGGAGTATTTCAGATGGGCTGGCGGAGGACTCGGCACACACACACTTGAGAAAGTCGCTAATGAAGCACTTGAAGCCTTCTATACTCCACTCGCCTTGCTCGGCGTGCGTTAAACTTTTTAATGATTTTTGTATGCCTCACATAAACACACACACACACGCTCGCCGAGTTCGGCAGGATAATGAACTTTTATATGGACAGAAGTAAACAGGCTCTGTTGTTTCTGCGCAGGATTGCCAAGGAAGTGGAGTTCGGCAGCCTATATTGATTGACTGTTCTCCAATCGAATCAATTAATAATGCATTAAAGAGGCCCTTCACCTGGACAACTCTGTGAGCTCGTTGAATTATTTATGTAACTCGCTCATGGAGTTGGGGCTGCGTTATCCTGTGACAGCAGCGGCAGCAGTAGTCCGTCGGAAAAAAGCCGCCCGCACGCGACGCCAGTCGACAAACAACTGGCTGCCAGAATGTCCTGGCAACGAGGACACTCGTCTGCGTCTCTGTGTTGCTGTGTGTGCATTGTGTTGTGGTGGGTGGTTGTCTGCTCCCCGCTCCCTGCTCCCAACTACCCGCATCTCCCGCTGGCGTCGCCATCATAGCCACTTTTTATGATTTGTTGTGAAAATGTATGCAGAGAAAACAGAGGAAACAGGAAACAAAAACGAAGCACAGGCGAAAAAGGGGAACGCAAAAAAGTTGCACCGAATGGCGACGAAGGACTCGAGTGTCTGCGATCTGCTTAGTTTATGCGCTCAGTTCTATGAATCACGAAATTCGTGAGATTATCAACAAATTTTCAAAATGTCACCATTTTACTGTTTGTCATTAGGCGACATTTCATAAAATGCTGCTGAAATTCATAGCGAATTCTTTTGGTTTTGGTGTATAATTTTAGTAAAAGTTTGTGAACGAAATAAAGCATCAATTGGCCAACGCATAAACCCTGTTATACTGAGAGTGGAGGAGGGGTCCTGTTCCGGCGACTGCTTACTGCACATATGTACATATGCTGATGACGAGGAAAAAAATAAGAAGTAAGCTCAGCACAATGCGGGTCACAAAAATGGCTAAGGTTTCACAATATTTAACGAACATATATTTATAAAAAATGTATGAAAGATGGCATTAAACTGATGCTAATTCTGTGCTAACTTGAGTTACCAAAAACGCTTATTTAAAAAAAAAAAAAAAAAAACACTACAAAGTTTGACAGTTTATTTTTGGTTTTAATATTAAAAGGGTCTACTTATATTCATTTCTTCAACAGCATGTACTAGGATATAATAGAGCGCTTTAAAATTCACTTAGGTCTTTAAAAACGCTAAAAAGAGGTCTAAAAGTATGCAGTGAAATGTGTACATTTCTTTTTGTACTACGAAAAACTTTGTAGCATTCTTTTGGACACCTTTTAAAAGGCTTTAAGCCTCCTAGTAATGTTTTTAGAGCCCCCCGTAAACAGCAGAATCGACAACAACATTGTAAACTGTTTGAAAATATATCTGAAACAATTTGAAAACACTACCAAATACTGAAACAACATATTAAACACTATATTACTTTATTTAACTCGAACTATGCCGTCAATAATTTTCAACACATCTTCCTTTCGAGCGCTCCGCGAGTGTTTCACAATACGGAATCGAGAAAATTCTGGTCGCATGCAATATAGCTGGCGCTGTAGTCCTCGTCTCATGGCTCGTATATGGTAATGATATCCTTCGCTGGAGAAACCGAAACAAAAAACAACTACAATCGCGACAGAGTGGCGACGAGTCGCCCATCGAATGAGTGATTTCATATAAAGTCGGGCGTCTGTTACTTTTGTTGTGAGAACGACGCTGCCCTTGCGAGGGTGGTCTTTTGGGTTGCTCACACTTTCTTCTGGGGGGTTGCTGCTACAGTTGCTAGTTACAGTTACAGCCGAGGGTTATTTTGCTTATGAAATATAGGTTTATTATGTCCCATAAAGATGTGACTGACGCAAGTTAGCAGAAGAAAGTGATATAAAATTAGTTGAGTTTGTCTGGCGCAGACAGCGAACGAATTTGTGAATTGGAAAGAATGATTATTGCAACAATAGTTTGAGGGGGTTTTGGGGGTGGGTGTGGGATCAGAAAGTGCGCTCAAGTGAGAGGGTTGATTGACAGTTTTCTGAGTGACTGTAACGATTATGCAATGTGCATCGGGAGAAAGTTGCATCAGTGTCCGATGAAGCGCGCAAAATGAATTACGAAATGTGTCACTCAGAATGGCTCTCAAACTATAATTATGGAAATAATTCCAGAATTGAGAGCTACGCTTACAATCAAATGAATATTGTATTATTTCAAAAACAACGCCATGGGAATTTAGATTGTTATGTTTGAGACACAAAAATCCGGTTTTCATGACAGAAAAGCAGTACTAAGGACAATCAACGAAAATATCGTATTCAATATTGAAAATATATCGTATAGTTTAATCGATTTATCGCGCATATATATCGATTTATATATCAAACTGTGCTTCAAATGTCGATAGAGTATCGATTTTTAGATATATTTCCATACTCCGTTTTGTTGATGATTATAATATACATATTTATTGTTCGTAAATTCTTTATTTTAACCATATTTATGGCAGTTTCCCGTAACCCTCTCACTGCCATACTCTTTAGAACCGCCACAACTTCCCAACTGTACTTCGAAATTACTTCCTTTTAAGCCCTAATCCTTTGTTATGTGTATCCCACTGATAATTTAGGTCAATCATCTGCTTGACTTGCAAAAATTTTACAAACTTCTAATTAAACAGAAAGGAAATTAGAAAAAAAAAGCAATTTGAATAAAAATGGCAAGCGACGGGAGAGAGCAAATAGCGCGGAAGACTGTCAGTCAGTCAGCAGGGATAGAGTAAGGATTATAGGGATATTATTGGGATTTCGAGGGTCGCGTGCCTGGCACATTTTTTATAAGCAACCCCCTAGGAACCCCGCCCCTCCACGAGACGTGTAAATAGAACCGCAAATAAAAAATGAGAGAGACTAGTGAAAAGCGAAAGCGGCTTAAAATTTATAATCCTCACTTTCGCCCGTTAAGCCGCAGGCGAAGGCTTCATGGCCCAGGACTTTTTGGCACACGGAGAGGGGTAGCGAAATTGCAATTGCGAAAATGTAAATGCAGACGTCGAGCACACTACTATATATGTGTACTTCAATACTACGAGGTACCTATATCAAAGGCTATAGCCGAACAAAAGCTCCTTGAGCCACAAAGGCCTCGGGCAAATCAATGAGTCAAGGCCCGTTCGAATGTAAATAGCCCGTGGTTAAGTTCACTTTAATTACACTGCCCGTGTATATTGACAAAGGCCGAATTCAATTGCATTCGCAGTGGATCTGAGCTGCAGCAGGGGTTGCTGGCGGCTAGGTGAGCTCCAGGGGTTGGCTAGCAGTCTTGGGAGGAGTTGCCATTGTGTGTGTGTGTGCTCTGTGCCAAATTGTGTTGCCCAGCTATTGGCTCTCGGCCAGGAGATGATGATGCAGCATCACGTCCTGCCATAATGGCCAACAAAAACACCCAGACGTGGACACGTTGAAAACGCTTATCTGCCATTGCGCCACTGTCCCTGCTGCTACTGCTGCTGGTGCTGCTGCCAAAGGTCGAAATTAGATTGCGAGTGACTCATGCTCTCCTTACAAACCTCCCCACAGAGCCCGGTCAAGGCAAACTTTAGCACAGAGCCAGACCGGCAAAAACTTGGATAATTGCTGCCGAAATAACTGTGAATAAGCCTGCGAGCCTCGAAGGAAAGTTTGAGCTACAGTTACTCGAAGTTTCAATCAAATTATATCGTAAATAAAAACCTACTGAGGGTAACAACCCCTAAAAGTTTTCCCAGCCAGTTGATCCCACGTTGACCTCAATTCAAATATTTACAAGATGATAAGGGAAAATGTATTTGTCTACGGCAGCAGGGAAGGGCCAACCTTTCCGGCAATACATCATTTTCCCATTCCCATGAATATTTCATGGCAAACGGAAAGGACTCCACTAGACTCACCTGCATTTCGGGGGCTCCACCCTCGTCCCGTATTAGCAGCAAGTAGCTCTGGCCGTCGATGAAGACCTCCTTCTTGAAGCGGCCGCCCTCGGGCGACTCCTCCTGCATGTAGGAGCCGGTCAGGTAGCGGTGCACCAGGGCCGACTTGCCCGAGTTCAGGGAGCCGACAATTCCCAGCCGCAGATCGGGAACGGAGCGCGAAATCGTCCATTCCTGGCTGTTCACAAACGAATCTGGAAGAGAGCATCGATCGGATCATTAGCAAAGGAGTTTCAGTCTTAAGTAGTATGTAGTTGAGAAAAGAAAACAAGTTCACTCGGCGCAATTAGCGATCCCGGAAACCCGTTCCGTGCCTCATCTGACCTATGTACATGTCGCGGCCAAAAGTTTCCAGCTCTCAAGAACCCATCCACCCATCATTATGCTAATGCCCGGGTATCCTTACAAACACATCAGCCTTTCTGGTGTATTTTTAGCAGCCGCCCTTGATTGACAGCGGGAATGTTTGCCAGGAAGCTTCCTATTCAATTTTCGGCAATTGTCTGCCGTCTGCCTTTCGCCTCCTGGGTTCCCCCGTGCAAAAACCTTTAAATTGTCAGTTTGCTCGAACACTTTTCTGATTTAAATTAGCTCATTGTCAAGTCGCAGTCACTCAATCAGACTTAAGATTCAGCATTCCCTCAGTCAGCTGGGCTCAAGGTTAGGGTATACTCCGCGAATAGGTAGCTAATTGAAGCGGCTCCCGGTACCAGCTGCTGGTGGTTGAGCTTCTGAGGCTCCTCCTTGGGAGAGGATTTACGGCGTGCACTTCACGCCCGAGTGTAGGACAAAAATGAAAAGCCCATAAAGATGCCACCATAAATCTTTCGAAGAGCGAGGGACCAAGCCCGAGCCATTAGACTTCCAAGTGTCCGCGATCAATTTCATTGCAGGAGAAGAAGGGGGTACTCCTCCCTTGAGCCACCCCAGGATCTCAGGGCAGGAGGAAGGAGTGACAATGGCTGACCAGTTAAATGCTTGCCGGCGATGATTTACTGGACTCGCACGTGAAAATTGCTCTATTATGAGTTGTTAAGAGTTGCGTAAGTAAACACAGAGGTAGTCCTTCCACCGGGTAGACGGACAGCGACATAAACAGCGACATGGCCCTGGACATGGACATGGATAGGGATCCGTCTCAAGGGTTTGTCATACGGCGGAAACTTGTTTTCCTGCCGCTTGTTAATCGACTGAGACGACGGACAGCGGCAGACAAGACAAGTTCAACTGGTTTGCACTGCTGCCTTGCTGACCAGAGCGCGAAATTACAAATTAAAATGAAATAAATATGCCTTTTGTGTTATATAATACTGGGAATCTTCAGTATACCGAACACCGAAATAAATCTGGGCCAGGCCGCTGCTCCTGGCGCATTTCAATTGTTGAATTCAATTGAAAGCGATATGCACACGCCGACCAAGAGAAAAATTAGCGCGGTTTTGCAATTTGCATGCCCCTAAAGGTGAATGGTGAATGGGAATGGTTTTCGGATCAAAGATGGCGACGGAGACGCGGAAGACTGGTTCCCGCTTCTTTCAGTTCTCAGTGCTCGAATTGTAACAAATTGCAGGCTGGCAGCAGACGATCTCGCCTAATTAATGGCTCGTCATTAGCCTAAAGCGCTTAAAGTTACAAGCCAGTTACAAATGCGTCTTTAAGTTTGACTAATGATGTCAAATGTCTGACGCTGCCTGGGATGGGGCACCCCGAGGCATCAGGAATCGGCATCGGGATCGGGATCGGGATCGGGGCGATCGGCTTATGTGTGAAGTTCAAACCGCGCCAGCCAGTCCGGGGCAACCCTTTGGCTATCCCTCCTCCTCCTCCTGGCTGCCTCTGTTTATCTCTCTGGGATCGTTACTCAAACTCATGTCAAATGTCGCCATCGTTGTCAAAATTCCCAACATAATTACGTATGCAAACTAGCTGCAGCCCGGCAGAGGTTCGATTTCCGAATTTCCCATTTCCATTTCTTGTTCCTGTTCTTGGGAGAAAGTGTCCGAGAAAGGGGTTTGTGTTGGTTTGGATTTGTTATCCTTTTCTTTATATCCTCTGGGTTTGTTTGTTTGTGTTTATACACTTTTGCCATTGAGGCGATAAGATGAAGGCAACCAACCCAACCAGCCCAGCCCGCCCCTAGCCCGTGCTTGGGATTTACGGCTCTTGATGTGGGTTAAGCATTTTAATTAGCGAACAATACGGAAATTTTCATTTCCCTTTCCGGCATTCCCCAATCCAACTCTGGAAACATGTATCCCCGAACAACAAACAGCCAGGTGACCGACCTTCTGACCCGAAACTTGAAGATATAGATAGCTTAGTTTTATGACTGACAGCAGCTGTAACTTAACTGGAAGAAACCAGACCAGGCTTAGTCTTTTTATCACCAAGAAGCGTGCCATGCATCCAGGAAAAACATATACATTAATTTTATTTGAGCAGGAGGCGCCAAGGATTGTCGTAAAATGTTTATAAGCGTTTAGTTGTTTACGGTAGCCACAACGAGGAGCCTATCCAACTGTCATCGCATAATTTTACGACAGTCCTTTCGCTCTCCACAAATACAGCTGAAACCGAAAGTCGTAAAACCAGAGAGGGAATTGATAAAAACATCACAAATGCGACCAAAGTATTCATTGACCAAGAATATACCTTGAAGTCGGAATAAAAGCTGGGACAACGGGGCCTGGAACACTAATTGGATCCCACAAACGGCCGTCAATCGATCATCCCATGGAAATATTCTACGGATGTTTTGATACCTCAGGCCTGCCCATAAATGGTAAAATAATGTGATTTTAATAAGCCATAACCAAATAAAGGAATATTTTGCATTTGCCGCGCCTTTCATGCCAGCTCTCGGGGATAAATCATATTGAGAGTGGGATATTTGCATGGGGCCTACGAAAATATTTAGGTAGGCTGGCCGTGTCGACAGTGTCGTCCAGTCTCTAAGATCTGGCGAACAGCAGGCCATAAATCTCTGGACCTCGCCTGTCCCAAATCCAACTGCCTTCTTCCCTGTGAGCTTGGTACTGGAGTGCCTTTCACGATTCAAATGCCCGCTGCCTGTGTACATTCTGCACATCTGCTCCAAAATCTGATTTACTTTCTTTTTGTGTTTGCCCAGAGATCGGTGAAAGAAGATCAAGGCGACTGGTGGCACAGAGCGAGCAGGAGACGAAGGTGATCTACCTATTCCTCTGCCTCACTCGCTCGCTCTCTGGGTGCGACAAAAGGCAAGGAAAATTAGCAAGGCCCACAAATGATTCGGGGCAAAAAGGGCGATCGCACAAACAAGATTACAAGAGGCGAAGGAGGATGTCGCAGACAGGAAAAGGTAACGAAAATAATGAATAAATACAGGGAAAGATGACCGAGAGAACCCTGCCCTTAAAAGTGGCATTTTAGTAGATTCAATTCCAGCTGTATTTGCTATATTTTAAGTGTCTAAAAGAGAGTGGACTGTATATAATAAATCCTAGTTACAAGATCTTTACTCAACTTAACTAAAACCATTTGAAACCTGATATGTCTGCAGCACTCCCCAATTATGTTTATAGAATAGAAGCCCATAGCCAAAAGTAGCTACATTTTGCGATTTATTACAAGTCAAAACAAAACAATAACTTGTACGTCGGCGGGGGATCCGGCACCGACCATTCCGTCCAACTGTTGTTTGTCGAGAGGAGAGGAGCAGTTCTGCACGAATGATTGCGACACTTCAAGGTTCGCCCCTGGGGCATCATCAGCGTCACGCAACGCGAGAGGGATGCCATGTGGATGGGTGTGTACCTGAAACTGTATCCGTCAGTTACATATGACTCGCGTCACGTGCAGTCACATATTCCGCATGGAAATGCGGATTCTTGCGGGTGGCAGGAACATGACTTCATCGGCCAGAAATCCGGCAAAAACAATCATAATTGACACAGAAATTCACGCATCATTAGTCCAAGTGCGAAGATCCAAACAAACAAATAAACAGATGGCAGCGAACAAGTAATTGGAAAGATCTCTCAGAGATCGGAGCGGAGCATGTGCTGGATGGATTGTGATTAATTGAATTGAAACACGGAGAAGATGTTTAATTCAGACATGTAGATATCCAAACCCAGTCGAAGGTCACAGACGAGGAGCAGGCTCTCGAAAGACCACGCCCCTAAATCCTTTGAAAGGGTTAAAAGGGTTTTCAGTGCCCTTCTCGGGATGCTGCCATTGGCCAGGAGATTTATTCGTGTCCTCAGGTAATAAAGCATCTTCGCGCCAGCTTCTTAATGCCGAACTCCATTTTGCACTTTCTCAGCAAACTCGTTCTCATTTCTCAAAAAAATATACATCGCTGTTTATATAGGCATAGGCGACTTCTTTGTTGATTCTTTTTTTTTTTTGTGGGCTTTTTATTTTGGGTTCGTTTATCAGTTTTGGGGCCGAACTGAATTTGTTTCTGTGTCGAAACCCATTTATCATGCGCATACAGTGAAAAGTAAATTGCAAAACACGCGGCGGTAAAATTATAAAAAAGTAACAGGGACCCAATATAGAAAATCACCAAGGCTATAAGCTACGATTTCTTATCGTTCAGCAGTTAATAGGGGAAGTGCGACGTAAAAGAGCCATTCTTATCAGTCTTAACTTATTTGTTAAATCAATTATGTACACTAAAAGATACTGTCCTCAAGCTTTAAAGAGCTTATGCTCCTAAAACCACAAACCATTTAAAAGATACTTGTTTTTTAAAAGAAAAGATCAGTACAGATATTTTAGTTCTGTGTATATATAGTAAATCTCCTTTGTTCGAATGTCTTTACTTACTCGAATTCTTTACCTTATCAAGAACAACCTTATCTAGGCATACGCTTTGAGTTCTTTTGAATTGCAGATGACTTCACAGCTGATATTTTAACCTTACTCAATATACTTTTAAAAGAAATTGAGTCATGATGACCGATTCTCCCTAGAAATGTAAATTTTCTCTCTTTCGCAACCCAAAGCGATTAAATGTCAAATTTATGACAAGATTCGGTTCCCAATATCATCTTACAAGGGTCCGGGAAAAATATCTATAATTTCTTCCTTAAAAACGTTTCCCTCCCGAGAAGTGCATTTTTTTTTTCGATCGAAAAAAGCCCAAAAAAAGTGACACCCGGCTGGAAAATCTTTTCAGCTCGTGCGAGTCAATCAAAAGTTGACAATGGCACACAGGAGAAAGCAAGTGAGAGAACGGGAACCCGGGGACATGCAGGACACCATCTCTTGGTGGTTGCTCGGTGGCTTCCTTCACTTACTCGCCCGTTTCCTCAGTAGCTCACAGTACTCTATTAAATATGACATATTTATGAAGTGTCAGTCCCCGAGACAATGGACGGGAAAAAATCTGAGGAAGAAAGCCAGGAAAAAATGAAAGGAAAGTGCGGAGGGAAATGGGATTTTTCCTGGGATTCGTACTTTCCTTCCTCGTCAGCTGCTCATCGGCCGATGGTCGGTCGTAAAATCAAATAAAATAAAATAGGAATCGTATTTGTGTTTAATATTTATGCGGTGAGATTGTCAATGATGAGCATTTGATTGTTTGTCTCCGCTCCGGAGGTTTCCTCTATGCGGTTGGGGTTTGCTAAAAATACGAATACAAATACGAGGTGACGGATCCTGCGAGCTGAAAGGACGTCATTTGTGTCTCATAAATTTCGCTGTAATTAAATTGATTTGGAATGGTCGGGCGCCTCATTAGACAGAGAAGCAGCAGCTGGCCAATAATATTCCACGATCACCGACTGCTGACCAACTGACCAGCTGAATTTTCCTTTCCCTTCCCCTCCTTTCCATTTTCCGCTTTCTTAGCCGCTCAGGCGCAACAAATTAAACTGCTTACTTTTACTTTTCCCTGTTCTCGCTCCTCTGGCAGCCTCCTTAGCGGTAGTTCATGGCCAGTTACCTAGAATCTCATCTCATCTGCCATTGTCGCCCGACCAGCTCGTTTACATCTTTTCTCTTTTCAGAGCAAAAAAATTATGATGACCATTGTTCTGCCAGTGGCTTCCCCGTCCTCCGTCCATTACAATCTTATTTATGGCCGTTTTTCGGTGTTTTTCTACGTGAGTGTTTCCCCGGTCCAAAGTGTCGCAAATACATAAGGATTTCATCGTGTGCGTTCGCATCTGATTTTTTTGCCAGCATTTTCCAAGCGGTTTCTTAAAAAAAATTGTGATTTTCTTCTGCCTCTCCAGAGTTTTCGAACGTGTTGAAAGAATTCTTCTCGTGGGCCACTCCGATATGATCCGGCTGCTTGGCCCACTGTCTTTTAGCGGTTCAATGACTTGCTGGCCATTAGCCGTTGTTTGTGTTTCTGCCAAGATACACCAACCGGCAGTAAGTCACTGCTATCAGTCATACGCCAATGCACGGCCTCGCCTGAGAAGGCTATTGAATTACACTGAACAGCAGGCTTAAAACTAACTTTAATCGGTACAACTTAAAAAAATAAATTTTTTCAGATGGAGCTGCAAACAAAACTTTTGATTTCAAATTCTATAAAAAGCAAACCTACAAAATTTCGAAATATTTTAAAGGTGCGCACAAACCTTGAAGATTCAGTCGCAAAATATGTCAAAATATGTTTTTAAATTGTTTTTTTTCGCCGTTCCACAATTATAAAGTTTACTAAGTTTGTTTTAAAATGTTCATACTTTTACGACATACCCGAAAATAAATTCACTTGAAGGCAAAGGCCTTGCCGTTCTGAACATTATGACGTCACTAGCGCCAGTAATTGAAGATCGATTTGTTCTTTTCTGACAAAAAAAGACGCTGACGTTTTTTATAAAATAGGATATATCTATCTACCGATCTGTTGTCGAAATATTCAATCTCGATAACCGCAAGATAAGCTGTGGGATACCTTGCTCAATGCAATACCTATTTCTCAATTCGAAATAATTTCATACGTAAGATATATAGCATAAAATAGCATGTCGATTGGTTAAGAAGGATTAAATTTTGTTTCGTGAATTCTCATAATCATGTCTTATTAAGAATCGTCTTATCTTAGATATCCCTTAACCACCTTTTTACCGCCACATCACCCATATGAAACAAATGCAGGGATCACTCCCTATTAAAGCCCATACTTTATGACTGCTGGGCTTGTAATCTGATCATAGAACCCGCAGTGCGGTGTAGGACAGTGTAGATATATCAGTCTCCGGCAGAAACAGAGATCAGAGAACTGCCCACAAAGCATCCGAAAATGCGAGTGAGAACTGGTTATGTTGTAAGAATCACGTAAGTTTCCGAGACGGGAGAATAACTAGAGTGTGACTGAACTTTCGGCCAAGGCGAGAGGAAATCAATGCAATAAGGAAGGGCTTGCCTCTAGAGTGGGCACACATAATACTCAACGTACTAAGAGTAGCCCTGGAAGTGCCATTGTAAAAATTATGTTGGAATTTTATTACTAAGTGGAAGTGCCCCCCGACACCAGCAACAATTTGGCGGTGTCAACCTAGGCATTTGAATTTCAATGGGCATTAAACCTTAGATTGAAGCGGAGCGCTAACAAAACCTAAATAAGAACTTCCGTTTCCATATGCGTTTGCCTTTCCCTTATATGAAACTCTGGATGGGGCTTTTGGAATTCGGGAAACAAAGGGCCAGGGCCAACCGAGGCGAAGCACAACGAAAATGCAATCCCCCTTTGGGCCGGCAACTGGCCATTCAAAATTTGATTGTTTTGTTTAGATACACTTTGCATTCTGAATGGAGTTGACCAATAGACCTGATGCCGGCTTTCCTTTCCTACCAGCTAGCTGCCTGTACTTGGGGAGAAAACTTCACCAACGTCGATTGACTTTGGTGGTGGATAGATAGGTATTTTTGTTTTCCCAACAAGTGTCCCATTGTTTGAGGCGGAAGCGGCGTTTGAAACGTGTCGGTTGCCATCTAATTTGCATATTTTCCAGCTATTTTCTCATTACAGGCAAATGCATTTAAATTTTTCTCCATTTTCCTTTGCCGTTTGACAGGTTGACAGAGGGGAGAATCGTCTTCATATGATTTAATTGAAAATACGCAAATTTATTTTCCGTTGTTGTTGTTGCTGTGGCTGGAAAAAGTGTCGAAATAAATTTGAATGGTTTCTTAGCTCGGCTGGGAAACCCAGTTTTCTTGAGTAAATTTGGATCGCTTGATTTTCGTCATGGTCGATGGCATGTGTGCATTTTCCCAGCCCTAAGTTGCGACGATCAACAAATTGGTTTGATATCTTGGAACACCCTGAAGAAGGGGCAAAGGCGTGGGAGAAAAGGAAGTTCCACTTGGTTCACTTTCATATCCATATGTTTAGGAAACCTTAAGGTGGATGATGGTATTAGCTTAACAATATCAACTTAAATTCAGTTAATCTCTTCCTCCCTTAACAATAATAAGACAAGGCTGTAATTGCTAGAAAAATGTAAAAAGTATTTCCATCTGCTCCAACCATGACTTGCTCAGAGAGAGAAATGCCTCAATTTCAAACTATTAATAATATGATATTATCATCCCAGATAGAGACATCATAAACTAGATACGCTTGTAAATTATCATATTTTTATGAGAAAGTACTGTGAAAGATCATAAAACTTCATTAATAACATGTTATCCTAAGTTTTCGCTTTTTAAAGAGAGAAATAGATAATTACAGGGCGTGTGCGCTACAGTTAAAAAGATGCCGAATAAGAAAAGGTGCATTTTCCGTAGAGTCTAAAAGGCGGCGCGTGCGTTAACGCCATTTAGAGAGCGAACCATATAAAGAAGCATCCCGGCCGAGCTCTTGTTTGTTGTCTGTGACCGTGGAGTGGCGAATGATTAATGGTTAATAGAACCGATCGATGAACCCCGCCGATCGAGACTCGCTCCATGATTGACACCATCTAAGAGGTGACACTTCGAACAATAAGTATAATCGCAGCCGTGCGGCGATGACTCAAGAGCTGGTTCTGACCAAAAGCAGCGATGAAACCAAAAGTCTCGAGTCTGCGAGCTGCCTTTTAAGGTTTGCCAAATACTGATCTATGCTTGAGTTGTTAGTCGCCTGGTGGGCGGTTGTTAATTAATGTGGGCGGGCCATTAATTTAACTGCGAACGCCGAGACTTCATATAGTTACAATTGGTGAATACTAATTAAGGGCACGCGTGAGAGTTGTAGAGGAAGTTGACGCATCTCAAGGGTCACAGAGTGGGCAGAAGATCGGTGTGCAAAAATGTAATTAAACATCCTAACTTTCCCACAGAAATCACACGCGAGTTGAGGTCACTCCTCGTCTGGGTCGGGAGGCAAATGGTCCATGATCTCATGTGCTCATCAACTGGATGGCCCATCTCCGCATAGATACAGCATGCAGATCCATGCCTCCAAATGTGTGGATACACGACCGAAACTCGTTCACACACTCATGTGTGTGCCCCAAGCAAATACAATTGCGTTTTAATTTTAATCATACGAGTTCTTCTTTTTTCGTTCTATATTTTTCGGAGGCTTTGTTTGTATTTGTATTTCGCACAAAATGTGTTGAGCGTATTATTTCGCCGTTGTTGTTGACTCTTTATTTATCTTGTTTAAGCGTTGAGTGCACGGGCGGCTAAAGAAATAAAAATCTGTTCGTATACAGAAACAGGAAAAAAGAACACTAAACAAATAACATAAAAAATATACAGAACCTAGGGAGAAGTGTTGCGTGGAACAGATTGAAATAGCTTGCAAATCGCGATAGTCCCCGTAAAACGTTTAGATCCGTCCACTTTGGGGTCTTCCAAGCGAAAGGCTGTCCAAGGTCTTTGAAAAGTCATCTGTCCCAGGTATTTCGAATTCACTCAGCGTCGGACCCAACTTATCTGGGCTCTAAAACTTATCACTTGGGGGCTAGAGCGACGCCTTTTAATTAAACAAAGTGAATGAACGGAAATAAATAGAACAACTTTTTGTATTTATGTATATGATTTGGAAATATGATTAAGGAAATTCGTTCCTTATCTTATCACTACATGAGGCGACTTTAGGCATCCATTATCGGTGGCAAAAGCACGAGCACTGTATAACAGGCGCCCCAATACATTCTATTGTAATGCGATTCCGTATGGAATTTGACATTTGAGTCCAAATTAATGAGTCGATCAGGAAAAATATAATCGAAACAATTGCAATAAAGCAAATAAATAAAAGATGTCAGCGTTTAAAATAGAAAACGATCAGGCTATGGAATTAAGCTTTTTGTTTCTTAGGGCATACATACGCTTTCCAGAGAACACTCATGACTAAGATTTGCCTTGTGATAAGCCATCTATAAATGGATTGCAACGAAAAGTTGCAAGAAAGAGAGGCTGTCGCCAACAGAGATTTAATATAGTGACAGTCTACCAAAGAACTGTGTCTACATGCCCACACAGTGATTCACAAACGATGATGTATACGCGCTTAATCCCTCACATATCTTGCAGCAGATCAATCAAGTAATCGCGCGGCCAGATCTCTGGCAAGTTGACACTTTTACCAGACCCGAAACCAAGTTTCCTTGTCACCTCTTCATCTGGCTTACCATCCCTATCTATTGCGTTGTGGCAGAGACACCTTCCACCCAGCCGCTGATCCACCACCTCCTCTGTATTTACGTCATTAAGAGGCATTTGGCATTGGTTGCAATGTGTCGGCTTCTCGGCCGGGGTCCCGCATTATTCGAGAATCGATAATTGCATGCTAAATAAGTGGCAAAGTGAGAGGTGGACAAACTTTCCTCGTTCCGTTGTCACGGCTACTGGAAGTCAATGCCGAAGCATACGAATGTAAGGCAGTGTTACACCTTCCCCTATTGAACTCCCTTTGTGGCCAAAATATAACCCAAACTTTCGCTTTCCGCTTTTTTATCGACCTTTCACTCCTCTTCGCTTGGCAATTTGATGGAAACAATACGTTTTGGCAACTGTTGTTTATTTGAAGTTTTCATGCAAAATAAGACTTAATGGTGTCATAACTTTGGCATAATAAGCCTCAAACGAGACGTCGGAACTGAGGAAGTATCAAAGGGAAACTATGCCAAATTGCATTATATTCGTTACAACACCAAGAGTTTGCCTCACACTTTGACACATGACACGCGATGTGCCATATTCAAAAGGTTTTCAACTTTTTCTATTTATATACTTATATATGTTTATATATATTTTTTGTTCATTTTAATAGAGTTGAAATGGAGTTTAGTTGGACGGCTGCACATTAAAGGCTGATGAAGCTGGCGCACAAGGTCATTTGCTTTACGATTTTCTTGTTTCGCCTGATGTAATTAACGAAATTGCATAAAACTTATTCAGCTTTTTTAAGTTGCAGCACCACAATTATAAAGTATATTAATATTCAGAAAGGCTGAGGTTAATGATGAAAATGCTAACGGGGAGTACCTAGGGTGGGATTGTGGGAACACTTGTTGTTATTATCAAGACATTAAGTTAATTAATATTTTTATTTCAATTGTATTTATATACGATTTTTTATTGTTTTATGTAAAGTTAGGCGAGATTGCCTTCCTATTGGCCGTATTAGAAGAAGTTTTTGGTGAAGGCAGGATACTAATATAGATTTATTTTCCCTCTATTAATATATTAATATTTAACCCATTTTATTGGTCGCTTTACATCGACACTGTACCTCACCTGATTTGCGTTTCTCACTGCGATCGGGCACCACCAGGCTTTTGGCGCGCTTCACGCGCAGGGAGCGCCTCCGGATGGAGCGGAGGAAGGCCTCGGGCATCCGGGAGAATCGCTGCGGAGTCTCCGGAGCCTTGGTTCGCTCCGGGAGGAAGAAGTTCTTGACCGCCAGCATTTTGGCACGACTGCAACTGTTGCTTCTGTTTTTCCGCTAAGCGGCTTTTCTGCGCGTTGCTTTTTCGCTGGCCTTTGCCTGCGCGTGTTGGCAATGAAAAGAGTTCGCTATATGGTGCTGCTATTGGCTATTTTTACGCTGCCTCTGTTTGTTTTCGCCGATTTTGTGTAATCCTTCTCGGGCGCCCTATCTCTTGCTTATTTATTTATATTTGCACTTATTGGCTTCCTCGGCCGCACTTCAGTGGTTTGAATTTGCATTTTAGCACATAAATAAATTGTATGATGACTAACACACTCGGTCAGGTCACTTTGCATTCAAAACTTTTGGGCAACAAAAGCACAAAACACTCGTCAAATATTCGCTTGTATGCCGTATTTATATGTCTGACGACATCCGTTGGCTTCTGCTAATTTGTTATTGCTTCGGGTATTTCATCAAGTATCCAAAAAATGTCCAGCCAAAAAGTTTACGCGAAAAGTTACGCGCGGGGCCCTAACGCAGAAGACACTGCAAACTCAAGTATCCGCTCTGAACGTCCGCATCGAGTGCTGGTCGAGATACAACTGAATGCGAGAGACTCGCACCTCGAGCAGCGGAGCGCACACCGGTCCGCAATAGAGGGTTAACGCTAACAGCGCGCTGTTAGCCAACAGCAGCTGTTGCTGCAGTTGTTGAAGTAGCTGTTGCCCCGTGCTGTTAGCAGCTGCAAAGGTGAGCGTGCAGCAGGTAAACACGAGGTGGAAATCAATCCTCCCCCTTTACAGCTTGTTGCTGATACTCGAAACATAATACCTGGGTGTCTCCGCCACTCGCCCACCGAAAATCATATAGGTAAACAAGAAAACAATAATTTGGTATAATAAAGAAATTGTAATGCCTTTCTTTTTTCATTTTAATTTATATTCCTATCATTTAATACTGTGTTATTACTGTATTTATGAAAATACATGTTTGGTGCTGCTTCTTCAGGAGAACACAATACATAACAGTACTAAAGATAGTGAAGTGTTCCATGGAAGTTAAATAAAAGCTTAGTCAGTTATTAGAACAAGGAACCAAAACATCTTCTTCGCTTTAAGGGCGTATCTGACTTGTCTGCTATGTGAAAATATGGTCAGACTTTCATATAAATAATAACCTAATCGTAAATTATTTTATACATTTATAATATACATATATTAAATAAATTATTAAGTGAATTATTTTAGGAAAGTTCAATTTTTTAGGACTTATGGTATTATTATATAATACAATTTGCTTCGTATTATATTGTTGACATATTAGACTTGCATTTGTTTGAGTAAGAAAGTCCTAACTGGCGCAATGCGAAGGTATACATCATCGGTGTGAGCAGAGGGGCGGCAGATAAACTTGCTGACTCGTAAGTCGTGTAGAAGCCTTACACTGATCTATATATATGAATGTCGGCATTTTCAAATCAACGATTTGAGACAAAATTTATATTTTACAATGTAAGCAAAATTATTTTGTAATTTTCTGTTTATAGCATTACGACAGATATATATATATATTTTTATAAATTACTTCCTTCTGTCATAATAAGAACTCAATTCAATTGAAGATACGACCAGGCCAAGCTAATAAATTCCAATCAAACACAATCTGAGATAGTCATGTTAAGGAATACACGAAAAATACCGGGTTGGCTTAGGCTAACAGTACAGCGCTCTGTAAAGAAGGCAAGAGCAAGCGGAAAAAACAATATTTTCACTTTTGGGGTTGGCGCTGCCAAAGAGAGCCTCGAAGAGAGGCAGTGACGCAAAGCGAATTAAATGAACAACAAAAAGAGAGCGGCAAGGAAAACATTATGCGGAAATCAAAATGCAATAATAAACATTTTGCCACCGTTGATGACGATGATGAAGATGGAGACGGAGATAATAGTGCTTGGGGGAGACTCGTGAACGACCTGTGCAGTGCTCCAGCTTCCCCTGGAAATTGTGCAGACAGCGCTTTGTGGTTATTGTTTTTTTTAGTTTTGGGGTTTCGGTTAGTGGGCCGCTCGGGGCTGCACCGCTTGTTGTTGATTCGGTTATGCGATTCACTTCCTCCAGAGAGCGATGCTGGCGGGGATTCGACATGTGCTGCTCACTCACAGTACATTATCATCATGTACAATAATTATGCAACGAGCGGCGGTGGGGCAGGAAAGTGTAAAGCTTGCTAAATATGTTTACTTTGATTTAACATTCAATGCGTAAGAGCAATCAGGTGAAAGTATTCATCTGTTACTAATTATGTATTACATCTTCGAGAAAGTCGATATCCTCTATGCGTTTGAATTCGATTACTTTAATTTAAAAAATAATATATAAATATCTGGCCTCCACTATAAACAGTATCCAAAGTAGTTGAGAAGAGGCTCCAGAAATTCCCAAGTTTTCGTTCTGTGAGACGTTCGTATATATATTGGTAGCGAAGTTAAATTAAACATCATCCGTATTACTTGTTTGATTTTGCGAATCAGATGCTATAACCTACCCTAGGTCTCTTTATCTCCCTGCTAAGATCCCCTGTGTTGCCCTAGTTTATCGAAAGTCAAGGTAACGCGACAATAAACCAAATAAATAAGTTTTGTTGGATTGGATAAGCCACTGCAGTTTATTTTCAGATTACATCTCTGTCGTTCCCGCGAAGATGGCCCCAAAGTGCGAGTCCCAGTAGCAGCCAGCGACACGTGAACTGCATTATTTGCTCGATAATTGGACACGCTCGCCACACTTGCTTGACTCACTTATCGGGGCCACACTCCGCACTTTACTCCACATCACCAGTCCACAATCCCAGTTCGAATCCCAAGCAGGGACACACTTTGCGACTTAATTAGACGACATCAGCGGCAAGCGACATTGAAATACAAAGCAGCCGCGGTGAGGAGGAGGAAGTACAGTCATTGACGGCGAGACAGCGCACGCGATAGCAGAGGAACTTGAGGTTGCCCCTTCGCCAGTGGTTGTGGGTGGTGGGATCGTTGGGAAGAAACCACCCCAAAGAAGAAACTATGCACTGGCGAAAACAAATCGGAGAAGACCTACTTATTTCGATTCCTTTGGAAGAAATATAACTTGAAATAATTAATTGCAAATGCTTGAAGGTTGTTAGGAAACTAACAGGACATTGATATACTTTTTAACTTTTAGAAAATATATAAAAAACTAAGATCTTTAGAAGAAACATCTTGCTGTGTAAACTATTACTTGCATTATTGATTGCCTCAATGACATTTAAAACCTTTCAATTCTCCATTCAATACCTTGCGTATATCGATTTGTTATTAGAATAACTGATGATTTATTACTGTTTAAACTGCTGACTCGATTTTTGTTAGTTGTATTTATTCAATTACTAACTTTTACGTAAGTAACTTCGATTCGTAAAAGGTTTTTTCTAAAGTCAAATGCAAGAAACTTGCAAAAGTAAAAAAGCCAGCCTGTGCATCATTATATCATTTATAAATACCGATTTAATTATCAGTGTATTACCGTCAGGACCTGGGAGCGGCTGCTACCGTACGTACATTTTTTGTACGGAATTTTAATGGAATTTCTAATCAACCTGCGACACAATACGCGACAGCCAAGGGGCGCGCCCGTCTGGGTCGCACCCCGCGAGGATTGCGCCTGGACTCGCACCAGACTTGCCCAGATTTCATTGACGAATGTTGGCTGCACGGGAACTACGCACCGTATCCGTATCCGAATCCGCAAGGGGTTGCACTTGTGGGTGGGTCCGAGTCAGAATTCGCCCTCGGCCGCATGTGCGACACTTTCCATTTCAATTGTCCCAGTTCACCTCGGTGTTTGCCCCGAATGAAATCATCGAGATAAACCAGAAAAAAAAAACACTTTAATGACGTTAATAAAAGGACCTCAATGCGCTTTAAGGGTTAAAAACTTACAATCTCCACCCTCTTAAAAGAAACAGCCACAGGCTAATTGCAACCTGAGGGTGCTACTACGGCTGCCTTTGGGTGTTCCCAAGTCCTGAGTTCTATGCTTTCTGACAACGGCAATTCGTTAGCAAACTTAATTGGCTGCAAACGATTCAGCCAAGGGTGTGTGTGCTTAATGAACAAGGAATATACTTAAAATAAAAATAAATTAGAGCTAAATACAAGAGCTAATTTAAAGAAATCAATTAAGTTTATGTACTGGTGTATTTCCATTTAAAAATTGGCTTTATGTCATACAATTTAATTGTAAATAATTTGGGATAATCTACCTTACTAAGATCTGTTTTCATTCAATATTTTCCATACCAAAACTTTTATTTAATTACAAAATTGCAATAAAAAACAAAACACTTTAGCCACCGCTAATTTATAGCTTTAAAATAGTTTCCAAGCGAGTCTAACCCCTTTCGAACAGGACTCGGCTTCCCTGGACCCTTGTATGTGCAAACAAATTAGGCTTCCCTCGGCTAACCACGAATCCTGCACCCCTGCACTGACATTTGATACTTTTGCGGCACTCCACTCCCACTCCCACTCGGAGCTTGTTGGGCAAATATTGGCCAGGCTTAGCCAAGTTCATCGTGGTGACTCTGACACGGTGGCACCCCAGACAAAAGGTCTGGAGAGGGTTGAAGGCGGAAGCGTCCGATTTGTCATGGCGTATGACAAGCCATTTATTTGATTTAGTTGAGTACATTTGCTGCCTATTTGATTATATTTCATATTCAGATTCGTTGTGCAAAACATGGAGGGCAGACCAAATACATACATAGTTAATTTGGGAATGAAAAGAAGGGAACTGTGCCTCATTTGCAATGAAAATAAATGTGCAGAGTGTTTTTAGTGGGTCAGTGAGTGATCGCACATGTCTTTGCGCGGGGCAAAACATGATTCATTGGTTATTCCAAAATTTCAGATGAATTTTAAGCTTTTCGTCTATTTACTTAATGCGTAATCGGGCTTACGCAAGTTTATTTTCGGAATTAGTGACATTACGTATTCGGATTCATGGATGTTACTGGGTTTTCTCAAACCCTTGGCGATAAAAGAGAATCATATAGCATTTGGCAAATTATATTCAATGCTCATCATGCAAAACTAATTTCATATTCATAACTTTCATAATTTGCATGGAAAGTCATTTACAGTTTATAACCCTTCGGCCAACCTCACATTTTCCACTTTCCTCGTCTGAAATTACAAGCGAATTAGTTCTCACGCCAAATGCGCTTACACATCGGACATGGGCTGAGGGGCTGAAAGGGGTGCTAAGACCGTCTCAACTCAACCTCTGCCATAATTAATAATTCATAATTTTGCCTAAATATTCCTCGTGGCCATGGCGGGATGCTGCGATTGCCAATTATCTGCGAGCCTCGATAATGGAGCGTGAAGGAAACATTTGCGAAATTTGTGAAATCCGTGAAATCGCCCAAGGAAAAGGAGAGCACGGAAGGAACATTTTTCCGGTCAGACATGACATAATTATTAGGGTAAGAAGACTTACGGGCACTCCGGAATACGGGGAAAAAAAGATAGCCAAACCTCTCCCCATTCGTTCAAGTTGACATCGCTGTCTGCTCATATAATCAACGCTCGCTGCCGCACTGCACTTTTACGCAAATTGAGTTGATTAATTTAAATGTGGAGGAGATGCCCGGGTAAGCGGGAAAACGGGGGTTAACTGTGTTGGCCAGAGGGCAGAATTGCAGACGGCAGAAAATCAATAACTTTAATGGCCTGGCCTGGCCCCCACCTAAATCCCGAAAGCCCTGCTCCATCAGGCGCAGACATATGAATGTGAAATACCTAAAAACGTATATACATATATGCTTGTTAATGCAAATATGCTAAGTACATGGGGGAGCAGCGGAGTTTGTATCTCTGTGTCAGCCCCAAAACTTCGTTGGCAGCTCCTCCTTAACTCCAGGAGCCATTGTGGGAAAACGAGGGAAACTCTGTTGGTGAGTCGCCTAAGGCAAAAGGCAGTCAAATTGAATACTGAGCTCCAAAATAAGATTTTTTAGCGATGTTCTTGAGTTCCGTTGGTAGATACACTACCAATTGTTAAAGGAATTCTACTCTTTCGGAATTTAGTTCTTGAGATAGGTATAAACTTGTATTAAGCTCAAAGTATATAATGCAAGCAGTTGATAAAATGGCTCAGGTTGTAGCTGGTACTACCCCAAATATGTCACTTTGCTCTCAATTTAAAAAATAAAGAAGTTATTTTTGAAAACTTACCTAAGAAAATGATTTCTGCTATAAAGTTTACTAAATTCGCTTTATATTAGATTTATAGTCATGTTTCTACGACATTTTTGACTATTTGCCTTACCGTTTTGACTATTATGCCGTCACGAATCCCAGTAATTTCAGAATGTATACTCTCTTTCTGACATTTATACGTTTTAACAAAATTTGGATTCAGTGAAAACACGACCTTTTTTTGTATTAAATTAATAGATCTATAATAAATCTATCGATCTATAATAGATCTATCGATCTATTGTAAAAGTCTTTAAACTTATATCAGCCAGAAATATATTTTATATAGTGCTTATAAGTGCTTAAGAATACCTTGTTCAAGCGGTAGAGTATTTCTTTGACTCCGTTTGAAGTGCCCAACTCCACTCAAATATTAAATATAATTTTCAGCGTTCCCGTCCTTTTACATATTTTCTCCGCTCAACTCTGTATTCCCCAAAACGAGGCCTGCCGGCAATTCAAAAAGACAACTACGACTGCCAAGAGAGTATACTATATTCTCTTGCGATTATTGAAACAATTAAATTATATTCGCTTTTATATGCCAAACTCAATTATTTACATACGTAAATTCGGCAAGAACACATCTGACGCAAGTCGTTCCCAGCAACTGAACTCAACTGAACTGAAAGGCAACCGTAAATTGTTCTTATTCAGGGTCAGTGGGCGAGGGAGGTGTGTGAGTGGGGGTGCTGTGCTTTGGCCCTTGTATTTGTTTTGTAATTTTACTTATTTTCAGTTTATTTCTGTAAATAACGCATCACAATTGTTGCACGCCACGGCAGATCTTCGTAAAAGTGTTTGTTGAGGGATTTAGTGGAAAATATCCACAAATATTGTGAAATTGCGATATGTGATACATCATATATTGTAGATAGATGCTTCTAAAATTAGATGCGATAAATTGAATTTAATTGGGTTACATGAATATGCATAAGGCACCCCAGAGGGCAAGCGATTTTAATTTGCGCAAAAGTAGATTGAAGATATTCAATAATTATAAATAATTCGAACAGTTTGGATTCTAAATTGTTATTTATGATGGTACCCAACAGTGAAAAGACTAGTCTGGCTATTGATATATCCTATTTGAAACATTTAATATAAGATCGGAGGTATGTTCCGTTTCGGAACTTGTTTTACATTTACAGGAAATAAATAACTCAGTATTCCCCCCATTAAATTTGAAAGTAAAAGTATATCTTTAAGAAAAAATATTCTTTTAATACACGTTTTTAATAATCGAAAAACCTTAATGCTATAAAAGGTTCCGAGCTCGCAGAACACCAACCCAAAATTAATTAAAACTTCAAATACATTTTTGGGGTGTTTCTCATCTGGATCTTGGTGGGCTGAACGGAAATCAAGGCACGCTCGAGTGATTTTTCTCTGCCAAGGCAAGGTTAAAGTTCAAATGGGAAGACGAACTAAGTAGGGGTAAGAATTTCGCAGAAAAAAAGATCAAATAAAAATGTTTCCTATATTTTCGAACATAAATCCCATTTTGTTCGTTTTTTCGGGCCCTATAATTTCGAGGGGAGGTGCTGGGAAGTCTTTTTGCAGATTACTAAAGGGAGGCGATCTTAGGGATGCAATTTTTAAATGGCGTGCAAAATTTAATACTGAAAAAATGATTTTAACATTTTGATGCGATTTCTCTTTATTTCATATTTTTTATGTGGTGTGTTGTGAAATCAGAAGACGGTTTTATGGTCGCATTATCAGAGCAGAAAAGTATCCCAGGTCGTTGCTGATTCTCAAAGAATTAGTTTCGGCTGTCTAAGGAGGATAATTTAACCTGAGAATTCCCAGAAATTGATGTGAATTGTAATAGCTGATCTCATTCTAAGATACAACCTTTGAGTCATATCTATGATATCAGAATTTTTGAATACATTACTTGCAATGTCCGAGTCATACGCTGACTGATGTAATCGGGCTTACCTGCAAAGAGAAGAAAAAAAATGGGTTTTAATTCATTCGAAGCTCATTTTGATACATCTTGGGGCGATGATAAATTACCGCAAATTATTCAACTAAACGAAAACGAATGTCTGCCATTTAAAGAGAAATTCATTCGCAATTTTCCATTCTTCTCGAAGCCACCCCGCCGCAGTAACCTAAATCAACAACGAAAATTGCAAACAAATTGCACGAAAGAAGAAATTTCAATTTCTGCCAAAAGAAAACCCATTTTTCATGCGAAAATCTAAGCCAAAAGAAGCCATTTCTGTGCTAAAAACGTTCGAAATTTGTTTGCCAAATCAATCAAAAGGGAGAGAGGAACAATGCCATAGATCGGGGATCATTTTGGTAGGCATTCCTCAACGTCAAGATCGTGTGCGGGACATCTGAGGAATTCCATGCAACCCATATACCAGGACATTTATCTTGCGGCTACTTGGACATGCGATAAGGCCTTGCGATATAGAGATCCTAAAACCAACAAAAAAACATGCAATTGATACCCGGAGTCGCCGTTAAAAAGGAGGAAAAACTACCACAAAAAAGGTTTTCTCGCAGGACACATGACGCGTGTCCTTATTTCGGCCCGTCATCCTAATGCATAATTGTGGGTTCCACTGACAAATCGCTGGAAATTAGTTAATTATATCCACGATACGAAACGAAACTAAAGACAAAAATTCCCCCGCGGCATAATTAAAATAATTGAAATTGAAAGTGAAATGGCGAAGGGCGGACGGCCCACAAAAAAGGCAATTAAACAATAAAGTTTACACGGCATTAAGAATGCACCAACACCAACAGAAAAAACATCATTTAAAGCTGTCCGGCTGAAAGTTAGGGACCGAACAGGCACAAAGGACAACTACTGCGACTGGATGAGCCTGGACGGGTTGCATTCTGGTTTGGGACCGGCATTCGGATTCGGAATGGCGAGCAACCCCCGCTCCGGCGTTTTGTGCGATTTAACTTGATGGACATGCGTCGCTTTTGTCGCCACAGGACAATGCAAGTCCTGCCAACGGATGCCCGGATGACTCTCCCCCTCTTCATTAGCGGACCGAACTGAGCAAACAGCCAACAAAGCAGCCGTGACTCGCTCAAGTGTGCGCATTAGCGGAGGGAAAGGGTTGCACACATCCCGACAGCTTATCCTTATCAAATGCATTGCACGTTTTTGCCTCGGAATTATTTATCCGTTCCTTTTTTTATGTGCGCTGCTTATCAAAGAGACACGTTCCATCGCCCATCGCCCATCGCCCATCCCCTGGGGCGATCTGAGATAATTCAAAGCTCATATCTTGATGTTATGAAACTTGATGTCCACCGCATCGTTATGGCAGGCTGGCCAGCATCCGTCGGATACCCATCCCAGCACCATTTCATCTGTTTGCATAAACATCACCTACTTCAAAGTGTGTGCCTGGGTGGTTGGGCTGTAGTCTTCCTTTCAGCCTCTGTGGCAGCTGTTGGCCGGCAGGATTGAAAGCATCTCGTCCTGTAGTCGGTGCCCTCATTCCCGGGGCCAGTGAAAGTGATGAGCAAAGCGCAGGCATCATAGATGGGTCCACGGATAGGCCATTTCGGGTTTGTTATGATTATTACAGCTGCCTCCGGACTTTGAAGACCGAACGGAAGGACGACCTATTGTCCCACTCAATTGGAAAGTAAAACACGCGTTATGCAAACTAATTGTTTATGGGCCCAGAAGTGTGCCAAGCCAGAATGATCCCTAACCTAAGTGAAAGGGATGTGGGCAGTACGTTTAGTGGGATATGATAAAAATCGAAAGAAGTCCTAAATGGTTCATGACATTTTAGGAAGATTATGTTAGCCTTTCATTAATTCTAGACTTAACGATGTATTTTTTTTTTTTTTAAGTAATGACTTGGTAATAATTAAGTAGAAATTTATCAATATAATAAAAGCGACAATCTATGGATAACTATAAAATAGTCATTTCTGTTAGATGATCAACTTATAGCCAAAAGGGTTTAGCCTAATTTCGAAGTAAAATACAACAAATTCGTAAATAAATGAAAAATGTATTCAATATAAGAATTCGAATTGTTTGGTTTTTGAATGTTTTTTATCGCCGTTTATCTGCTTAAGGTTTACTAAATTTATATAAATTTCGATTAAAGATTCCCACATAGAGTTCTAATGAATTTCGACAACCCTGACTCAGAAATATAGGCTTTTCATATTGCCAGACTTAAAGGAATCACACACACAATTATCCAGTCATATTGGAAATCTGGCACTCCTCGTCCGACATCTAAATTGCTTCAATTTTTTGTCCTTTGCCACACATATCCGTGACATTCCTCGGCTGTATTCACAAAATGGAAAAATTCCTTTTGCCATTTTCCAGACTATAATTTTTGATTTGAAGCAATTTCCGCTTACAGTCTGTATAATTGGCGCATGCCAAGGCGATTTGCTGCAGTTGTCCCAGTTGCCGGACAATGACCAAGGATAACTCCGGCTGGACATACTAATGTGCAGACCAATGACCAGGTCCTCGTGCTCAGTGCTGCGGCTTCTGTTGCTGCTGCTACTTGCGTGACGAATGGAGTTGCAAGCGACAGGAGCCGCTGCCCGCGGTGCAATTGTCCTGTGCACGAGACACGCGTCATATTTTAATTATGACAGCCGGCCGGCCGGCCGGTCGGTCCGTCCTCCCGTCGGTCAGTAAGTCAGTCGCTCGCTCGGGACGGAATATGGACACGCAACAGCCACGTAAAAAGGGGTTGATCGGCTGCTGCTGGCCTTCGTGCGGAAACCGGAAATGCCTCGGCCTTTGTTGACAGATTAGTAGCGATCGCCGCGTGGTTGGTCCATAAACTTGACATTTTTATTTGACACCTTGATTGTCTAAGCTTGTCATGTGGGTTTATTATAGTTTCAGTATTTTGGAGAGATTCGGTCTGCATTGTACGCAAATGCAAAGCCCACATATTCATAGTCCCGGCACGTTCCACAGGCCACCTCAATGCACTGAACTTGTTTTATTTATTTTTTTGCATATATGCCGGAAGCATTGTCCTGGCTAAACAAACTAGAACTAATGAGTGCACTTTCGGCACGCCGAGTGGAAACATTTTTAGCGAAAAAGTTCCAATTATGCGGGCCGGGCAGAGTCAAGGTGCAAAAATAGCGCGGCACTTGACAGTGCCCAGTGGAGGGATGATGACGGCCACCGCGACTCCTGATCGCGACGGAGTGCGATGCACATGCCCGAGCAGCGGGCAGTCTCTCCCCTATCACTGAATTACTATAAATACCCTACGGAAGGTAACCCCCACCTAACTCCCTCTCTACTTGGGCATAGCGTGCTCGCATTAATTTCATTACGGTGCATTTTCCTCATTACAACGCTTGCATTTATTTTAATGAACTGCCCAAGTCGCGAGTCCTGCGCCGCATACGGCGTACCCCGACCAGGATTTCGGACGAAGCGCAGGCGCAGACAGTTTAAGTGCAGCACGCTTTCTGGGGTGGACGACGGTCGGGGAGTCAGTGAGTCGACGAAGCCAGTTGACCAACGGCTAAGCTCCGAGGGGTTGACGCCGAAGTCGCAAGGGGTCGCAGGGTTTGATTGATTACTCAACTGACCGTTGAGAGGACTTAATGGTTATCAAAACCTAATGCCATTTGTCAATTGTACGAGTAAGTAGCTTGAACTCATTTGCATGCATTTCGGATTAGTCGGACAGAAGGGAAATCGAAACGAATTGGATCACTTAGCATACCGAATGAATTCGTAATCCTAACAAGCTATATTCGCGGTACAGTTAAGCACGTGTCCTTGTTACCTTATTACAACCCTAAAAAGCATCAACAGCCGAATCGATCTAGCGGTGTGAAGTCTGCCGTTTGTAGTTTTTGAACCAAGCGGCCCAGCCATTAACATGTTTCCATTTGTGTGTGTGCAAAACTTTTTGTAATGTTAAAAAAATAGACTTTATTAAAAAAATAACTATATATCTCTAAAAGTGGCTTGATTTAGCCATATAACTGTAATAACTGCCATATAGAAAATCCTCCAAAATGCCACATGGACATAAACATTCTCGGTATGTTAGCAGAGGCTGTCCTAGACATTCTTCGCCAGCCACGGCCGTGGGCGTCTCTGTCTTAAAGCCAAAGATGATTATTCTTTTCCAAATGTTTGCAGATTGCTTTGAATCAGTTTGCAGATTCGGACGACCCTGTCACATAGTCATGGTAATGACTAAAGACTTATAAAAACATATTTCTTTTTAAACAATAAGAAATGAATATTTTTATCGGAATAGTTAGAATAAAGATGATGAATTGATTGCACACTTAATAAGTTTTAAAATATATTTTGCATCGTGACATGCCTGATTCGATTTTAAAATACTTTGCATGGTAAGAATACCTTCTTGTTTCTGGGTCAACGTTTTTCACTGATTTGCAGCCAGTTAATCCAGTTTATCCTTGGTATGAACGGAGAATATTGTTTATACCAACAATTCTATAAAACCCAATCCGCTCACAGTTTTCGGGTTTACCTGTTTTGTTTTCACATTCCCGCATCGGGCGTGCTCTGTTTTGGCCCCCGGGAGCAGGCCAAAAGATTTTTCCACATTGACGTTGACAGAATGTCAGGCTGGGATTTACGAGTATGTCCTGGCAGAGAGACTGAGTTGAAAACAGAAAAAAAAAGGAGATCAACATGCGGCGACTGTCATTCATGGACTTGTCCAAATGCGGGAAATTCCGTTGCTTTTGCGAATGCTGCACATTTTGGGAATTTGATCCTGTTGATGCCGAAATCCCTTTAGCTCTGCTACGGCGAGTAATTAGTCGCCTGTCAGCGTTTGGTTTGGTTTGTGCTACGGCTTAGGATCCAGGCAGGATTTGCCACCTGCGCATACAGTGGAACTCTCCTTGAATGTCCTGCGGCAGGCGTAATCCATCAGCGGCTAGAGGCAACGGCAACGGCAACAATGTGCGACAGATTCCCTTTCCAGGGAGTGTCCTACATTTGATGAAATGCCTTTGCCAAATGAGAAATTGCCATGTGCTGCAGCCCCTCCATTATGTTCACGGGACAGAAGTAGGCTCTGCTCCCGTTTAGTCCTGCATAAAAGGGATAACACAGTAAACATCAACGACAGCAGCCACTAAATGAGTTTTGCTCTACATTGAGGGCAATGCAGTGCACGTCGCCCCGCTCCATGAGGAGGCTGCTCCTCTTTATTCTGACGGCATTGTACGAAAAAGTGAGCCGGCGGTTTGTTTTCGCAAAAACTGTCGCTTATTTCAAGCGAAACTGACAACGCCCTGACATATATTCTGTCCGAGCCAAATAAAGGATGATACTCTTCGCATCTCCGCAGCCCCCGAGTCCTGATTCCAGACACGTCGCAGGCGACGTCACAAGAAATTAGCTTAAATGCGTACGCGCTTTGTGCCTCATCTCACACCTTCCCCTCTGATTTACGAGGCAGTCGCAACCGCTCCCGCTCCCAGATTCACTCAGCTGCCTGTGTAATTGGCTTAGATCGATTTGATGATCTGTGACGATCGATTTGATATAATTGGCCGTGGAGAGCCAGCACTGAGCAATTCTGAAGGAGGAATGTTAGGGGTCGGGGGAGGTCGTAAAGTATAAGAAAATCTTAGTTTCAAATCTCGATACGGGATATCTTAGCTCTGTACAAAGAAGGGGAATGGAAAGCTACAGATGGTTTTTCTCGACTGTGGAATACCTTGTAGTAGTGAATGCTTTGGATTGAAATTATAGACAAGCCCTCTTCCAGCGCGAATGGACTTAAGGACGCATCTTTCCGAAATTCTCTTACTTTAAAAATATAAGTTCTAAATAAAAAAGTTAAAAAAAAAATTCGTTCGATTGTGCTCGACTTTCAACGCAACTCTTTAAGTTTTAAAAAAACTGTATTATCATTATTCCTATTATTCCAACAGCAAAGAATGAAGTCACCAAATTTCAGAGCTCCAGTCTCAGAGATCTGAGTCTTCATACGGACAGAAGGACAATGCACGTAAATTATAAATTGCAGGGGTAAGGTGAGGTAATTTCAGAAATTCAAATTGAAAAAATGCCAAATTGTTTAATATTAATATTACTATATAACATATCAGTATAAACAAAAATTAATAAGAGTTTGAAAAGATGTTAAATATTCTTTAAACTCAAAATCGGATGCGGCCAGAAGAAACCCACAGAATCCAACTTAAACAAACAGAATACTAACTGCAAGATCCCAAGGTAACCATTGTAAAATGTAGTTTCCAGTCTCAAAAAAAAATATATATATAACGTCACAGAATTTAAAATGAAATGAGTTCGTTGCCCAACTGCAAAACATTTGCAGCCTCAATTGCAGTCGTTGTCAGGACAACAGAAGTACAACAGCGGGAACAGGAACCGCCGGGAGGAAAGCCAACGGCAGGCATTCAGTCGGCTACTTCCTTGACACGGACATAAAAACCTAAATAGTTAATCCTTTTCCTTCCTTGGGTCGCCAGAAAATTGCGAAAACCGCCCGGAGGCGCAGGCCAAGGATCCTGTGATTCTGCCAAGCCTGTGAATATGTCAAAGAGTTGTGCGAAACTTCGGGGGAAGGGAAGCAGGGAAACAAGAGCAGAAACAAATCGAATGCAATCAAAATTAAAGCGCTTAGAGCTGTGACAACAGCGGGACAAACAATTGCCGAGCAGAAGGAGGGCAATCCTTTCGGGATTTCGCACAAAGAATCCACCGGGATGTCCTGCCGGCAATTTAAGCGAATTAAAACGGAGTTCATATTGATTTAGGTCTCGGCTCAGCCCCGAATAAAAGCGAAGAAACGAAAGAACGAAGGACGAAGACGTCTCCTGCTGCGGCTTAAGGAAAAAAATAAAACCTAAGTATATATTGAAGAAAACAGAGCAAGCTGGGGGGAAAACACAAACAAAAACAAAAATACAGCACTCGAAGCGTTTAACTTTGGCATAAGTGTTTGCCAGGACGTGCAAGGACCTCACCCCTTTACCTGACAACAACTTAAACGTGCAACGCTGCATATCCTTCCTCCGGCAGTAGCTGCGGTGAGCGGCAACCAAAAAATTCCCTCCAAGTGTCATCGACACTTGTACGGCTGCCTTAAGGGTTGTCCCCCCTCGCGGGAGGCGGAACTCGATCTGGAACAGGAATAGGAACGGGGAAGGAGCACAGACAGGACGGCAACAGAACGGAGTAGGCCTCAATATGTCGCCTAAGTGCTAATAAATGTGCCCTCGCACAGTTGGCGGTCGTTTCTGGTTGAGAAAAGGTTGAAGCAAAACTGGAACCCAACCATTTTCAAATCCAAGGATCTGCATATTTCCACAGAAGAGGCGAGACCTCCACCCAGTCACTGGGAACAAAATAGTTTAATCTCAAATGGATAATAGGTGAGACCTGATATTTAGGCGGAATATTTACTCGGGAACCCCATGATATTTACGAGCTGTAATAATTTGTGGTAATAAATCAATCGAACTTGTGTGTGCGTAATCGTTATGGATATGCTTACCCCGGCATAGAATACTAAGACTTTGATAAATATATCAGAATACAGAATACAATTGCACGAATTCTTGAATTATTCGTATCTAACCCATCGGTACCTAAGTTTATTGATGAGCTTACGAAGTGGAAGCAAAACAGTCTGTATAAAACACCTGCTGCACTTGTCTGATCTGGCTGAACGATCTGTGCGCGATCTGGATTATAGTCTAGTCTCAAAATATATAGGAAATTATATTTTTCCATTAAGAGTAAGAAGATTTTACTTAAATTACCATCTTCCATTCAACGCTTTTCAACAATGAAACAAATCCACGAAAATGTATATTAAGAGAACTCTGTTTTAATGATTAATGATGCTGAAAAATGCGCTGGGTCATTGCTCGATCTCGAGCCGTGTTTAACATCAAAGAAGTCGAGCAGTACTACATTTTTGCCTTCCTGTCCACTACATTAGTGGCGAAAAAAGATCCCCATCATTAGCCAAAAACTGTACACACGAAGAATGATTAATGATCCTTGGTCCTGGGCAAGGACATGCGCCGCATTGCCGGGCTCAAGTGCAAACCACTGAACCGTTACGGATAAATCATAGCGGCCATCCAAAACCGCAAATTGATCGAAGTTTGATGACATCCAAAAAAAAAAATTCTGATTTTTTTTCCTCTCCTTGGATTTTTTTTCTGATCTTTTTTGTTCCTTACATTGATTCTTTGTTTTTTTTTATCAATGTGCTCCCATCTAAGAAATTACTTTCACATAATTTGTGTTGTCCTTTCGCCCATCGATTTTGTTCAGCTTGTATGATTTATTCGCATTCTTTTGGATTGTCCTCATACCCCTGAATTTATCTATCCTGGATCGATTACCATTGTCTTGAGTGAAGCGTACGCACATCAGATATGACCGCAAAAGAAGTGAGTACAAAAACCCCTAGGGACCATTCGATTGGCATACGATCTTAAGTGACGCAATTAAAGATAAACTCCTTTTATCTAAAATACTGCCACAGTCGCTAAAAAACAATCTCTTCAATAAGAATAATAAAAGTACGACATCATATCACTTAGACTCTCTTACAAATAAAAAGGAAAAGTTTAATTTATTTTGAAACCTCAAAATAACTTCTAGGGTGGAGTATATATCTCAAATATAAATACAATATACGCGATTATATTTTTTTAAAAGATTTTACACATTACAGAATCCATAAGAATCAAGATAAAAGAAGCCTTAAAAAAGTATTCGCAGCATCGGTTAATTACAGAAAATAATTAACTTAAATAATTGTTTCCCTAGGGTAAACCCATATCAAATTCCTTCAACTTCCTTCAATTTCCTTTTACACCTCGCAGATGGGAATCCTGCCCTATGGATTTTCTCTCCATCCGCAGGATCTGTCAGCAAACATTAGATGCGAGCAAGGAATCCGCTTGACTCCTAATCCCGACAATACGAAAGCTAAGCTGAGATACATGTAGTAAAAGGAACTTTAATTACGTGTAATTATTCAAGCGTAACGTGACGGGATGAGGCGTCCCAAGACAGCCGGGATTACGGACACTCTCACACAAGCTGGGCAGACGGACAGCTATGCCTCACCCCGGTGCCCGACGTGTCAGAAATCCGGGATTAAACATATGTAGATCAGGAAGAGAGTCCTGCCAGGGGGGCATCTTTTTTTTCCTTGTCTCTACCGCTTGTGTTTGCTGACTGAGATTTTTTTCATCTTGGCTTGCAGCTTGAGTAACCGCACGGGATCAACAGCGGGAAAAAATGCATCACCATTTGAAGGACAATGCCTGGCAGCACATCCTTATGAGATTAAAAATGCAAATCAGCCGAAGGCAGCCGCAAGAAAATATGATGAGTCTAGGAACAAGGAATGACGATGCAGTTGGGCAGAGGGAACAGTAATTGTTGTCTGTCAGAAAAGGACGACTGCGGTGTGGCCTGCCCAGGAACATGACAGCTTCATGCGAGTGCCTGAGCCGGAGTCCCTGTCCTCGCGAGGCAGCTGCGCATGCGCCATGGCCTGTGGGCCCGATGTCTTGGCGGTGGCACGGAAATTTGTGCAGTTTTGCCTTGATTTTCATTAGCATTTACCGTTTTACCATTTTCCCATTTTTTGTTTATCCTCGTGCAGGATTTCCAGAGATTTTTTACAGCCGCTTGCATGATTTGACATAATTTTGATGAATGAATCGAGCTGGGCTTGAGACTGTTGCCATATCTGCTGACAGGCGGGGATAACTATATTTCGTCATGGTCGTATGGTATTGCAAATGAGTGACAATATGCAATCTATATATCGTTGTAAATGCACAGCATTTTGATAGAAAGAGTTTCCTTAGCCAAAAGAGCTCACAGGAATCAATACGATTTTTTATGAGAAAGGGAGAAGAAAGCGATGCCGCCTTTATAAAATCCGAGTTTATATGTACTATATGTGAATAATATTTACTAGATAAAAATAAAGAACTTTAAGCTTTCATTGAGTGCTGCTGGTAGCACTCACTAATCGGTGGTGAACACGTTGGCTTAGCTTCCTCACTAAATTATTCTATTTATTTCAGTCTAGCTGTTAATTATGATTTTGACTTTTCTTTCCGGAAGCTAAACCCTAATGATTCTGAAAGATCTTTGCTATGAATTGCTACTTCAAAGCTAAAATGTGATACTGAGACTCTCGCACGGTATTTTAAATATCAAAGCTACATCATAGAAGAAATATGGGTCATATGACATTTAGTAAAAAGTGATTTAACCAATGAATATAAGGTCATTGGTGAGATCTATTTCAATATTCGAAAATGATTAGGTAAGTTGTGTGTATGTATGTTTGTATGTTTGTTTTAGGGTTCATAGAGCTATATATGTATGTGCACATATTCTTGATCACAAGGCTACATAGAAAATGAGGTAAATAAGTTAATAATTTGTAATAATTCTTAAACATTCTCCGCTCAAGTTACTTTACTGAGCCCATAAAATCCAAACAAATGGCTTTAATGAAACATAAAATTAACAAAGCATTGTAAACAATTCGAACATGGATTGTATGCTATAGGATTTTCGAACGCGGGGATCTTCACCCCAGTGCCCGCAAGACAATGGCGCCAAAGGGTTAAAGGTGTAAACATTTGACAGAAGTGTCACAGCAAAGATACGAGCTCGCCCTGCTACAGCTGCTGGGCACTGCTGGAACTTGAATCGCTGGAGGACTCTTGAGGAGGGCCGCAGGACACCAACTCGTTGTGATGCTAATAGAGCAGCTTGCTATGAAATTGAAATCTGGATAAGGCTGGATATGGAAATGGAAAATCTGCAAGTGTGTGCATTTCTTGGTTTGACAGCTGTCAAAGGGCTAATAAGTCATATTCATATTCCTCTGCGAGTGTCTCCTCGGGCATTCCTATCCAGGATTAGGGAATGTAATTGAAATTACTGATTGATTGATTGATGGTTTGCAGGATTCGAAAAGAGTCAAGCAAACACACATGTGGGCTGGCTTCATTAGCGGCTCAAGTACCAGCATATATGAATGTATGGACGAGATTAACTCCTTGAAATGCTACAACAAAAAATCAACAGTCTTAACCTGGAAAATGTATATTCTCCAAAAATGTAGTTCAGAAATAAATTTAAGCTATAAATTGAGATCTACTTCGACCGATTGTGTTTTTTACTATTAATAATAATAATACGAATAAATATTATTCAACGTTCTCTATATCCCTCTTTATGTTAATGTCAAAAAGTGTGATTCTGGGACACGCTCACTTAAATCAGCACTCATATTAAAGTCCGATCGTGTAGGAAAAAGGATCACTGATGAGATCATGTGTTTATCGATCGACGCGTCTGGACAAACCTCAAACCGACTAGACCTCGAGTTGACAATAAAGCTTCAATAATTATGGTCTATTATTAAATACTTAAAACTAACCATTATCGTCAAGGCAAAACGTAAAAATCATATTAAATTTAGTTAAATCGTTTAAAGAGGACAATGTTAGTGCCGTTCATATTTGTATATTTAATTTCTGTTAGTTTTGTTATTTTTAAATACATAACTAATCTTTATTTACGGTCCCTGTTCTACAAAGCAGACTTTTTTATTACAAATATGCGTTTAAACATTTAGGGTTTCTCTTAGACTTTTTACAACCGATTTAAAATTAAGCTCTTAAATTAAGGGACACTGCTGCAAGACAGATGCATAAGACAGAGTAAAGTCACTAAGTATTTCTCCTTTGAAAGAAATCCCTTGAAATGTTCGCAAGGAATTTCTCAATTAGAGCAACCAGCAGAGCAGAGCAACAAATTGATTGATTCCCATTAGTCCTTACTACGGGAGAGGTGGGACTTGAATGAGGAGATAAGCCAACTCGCAGACGAACTAGGCAAGTTACACCGAGCAGGCTGCAAGTAGAGGATGTAATCCTGTTAGGCAAAACTTTGGACAGCCCTTGAGGATGAACTTCCGTGGCAACCCATCTGCAGCTCGCAGCAAATGCGCAATTTTCAGCTTGACTTGGCGCATGAAACAAATTCAAGCTGAGAACACTGGGAGAAGGGGCATGTCAACCTTAATTGAAAAAATAAAAGCAAGGCGAACGGGAGAACAGAGCCGCATGCTTGCAGCCTCCTGCCGCATCCTTTTCACTCCTGTACTCTTTCTTTTTTTCGGTGGCGGCTGTTCATTTACAGGACAGCGCACCTTTTCTTCGCGTGCGATTTTCAGGAAATTGCGCTGCTCAATTACAGCGAATCCTTGCGCTCGGTATTCTGAATTTGCTCATCTCATTTTTACCGTTGACTTGGCCAGGACAATTGCCACGAAAGGGGCACAGCGCAAGTCGCGATCTTACTACGTTTCAAATTAAAGCCCATTTAATGCGCAACAGTAAGGAAAACAACGGCGGCAGCTCCTTTAAATAAACAATGGGACTCGACACATGGAGGTCCTGCCGTTGCTGTAACCCATTTTGTATCTTATCTCGACCTTCGGTTTGTCACTCTGTGATTTATTTCCCCCTTCAGAGCTGCTCTCTAATGAATCCTAATTCGAGTGCTCAGCAATTCAGTGCATCATAAATTTTAAATTAACCCCAATTTCGGGCACCATCCTTGGCGAAAAGGGGTTGCCGAGATGCAAATATTTACGTCTTTCGCCAGTGCGGAAAATGAAAAGCAAAGCTTTGCACTCGCTCTTTCAATTAGCCTTGTGGCAGCATGTCTGGTGGAAGCAGGTGAGGCCTGAAAGCAATGAGAAGGCCCAAAAGCCCGACCCGGGCAATTAAAGTTAGAGTCTTAGGTGGGCAATTCAAAGGAGGACTTGCCGAGCTGGTTTAAGTGCTTGTAACTCGTTTTGAGGGTATGCCTTAAAGCCAAGCGTAAACTATGGAAAAGATTCCAACATAATTAGATATTACACACTTAGGAACGCCGAAAACTAATTAAAAGGAGTTGGTTTGTGAAGAAAGTTTGCTAGTGAATAGAAGTCCAAAAGGGCACTGAAATAAATATATATTTTTAGCATTAAAGCCTTTTTGATGTATATTTTTAACTAGAAAGTTTTAATATTTATAGATTTATTGATTTAATTAGATTGATTTAATAGATCAATTTTACTGCGCATCTTTTGTATTTTTAGAAAAGATTAAAGGCAAAGATAGGTGTACATTTTTAGTAATTATCAAACATTTAAACATTTCGTTTTAAAATAAAATATCTCTATGTATAATACTCTGCATAGGTAAATAATAAAAAAACACTTAAAACTATTCCATTGTGGGAAACTAACAATAAATTTCCAGCTGAGATCCTCAAGTAGCCACCCAGGGAGCAGAGGGCATATGCAAAAACTACGTCACACACCCAAGCTACTCCCATTGAAGATGGTATGGACTGAGCTGAATGCAGACTCTCTGTGGCCACAGATCGAGGCTAATCAAACTAGGCCACACTAGTGCCCCGGGAAGTGGGGTTGTGGCGGATATTCATCTAAAGGAATTTAATGGATTTTCGAAAAGTGCCTCGTAAATGTCAACAAATGGATGCAAATGTAGTTGAATTGGGTTGTGTTAGTACTGCACGGCTTTGAATGGAATTGCTTCTCTGGTCTCAGCCGTTGTGGCCAAGGAGTCTACCAAGTAGTCTGCAGCCTACTAGGATGCACAATGCAACAGACTGTCTGGTAGGTCGTAAAACTTCCTCAGGAACAATACCCACAGCCAGCAGGACGTCTGTTTTACTGAGCACGTACTCAGTACTCGGGACAAAACACAACTGCTTTTTGTTTCATTTTTGCATTATGACAATCTCTTGAGGGGACCCAGGGCAATGCAAGGTGTGTCCCAAAGTAAGTGGGAAAGGGAAAAGGTGGCTCGTAAATTGCAAATGAAATGAGCCAAAACGAATTTCAATGCGGCGAAAGAAGAGAGAGTGCTGGAGAGGTGAAGAGGCTCGCTATCAAGGACGGATGCCCTACGGTATTCTGCACTAATTAACAACAAATGATGACATTAGAACAAAATCACAGAAAAACGAATCATCGAAATCTGAAAAAAGTGTATAATAAAAAGAGAGACTGTGTCGAAAAAACATCTGCTAGGCGAACACAACAAAAACGCACAGCCACTCGCAAATCTGAGGCTAGAAAGTGTTGGACCGCCCGTCGAAGTCCTGCTGTGCTAGGACTCGTGCTTCGGTTTGAACCCGGCGATTGAGATGTCCTGCTGGCGCTGCTCGGTAGAGTTCTCCGCATTTGTGTTTCCCAATCCGATTATAGACTTTGCTCCGCGTCCCCTGGCCCTGGACCCACAAAGTATCAACAGTAATTTATGGTTGAAGCGATTAGAACGCTAAATAGAAATCCCCCAAAATAGGAATTATTATTGATGAGGGCCGAGAATACTTTATATGTATACTCACTGCCAATAAACAGGGAATCTAATCGAGCTTACCTGCAAAGAGAGTAGAAGGTAACGAATTGTATTATTAACGATACTAAAAATAATGCAACTGAACTTCATAATATTATAAATACATTATAAAACAATAAATTAATTTTAGCAATTATAAAGATCATAAAATGTTCAAGATTTCCAGAGATTTAGGCGAAACTACAAAAACGCAGCGGCTTCGTCCGCTAAATAAATTATATATCGTTCGCAAGTAAGTATAGGTGCTGAAAACTTCTGGTTTTTTTGTATAATACAAAATTTCACTATAATAAATTTCGTATTATAGGGGCAAATCAAGAAGAAATAAGAAGAAATACACCCCATCTGGAATTGAGCGCGGGAAATCCAGCTCCAAGATCTAGAGAATGAATGATATAAATGAATATCGATATAATCCGATATTTTAACGACTTTGTCGACGAAGAACCTAAACACAGTTTGAACTATCATCGTTGGAAATAATTTTAAGATATTTATTTAATTTATTTATTGTTTTAAAAATATTATCACTAAAAACACGTCTGTTTTATTATACACCAAATTTTACGATATTTTCCTTGAATTAAGTTGGCGTTAGGATAACTTGAATAAATACGAAAAAGGCTAATTTTCCAGACTTCCACTGAAAGGAGCAGAAATTCGCTTCTTAAAGTGGACCAAAAAGAATGCCTAGACTAGTATGAGCAGGATTAATGCTCAAACAAAATATTAAAAATTATTGTGTATAGCTAGTAAACTTTTTTTTACTCTAAAAGAGTTAATTCTCTTCCTTTAAACTAAAGCTATTTTACTTCAAGGAAATGACACCATATAATTCCAGCTAATTGTTATCAAGTTTATTTTGCTTAAGCCATTTATACACACTGAAGCACTTAAAACACCTGGTTGCCGCATTCCCACACTTCAGCAAATTGGCTCCACCGGCAGAACGCCCTCGACGAGGCCCAGAATGATAGCCGTAATCTCGTACCAGGCAATATTCTCCAGCACCACATTCATGGGCGGCACAATAAGTTCCTCCATGAACTGGGAAACCTCATTGGGGCTGTCGTTGATCATTATCTCCAGATAGTCCTTGATCAGATCGTTAATGAACTTCGAGTACAAGCGGCTGTTCATGATGCCCGTGGTCTGGGAGTTGACCTCTCCCAACTCCCAGTTCACCTGCCAGCTCTTCACGTACACGCCGCTGGTGGCCGACTTGGGACGGACAATGAAGCTACCATTGGCTCGGAAGTTGATCAATTCGAGAACGAGGGCTCCATCGCCCCACAGGGAGAAATCGGCACCAAAAAGGCGAGCCAGGACGTTCAGCTTGTAGTTTGAGCTCCTCACGGATATCTTTGGGAAGTTGATGTCAAATTTGATTCTGTGCAGAATGTTGCTCCATTCCAGCTGGGAGAACTCGTAGCCATCCAGACCCTCGAGAACTACCTCAGTGAGGTTTCCTTGGCAGCTGCGGATTGTTACGTGTTTGTATTGATTGATATTCATAACAACTTAAAGATTCTTTGTAGTCTTAGGGACTCTTTCATCTACAAGCCTGGATCGAGTATTTACCCAAAGTTTTCTGTTCTGGTATTAAATTCCTTATAGGCAATCTGAGCTGGGGCTAAAATGGGAACACCTCTTGCTGGATAGCCACAACGCATCTGCAGACGAAGGAACTCCGTCAGTTCGCGCAGCTCATCGTCGAAGAGCTTCGCTGAGCCCAAGGAGCTGCAGCAGAGAAGGGCCACTAAAATCACACAAGTTCTCATTGCGAATGCCAAACAGAAACTGCTAATAATTCCACCAACTAGTTAGGTACGATTAGCCACTTAAGTAGCAAACATTGATAAGATTGGATTAGGACAGGTGGCACAGAGATAAGCCTCCAAGTTCCCAATTTCATTTCGTTATTTCAAAGAATTAGGATATTAGAAACTTTGCTTTATGCACAAAAAGAAGCATATAAACATTTGTGGTTAATTCGCTGACCGATTAACTTAGTATCTTAGTAACTGGATAGTCAGGAAACATTTTGATAAAATAAAGATTCAAAGAAATCGATTGGCGCAAAAATAAGACCCCTAAAAGTAGACCAAGCAGTCAATGTATCGACAAGTGTTTATTTTTAAGTCAGCCGCTGGATTAGGCCCAGGGATCGGCAGAGGGATCGCAGTCGACGACAATCGGATCGTCCTCGCTCTCGCCATCGCTGCTGGACAGGATCAGGTCGACGACAGTCCAGAAGTCCTTGCCCTTCAGCATCTTGTTCACGCGCGGCACAATGGCGTTCTCAATGGTGTCGGAAATGGTCTCCTGGTTGCCATTGATGGCCTTCACCACGATGTTCTCCAGCTGGCGGTTGATGGCGCGGTTGATCTTGCCATTGCCCATGAATCCACTGATGTCCGACTCCACGGAACCCAGCGAGATGGTGGTCTTGAGCGAGGTGATCTTGGCGGAGCCCCAGAGCATGGGCAGCTTGTACTTCAGGGTGCCGGCGATGCGCAGGTTGACCAGATCGAAGAGCAGCTCGCCGGAGCCTTCGTACTCCACGGACAGACCCAGCTGGCGCAGGGCATCGATCAGGGTGTCAGTGCTGTACTTCTGGGCGGTGGTGTCGATGTTGTTGAACAGGAAGTCGAAAGTCACCTTGCTGGTGATCACGTTCAGCTTGAACTTCTGGATCTTGAAGTCGTCCAGGCCGGCGATCTTGAGGTGGAAGACGTTGTTCAGGGTCTCGAAGATGCCCTTCTTGAAGTCCAGGTCGAACTCGTTGATGCGAAGGGGGGCCAGCACCGGGATGCCGTACTGGGGCCATCCGCACTCCATCTGCGCCTGGAGCTTGCGGATGAAGCGACGTGCCTGCCAGGACACGATGAACTGCGGCGCCACTGGAGATTTGATTACATATTTTAGTTCAGTCGGACCTTAATTATTTAAATATTCTTTTCTGTTTCCAAATAATGACATTGGAGAATAAGTTATTCCTCAACAAAGTTAATTAATCTTTTATGCTCTTTAAATGAATTATTAGAGATATAATTAGATGTAATTTATGACCTTGAAATACGAATTCCAAAGCTTTGAGCACATTCCCTACAAATCCCATTCACAAAAGTGTCCCTGCCTCACCTTCGACTCCCTCTGCGGGCTCCACAAACAGATCGATGTCGCCATTCTGATCCGCCAGCTCCCTCAGACGCTGCTCCACGCGGTTGGGCAGAGTGCCGGCGGCACAGGCGGCCACCAGGCAGGCCAAGACTAACAGGAAACGCATTGTAGATTGTTGCTTTCAGTAACTCAACTTGCTACTGACTTGGCCAACCCCCGGGCAGAGTCTTATATACCAAAATCAATCCGGGGCGATAAGGCCAGTGGAGATACTGGGCGGAGATAGCAGGCGGAATTGGGGCTAATTAAAACGTAGATCGCGGACTCGCTTGAATATTGCTCTTTTCTTTATTGGTGGTGGGCTTAGTCTATCTTCCTGGACTCCACGGCCAGCCAGGGGGCGGGCGTGGGGTTGCAGGTGCCGGTGGTGGCGGACAGCAGGCTGAAGAGGTACCAGATCTTGTGACCCGTCAGATACTCGTTAACAATGGGCCCGAAGATCTCCGAAATCTTGGTGCTGATAGCCGCCTGGTTGCCATTGATGAAGGCCGGCACCTCCTTGTCGATGGCGTCGTTGATGAACTCGTTGATCCTGCCGTTGCCCATGACACCGCCAATGTTGGAGGACACGCCGCCCAAGCCAATGGCCACCTGGAACTTGTAGATCTTGATGGAGCCGAAGATGAAGGGCATCTTGTACTTGAACTCGCCCTGAATGGACAGATCGTCCAGGCTGAAGGACAAGGGTCCAGAGCTCTCGTAGCGCACAGACAGTCCAAGTTCCCTCAGCAGATCGATGAAGGTGTTCGTGTCCAGGAAGTGGGCGCTGGCCGTGATCTTTGGGAACTTGAAGTGGAACTTGACCTTCTTGCTGAAGGTGTAGCTGACCTTCAGCTTCTTGATCTCCATGCCATCGAGGCCATCGAGGCGGAAGCGCAGGAACTGCAACAGGGAGCTGGGGCGAGTGTTAGGTATAGGTACTTCCTACTCCCCAGAGATAGGCAGAGATACTCACTCGACGACCGACTCGACCAAGTGGATGCGCAGATCAGCATTGGTATAGGGGGCCACGGGCGGGATTCCGTACTGGGGCCAGCCGCAGGGCATTTGTTTAATCAGACCATTGATCGCCTTCTTGGCCGATCCATTCAAGATCAGGCCCTGGGTATCGGGCTTGGCGGCTGTTTGAGATGGATTACAGCTGCTTTAATAGCCCTCAATTAACCGGTGGGGTGTATAGAACACTTACGATTGCGCTCCACCAGCTTGTCCCACTGCTCCTCGCTCAGAAGCTCCACATCATAGGCTGCTACGCAGGCCAAAAGGGCCACCAAAACACAGACGACAGCTTTCATTGTATAGCCACCTGATTGTTGGGTCTCGCCGGCCATCGCCTTTTATAGCAAAAATGTGTAGGTAAACGGGGCGCGGCAAGGGGCTCGGATCATTTAGTCAGGTTAACATAATCAGAAGAACTGATTAGAGGAGCTCGAACGGCTCCCGATTTAGCGCTCAGGAATTCAATCACTTGGTATATAGCTTTGTAAGACCACAAAGAGCCACTTCTATCGCTTGAGTGGCTTGTTTTGGCGTAATCTCGACGGCCAATTGGCCAATCGAATGTCAAATTCATTTTGAGAACATTTATGGCCTATCATTGCGAAACACCCACAGCTGGGACACATAGGCAAATGGCCACCGGGGGAAGAACTACGTCAAAGTCAATGCAGGTGTCCGCGGATTAATGGTATTATTGACTGATTCCTATCACTCGATTGGGGGTAACTTCTGTTTTTTCCATTTTCGGTCAAACTCATCGGACTCATACTCTTCACGAAGCATTAAAAGGCCTCAACAAGTGATTTAATGCCGACTTTGATTAAGATTTTAATCAATGAAATCCATGGCATTTGCGGATAAACTCTCATGTAGCTGGGCTAAGAGCGGTGGAAACTTTTCAGTTTATAATTCATATAGAGAGTATTCGTCTGACCACCTGCTATTCGTCGTCTGGTTTATTTATTTATAGACTTAACCGTGAAAGTCCTTTAAATAAGCTATTTCCCGCAATCTGTCATAAATCATTCATCGGCACTCAGGAGTGCCTCGATTGTAAATCAAACAACAAACTTTTCGCAGACTTTAGATCCAGAGAAGTGCATGGATTATATTTTAATCCGAAACAAACAAAGCCTTTTCGTGTTCCAAAAATATTTCCGTTGACCTACGCATGTGTATTGGCTTAAATAGTTTCTTTGCTTTCCAAATATATAAAGGCAAAAAGTCGCAAAAATATGAATATAAACATAAATCGAATTTAGTTAACTTTATAGCAGACACACGGCGAAATAAACCATATTTGAGGTGGATTATTGGATAAATTCGAGCTTGCACCTTTTTATTATTTCCTTCTTTGTGGTATATACCGTAGAGTTTTAGGTCATAACGTTTTGGATAAAACTTTACTTACATGTAGAGGCTCATCCTAGATCCCACAACTGAAATTAATTTTGTTTAATAGGCAAACTTTTCCCAAACAGACTTTGATCACACGCAGCAAGAGGGGAATGTTTTTGTTTAAGTTATACCTTTATATAGTATAATTGATACCTGATAAGTAGCTTCCGTATCGGAATGGCAGATCTGATCATTTCCTCGGGATAAGTACTCTGATTTATATAACAAATTGAAATTAAAAAAGTTGGCCAACCGGGAAACCGTGGCCAGATAAGACAGCAATAAGGCATCGATCCACTGCCCGCCCTGCCCCGGGTGGCTAATCAATCGTTCTTGGCCGGAGAACGGAGCGGAGCCCCTTATCTCTCGCCCCACCAGGCGGGTTCGTCTATAAAATCGGCTCGTCCGGCCGGACGGTTGAGTAGTATAAATACCGTCTGTACTGCGATCAGTTGGTAGGACTCTCAGTCAAAGCAATAATGAAAATGTTCGTGGCTCTTTTGGCTTTTGTGGCCGTTGCCAGCGCGGCTACGGTGGGCGAGCCCATTGGTGAGTACCGGAGATCGCAATGCCTCTATGAGATCCAAACTTACGATCTATGTATCTAGGCTCCCACTCCATCTCCAGTACTGTTGTGGAGTTTATCGAGGGTATCCAGGAGCAGATGCCCTGTGGCTTCGCCGGCCTGGGCATTCCGCCATTGGCCCCCCTGAGGATCGACCATCAGGATATCAACATCGATACCAGCGCTGTGAAGGCGCAGGGAACTATCGATCACTTCCGCCTCAATGGCCTGAACGATTTCGATATCGATGAGATGAAGGTCAACGCCATCACCAGCAAGGTCACCTACAAGTTCGTTTTCCGCGACGTGAACGTGGACACCAACTACGACCTGAATGTGCTGCTCAAGAAGTTCGGCTTTACCATCAACCTGGTCGGAGCTGGTCATGCCAAATTCACCATCAAGGATATGGTCATCTGGGGCACCCTTAAGTATTCTCTGGGTGTGGTCAGCGGCAACCTGAAGCTCAAGTCCCTGGAGGTGCGCACGCACCTGGGCGAGGTCGACTCCGAGATCGAGGGCATCCTCGGCGATGGCACCATCAACGAGAAGATGAACGAGTACCTGGCCGAGGCCGTCGAGCTGGCCATCAACGAGAACGAGGACTTGATCGCCGAGACCATCGAGAGCATCGCCCTGCCCGCTGTCAACAGCGTCCTGGACGATGTCAGCCTGGCCGAAATCATCTCCGGAGCCGGTGGCGGTGAGGGTGGTGAGAAGGAGGTCTGCATTCCTCCCGAGTTCGAGTGGTAATTAAATCATCGCCGATTAAACAACATACGTTTTTGAATCAACTAGTTATGTCTATCTCTGTCTGGGATTGGGATCTTAAAGGTTATCTATGGACTTAACGATCCTTTCTGGGCGCCTACTTGAGTGAAGTCTTACAAGCTCTCACAGAATTTACAATTTCTTACCGATCCATTTTATGAAGAGCTTATCTCAAGTATTGTCTTATCGTTCATAAAACATTTGCCAAATTATTTGCCGATTAAGAATACTACTTCAGTAAGTACACACGAAGAAAATACCTTCACACTAAGTGCAAATCATTAGGTACAAAAAATAATGTACAATTTTTTTATGCTTAAAGTTTAAAAGATTGGAAAATAATAATCACTAGGCTATTTAAATGTTATTTAATTTTTGTGTTACAAAATTTGATATGTTTAATCAACAAGTTTGCTCTGAATTATTACAAATTTCATTGCATACTTCTAGACGCATTTGAAGGGAACGTTTTAAGATTACTTTTGAAAAAGCTAGCAAGATTAATAGTATAGGGTTTTAGAATCCCTTTTTTTTTAAACAAAACTACAACTGAAAATTAATAATCATAATTATGGAAAATTAAATGCAATTGAAGCATTTTTCTAGTCACTTTAAATTTGCATTTAACCAGAGTGAACGCTCTTGTTCTTATTTTTATTATGCTTCAGTTTGTGGCCCATTTTAGGTACAATACCTGAGGTACATTTTCATCGCGTACAGATAGTTTATCTGCGGGGGCCACTTGCTATATAAGAGCAATGCCTTGGTCAAGTAGTGACCAGTGCTTTTTGGTACGTCAAAGGTTTAACTTGTGTATAAAAATGAAGTCTGTGCTTTTGATTGCACTTATCTTGGCCCTTGGCAGCTGTTATGGCGCCGAATTCGCTGAACCTATGTCCGGTAAGACTCTTTCTTTTACTGACAAATCTGCGATTATATTAATAATCCTTAAATTTTTAGCTCAGGACCGGTCTATTTCCAGCGTGGTTGTTGACGGTCTGGAGTCCTTGAAAGTGGTCCTCCGCAATGGAGCCCCAGATCACGGAATTCCCGTCTTGGCCCCGATGACGCTCGCGAAGCGATCCTTCCGGTTCAGCACGGGAGAGCTCAGTTTTGACGGCGAGGTCGAGGACTTTGTATTGGAGGGTCTCGATGGATACGACGTGCTCATCATGAATGTGGACGTGATCCGGAGCCGCATTACGTTCCATCTGAAATGGCCCAGTGTCAACGTCACCACCCTGTACAAGGCGGATGTGGGCAGCGGCTATCGCGTGCAGCGTGAAGGTGGCGCCTTCTTTGCCCTTGAAGATCTGAGCATCGAGGGACGGATCAACTACTCACTGGGCGTCCTGTCCAATAAGCTGGGCGTGAAGGACGTCCTGGTCTACCCCTCCGTTGGTAATGTCGACTCTCAGATCGAGAACCTGTCCAAGTACCGCATCCTGAACCGCAAGATTAACGAGATCATCGAGGAGTTCGTCACCCTGACCATCAACGACAACACAGACTTCGTCGCGGATTGGGTCAACGAGCTGGTCACCCCCATTTGCAACGAGCTGATCGGAGACCGCACCCTGAGTGATATAATCGCCATTATCACGGGAGGAGGAAACTAATTACCAAATATCCACAATAAAGCCCACAAATTCCCGACTTGACTATTGCATCTACATATATTTTGTGTGAGCCATAAACATGTGCGATCGTTTTATTGGCCCTGCTACCACCAGGAGCTGAAAAAACACGCAAAAACACCCCAGCAATTTGGTTAATCTAATCACTCAGATTAAGCTTATAATAGCATTTCCTTCGCCAAAATTGATTACGCCAACTGAGGGCCCTAGCGCTACTTCAAAACGTAGCTATAAGGAAAAGTGTTAGTTCCCAGCTTTTCGTTTTGGTTATTTTAGGGCATTTTGTCTATAAAAATAACTTATTTTCTCTATTGTAGATGCTGCAGAAGTATGAATTGAACGCATTTTGACTCAAATACAAATATAATTCTAAGAAATATTTTTTTAGGAGTAGACTTAAAAACAAAAACAAAATCACTTAATTGTTTAAATACAATTTCATGTTTTAACAAAAAAAAAAAGAAAGAAAAGGCATTTTTGATGTATTGTATTTTTTTGGTATTTTTTTACCACTTCCTCGTGTACAAATCTATAGCTACCAACGAATTACATGTAATATACATTTAAAAAAATGTGCATACTTTTTGGCTGATAAAAAGTTCAATTACTCAATGCAAGTTATCTCTTAATTGCGGAGAGATCATTAGTTCAATCTAATTTGAGGTCTACAGTTTCACCCAGTACTTCTAATACTCATAGAAATTCTTGAATATATAATAAATTAATAAAAATAAAAGCAAATGATGACGAAACAATAATGTTTTGATGGCTGACATGCTCTTGATTGGCGCCACCGTCAGTCAGAATGATTTAAAACTTTCGGTCAGATCGAGCCACCAGAGGTCGCTATCAGCGGTTGTTGGTGTTAAACCGACACACCAAGTGTTAAGGGTAAAACTGGGTGTGAGAAATCATCTGTTATTTCTCGATATATTTTTTAATTTCAATTCCAGAATTTAATTTTAATTTCAGTTCCCGAAGTTTAGAATGTAATGTAACCACTATGCTTTGCTTTTCAATCAGAATAGTTTATGTTATAAATTAATCAATGCTTGTTTGTAATTCTTAAACAAAATAAGGAAATAAACAAGAAAAAAACAATAAATATTAATAAAATGAAGCTAAAGACGTTAAATATGATGTAACAACTCAACTGTTTCGAATAAATGCTTTTCGAAGCCAATGGAAATAAATAAAAGTTTATAAAAAGCGCAAAAACGCCTGAAAACCGCAACAACTCAGAGGTTAATAAAAAATATTGGGCAAATATAGTATGGTTTGGTTTGATTGCCTTCTTTTAATAAAAGACCAGCGAGATACAACAAGGTGTTGGTTTTACCCCTCGGCTACACAGCGCAGAGATTTCAAATCTGTTTTTCTAAAGGTCTGTCGATATTATAAAATTTATGCCCTTCCCATAAACTACCATGCTCTCACTACTTTTTTTTATTGTAATGATCTCTGGCAATCTTCATTAGTCTTCTTTTATTTAAAGGCGATTTTTTTTCTCAGTAGAGGGATCCTTCGTGCTCTCACGAATCAAGGTTAAAGGTGGTACAAGATGTTATAGTTTTCGTATTTTTACGTAATCCCATTTTTTTGCAGGATTTTTTTCTTTTATATGTTTGTACTACGGTCAAAACACTGAAGTGGGCCTCTCGACACCAAGCACGTGCTTGTTAGGGTTAGGTGTTAGTAATGCAAATAATGCGAGGAAATTAACTAATGATGTGCTGTCTGCTTGCATATATACTGAGTTGGTTAAAATTAAAGTTTTTACATTAAGAAGATAAGATAACCTGCGTAACGTAACGTACATAAGGGGATTATGCATACGATGTACGACAGTGACTGAAAACTAAAGGTAAATAGGATAATATTTCTGTCGGTACGTGGAAATTAAGCTGACCTATCAAGTCAGTACTCTCCATGTCACCACGGATAAGTTTATAAATGAATGTAGCATAATTATAATGGTATCTCTTAATTTTTATGATCAAAACAATGAAGTCATAATGATTTTTATTAAGTTCGTGCTTTATTTTATGTTTTAGCAGAGCAGTTTTTATTTGTTTTGCTACTGTCATAAGAAATTAAGTTGATAATCTCAATTTAAACGGATATACGAACCAAGCCATTTTTAGTTTGAAACTTGCCAGGCCACTCAGACAATGATTAGAATGGTAAAATTATATTGATAACCCCTCTAGGTTTATACTAAAATAATCACAGGTTAAATGCACTGATAATATCAGTGTATACATATATAATCGCAGGTTCAATGCACTGATAATATCAGCATGTGTACTTTAAGTGTTTAAAAATCGTAAAAGCTGCTGTTTTATTGTTGGCAATTGAAATCATTAGAAACTCTTCGCATGGCCAAGGTTGTTTCAATGTTTGTTAGACAACTGATAGTGGTGGGATCATGCGAGCGACTTACCACCCAGGCAGCTAGACAGACCTTGACAAAATAACATAGATCAATCGCCAATATGCTCGCCGCTGGTGAAAACGTGCGATGAGATCTTCACTTAAAACGCAATTTAAGTGGCGGGGAATTCTGAAAAGCTCTGGAATTAGTAATATTCACGAGATCTGAGAGCGCCTCGAAAATCCCTAGCTGGATTATCTGTTTCGGGCCCTCGGCAGCTTATCATCTTCCCGAGAGAATCAAATAGCTCGAATATATATTCAGAAATCAGTTTAATTTCACAGTTCACACAAGACGGAGGCAGAAATCAACTTCCTTTAGAAATGGTGCCTAAATGTTTAGCATTGCTACTGCTAACCCAGGTAAAGAAGCCTATGGCTGCTACGTGAATCATCCGATTTAATCGAATGTTACATTTCCAGCTCTTGGTGTCGACCGCTAAGCCAATTAATCCTGGATTCAATGATCCACAACAAAAGGCGCTGGAAAAGGAGGCCAAGGAGGAGACAGTCAATCTTCTTAACTCCCTGTTCCGCTCTCAGATCGCATATTTCACGGAGGTAAAGGACAAGCTGAATCCGCAATCCAAGAGGGCAGCCGACATCCGTCTATATATTTCGCGATTGAACGAAGCTATCGCTGAGAGTGAGCTGGACACAAAGGATAAAATGTGGCTAGACATTTTCGATGAAGTAAGTTCACTACACTTTCAAAAGTTCAAATAATAAACGTCGCATTCTTCCCAAATCAGTTCAAGGCCTCTCCTTTACTGTTGAACAGGGAGGAGGAGACAGGTCTCACGGATCTAGAATACAAAGTGCTCTTAACGGGCAAAAAACTACAAGATATATCAGCAGCATTCATTTCCGATGTGGCCGAATATTTCTGGAAAATGGCCAAGATCAGTGGAAAAGTCGTTGAGAACCACTTCGATGGTATTTTAGAAGCTCCCAAATCCTAGATCCTAGAGCTAAGCCAAATACGAATAAACAAAACATGTTTTTAAAAACAAACCTTTTTGTTTGTAAATCTTGCAAAGAACACCACTCGCCGTGACTTGTATTTGAACAGGAAAGCTCAGGGATTATTCTTTTAAAAGAACAGGGATAAATATATTAGGAATCAGAGAGGAATGTACCAAGCGAAAAATGTATATTCTTTTTAAATCTACGAAAATATGCAAATTTTCGTTTATATAGTCGGTCAATTTAATCCAAACTTATACAATCGATATACGTTTTACGATCTGACAAGCCTTCCTCACACTAAAAGATGTTAATTGTAAGTGGCATTTGTTTAATTTTAGCACTGAATGCGTTGCGTTTTTCTTCTTTTTACTCAATGTTTCGACTCACTTCTGCACCTGTGTGTAGGTTGCCTGCTAATTAAACGATAAATTCTCTACAGCCGTCACGAATCCGTGATTCATTCCAAGCGACAACCAAATTCGGACATATTATGACTTAATGGCCACTGCGCAGAAATTCTTTTCCAAATTGGCTTTCTTTTGTTTGACTTTTTTCGGTCGATCGAGAACGAAAATAAATCGGCGATCACAGAAACAACAATTTGTTGTGCAATTGCAATTGAAATAGCAAATGCAAGCAAAGTGCAAGATATATTTAATGCAATTCGCGATAAAAATAAACGGGAAAGGGTTATGCGATGGCTGTAGGAAACGAGAAGGCGGAAAAGCAGGGTGTGGTGCAGATGACGAGCACGCATGCCCGCAACTCCGCCGGTCGCACATGTGCTGCTTGGTGCCACTGAAATTTGGTAATCCGCGCACTCAAAGAAATATTAGTTACTAAAATATAAGCAAAAAAAAAAATGAATAGTACAGCAGCAAAATGATATGCCAGTGGTGGGCATGAAAAATTACGGAAAGAGCCAGTAGCAAGAAAAAATAAATTGTAGTTTTTTATGGTGAAAAATATAGTGTTTTGGATTACTGGATCATTTTTGGCAACTAATTAGACACTTAAGCAATCACAGATTATGTGATTTTCAATTTCTGTAGCCCGTGCTTTCGACCAAAAACAAATTGCATAACTGTGTTACTTGATATAGAAGACATCGTCTGAGCTATCTTCAGGACGAGTAAAACGATTTGATGTTGCATTCTCAAGAGATCAAACCGTTTTTTCAGCTTCTTTGATGCCAAATTTTAGTGTAATTGTTTTTGTAAAGTTTCAAGGATCTCGGTGACGATCGTCTATGACGAATTGGTAGCACCTCCCAAAAGCCATAACAACAAGAGCAAGAAAGCTAAGAGCAAGAAAGCTAACCTCCTTTAAGAGGTTGCAAATAAGTTTAAGGACCTCCATAAGGAGTTTAATAATAGAACCTAGCAACATGGAAATATAATTTCATACAATACATGAATCCCAGTCCAAGTAAATCTTCTCTCTGTGTATGGAAAGTGCATTTGTGTTGTTAATGCCAGTATTTGTGGCCCCAATGGCCTCTCCATGTTATGCTCTCGAGCGTATCGACGCACAACAACAATTTCCACTTCCGAATGACACACACACACAAAAAGGCATATCAAACAGAAGCACGGAATGTATAATGAAAAAATACAAAAAAACTGATATGCGAATGACAGCGGCAAACAATTCGCCGCAAAAGTCAATATTATTGTACAATTAAAAGTAAATAAACAAGCTAGCCGAAAGCTAGGCAGCAATAAAGACGGCAAGCCAAATCGCTGACAGATAAGAGGCCAAAAGTCGAGATGAGATTGTTAAATCGAAAATAGAGAGGCAGCCGGCAGCTACCAAGCTTTCCAATAACAAAATTATTTGCCGACCTGCTTTGTGCTTTCCTCTTACAGTTCCATGATAACTAAATACCCAATTAAGGCTATTCAAATGAGATAGCACGCCTAAGGTGAAAAAGCAATTCAAATATTTGCGGAAGCCATTGTAATATGTTATCTTGAGTTTATTGAAAAGGGAATCACAGAAAGATAAGAAGTCTAATTGCTTATAAAAATAAAACTGAGCGGAAAAGAAGACACACCGGCAACTGTAAATAAATTAAAAAGTCATTAAATCTCAATTAGACGAAAAGTATAATATGTTTGCGGCCATATTGGGATAATGAGAACTGGGTCGCAGAGACATCCGAATACGGAATGAAAAAGACGCCAAGTGCTTAGTCTGCAAACAAATTGCCATGGACTCGCATAAAATAATCACCCGTAATCATAAAATGTATTATTTATTTAACTGAAAGCTAAGCTAAGAAAAATACGATGGGCAAACTAGAAGGGAAATAAACGTACCCTGTCCAAGGAAGGGTACCAGCAAACCAACCAAATGCCGGTGGGGCTAATTGCAATCGCTTTAATGGGGAGCCGCTTGCTATCCATTTGAGATAAGAGAGGAAATTTGTTTTTCACCGACGCCGGCGGCCTTTCTGTTAACCGCTGTTGTTGTATCTAGGGCCGACTATTACCTTTGTATTTACAAACAAACAGGCAGACAGCATGCCGTTGTGTTTATATAAACATTGCAGTTACAGACGAGGGGGCATTCCAGGTACAATTGAAACACAATTATCGATTGGTCACCATAAGGCGATTGATATGCTGATATCGTTTAATCGATTTACTATTTATGCTCTGTCAAAGACAGAGCGGCGACAAAGAATTTTAATGCGGATTCTGCCTTTTATATTTATAAAAAGCAATTTATGACACAATATGCTAATTTGAAATGGCACATGGCGAGCTCAGACAAAAGTCAAGCTTACAGAAGTTCTAAGGCTAAAGCTAAGGTTAAATGTATTTGGAAGTAATAAAAAATACATGAAATATGAACATACTTCTTTGCTCTTAAAACGACTTAGTTTGTTGTTTTTTATGCATTTATTGCAGACGAAACACAGATTTCTTTCAATATTGATATGAAAAAAGGTCATTGCCCTTGCGAACACATTTACAGTGTTTAAATTCGAATCGAGTTACTCACAGTTGTGAACAAAATACTAAGGAAATGATTATTACATACTTTTTTATCAAAATATGGTAATACTATGGAAAAGTCCCCATTTCTTTTGTTTACTTTTTATCGTCTTCAAAGCTTAATACTTTTGACCTTCCCAATTTGTTAATTTACCGTTAGCCAGACTTGGTCATAAATGAGCATTTCGAACGGGAAAAGCGAATAGGAATCCAATACGAAAACATCATTCATCACGCTGACAGCGAATTAGAATCGGTATCGGTATTGGACTTACAAACATACAAGCATATACATATCTGGTTGGGGTTCGGGTCAATGCCAATAAGACAGTCGCGTGCAAAACGGTTTACGAGATCGTATTCCCGCGCATCATATCAGGTTTGCACGATAAAAGAGCGCAAACAGAGGTCTCCAGGCGCTGTTAGTGCGAGTTAGTTTATGCGGGCAAATACATGTATACATCAATTCGTGAAATTAAGCGATAGAACGAGCTGTTGCCACAGGTTGCACTTTGAACGGAGTACTAATTGAGTTGAGACTTCATGAATTGGGCACTGCATGCACGTAACCGCTGCCTCTGACGATTTTGTTTACATTTTTGGTGAGTCTTTTGTTGTTGCTGCCGCTGCTGCTCGACAAGAGATTTTCTAATAAACCATTTTAGAACCGGTTTTCGGGTTTCGGTTTGATTTTGTGAACGGTTTCGGTTTTTCTCTTCTTTTTTTTTGTTGCTGCCACAGAAAAATCGAGGATGACGCGAAAGCAGAGGAGGAAGAGCCAGCGCAAGAGGAAGAGGGCATCAAATTTCATGCCCCGCATACACACACACACAGACATTGTGGAAATTATTGGGCAGAAAAGCTTGTTTTAAAAATACAAAAAAAAAGTATATATCGAAGCCCTTTATTTCGGGGAACAACGGGCGAACGAACGACAACACTTTCAATGGCCCCGGTCCGCTTCAATGGGCATTTTGGCAACAATAATCCCCGCACGGGGGTTGGGTTGCGCCGCCGTTGCTCCATAGATGTTCGGTCAGAGATTAGCATAGAGCACTCCAAACAAAGACGACCACAAGCCCAGACGCTCGCTGCCCATAACAAATAACACAATGGAGGTGTGGATACAATTGCCGGCGATAAACATGTTTAATCAAAGGATTTCGTCCTCATGAAAGCCAATGAGTTTTCCCGTGCTGCCGCCCTTCCTCACAAAGTCGAAATTCCTGTGCTGACTCTCGGGCATACATTGCGATATTGCAAGATGACTCTTTTTACCATCAAAATAAATTCGAAAAAGGAACTCGCCAAACTTCAAAACCAGAAAAAGCATGACTCAACGTATGCCTTAAATATTTACCAAAAAAAAAGGATTTTAATAAGGAAAAAAACTACAAATAATATTTGGATTTTCAATTTATGATTAGGCCTACAAATGACAGAATTTTTTATTTGTAATTTATGTTATTTTCAATCAAATAGACGCTGCGCATTGAATGAATGATTTTCTTCAATAACCGACCCAAAATAGAGTGAATCTATCATAAAATAACTAGTTTAAATTTGCTGCTTAAAACCATTTAATTATCTGCACAACCCCAGTGGTTTATTGATTAAAAAAACAGAAAGTAATCCCTTGGGAAAGGCTTAAAGATACGATTCATAAACGTGTAAGTTTCCCGTTTTGGAAAAGAGGACTCACCTTCAATGCACACCACATGGTCCCGGATGGACTGGGCTATCTGGGCATCGGCCTGCGGGAGCAGATCGATCAGATCGTATATGGCATAGATGGATGGGTGGACGCTCTCGAAGCGCTGGATCTCCTGGCGGATGGCCAGCGAGTTGCTAATCAGCGGCTGCGGCGGCTGGGCGACCAGAATCGAGGAGGAGGATGACGAGGACGCTCCAGCGGATTGCAGTTGGAGGCTGGGGGCGTTGGGTGTGGGATGGTGGCGCTGCTGCGGGGGCGGAAGCTGGTTCTGGAGGTGGTTTTGCAGCTGATTCTGGAGCTGCTGCGGATGGGGATGGGGCAGCGCGTGCGGATGCGGATGATAGTTACTCATGACGGGGGCGGCAAAATCGAGAGTTAGCTAACGTTTTTAATTAACTTAAATTGCTGGCACACACACACACACTACAGAGAAGCGGTGGCACAATTTTTCCGACCGAACATTTTCCAATAAAAACAATCGGGGGCAGCAGAGCAATGTCTGGTATTCTCGGAGTCGCAGTTTTCGCCCAATTGACTCAATTCGGTAGATCGATTTTGCACCTGTACAAACAATCACAACACATCGATATCGATACGATACAATTACGGTATAACGGTAACAGTGCACGGCAGCGTGCCAGTTTTTGTGGCGATTATATTTTCAATATTAAATATGAAGCCGCCCGTTTGCTTTGCTTTTCGCACTTCGCGAGGGTAGCGCTTTTGATTTAACAACTAACAGAAAACAATGCGACAACTCAAGACGAGCATTTTTTATCTGCTGGAATCTGCGTCCAGTATGACCGTACTGCAGTAGTGGCGAAATGGCGTCAAGACCCGTTTGGGGCTGTTCTGGCTGGCAGGCTGCCACACGTCCCCAATTGGAATTTTCAAAGAGGCTGACGGCCTGCAAAATGTAAACATCACTCTTATTCCAGCAAAGTGGCAGCTCTCTGGCCTTTTTTAATATTAAAATAAAAATTATTGAAGTGTCAGTTAACTTAGCTTTATCATTACGAATAGGGAAATCTTTAAATAAATCAAATAATATATTATATTTTTATTTCCACCGCCGATATGCTTGAAGTTATCGATAACCGTTCATTGCTCATCGATATGCTCCCCACCGGCTGCAGCGCATGTCGTAACAATAATTTGTTAAATTTTCCGTAAAATCAATTAAAACTCCTTAAATATGGCTCAAAGTAGGCTGGAGAAGATCGGAACCATCTTCACGAGGTAGGTGCCGGACTCTGGATACTGCTTCCTGGCGATAATACTTGGTTTTATTGACAGAGTTCAGGGCCTGCTGCGTGGTGGAGCCATGAGAGTCGAAGATAAACCCATTTGGTACGATGTGTACGCCGCCTTCCCGCCGAAGGCTGAGCCCCGGTTCGACCGACCCGCTCCCCAAATCCCGGTGCGCAACATATTCTACGCCGAGGATGTGGTTCGGGCGTACGTTTGAATCATTAAGTCTGGGCTTGTATCACTCTCTAAAATCTTGCTCCTCGCCCAAACAGGAAGCTGCACAAGCAGAACAGACCCCAGGAGACCATATCCCTCTTGGACCAGAGAAGGAGTACACAGTCGCAGCATTTCGTACAGATCTACCAAAACCTACAGTCGCAGGGAGCGCTGGATGAGCAGCGAATCTACGAAACCGCTTTGGACCTCCTGGCCGAGCAGCGCCAGCAATCCCGCCCGGAGGCGGCCGGTGTAGAGGAGAACCTGCCCGAACTGGAAGCCGAAGTCAAGACCCAGCTCGTGAGCGACTTCAAAGAGGCGGCAGGAAACCAGCAAAGCACTACGTCGTCGTCTTCGTCTCCCGCCCCGAGCAAAGCGAAAAAGGACGCCGGCGTGGGCATCAACATAGACAGTTTGTTCAAGGATTAGGCAGCAGTACACTTTTTATAAACTAAATATAAACATATGGTAACTCAAACAGCCAGGGCATCGTTCTGGGACTCATGGCTGAGCTGCGTCTGCAGGTTGGACAGCTTGTTCTTCAGCACCTGCACGCCCATGATGACAATGTTTTCCGGCTTGAGGGCGCCGGAGGACTCCACGTTGAAGAAGAACTTGTTCGGCTTGGCCTCCCAGTTGTAGGGCGCCTCGAACTGGTCGTCCTCCAGCTCGGTGTGCTCGCTCTTGGGCCACTCGTCCGGCTTGGGGTAGAGCGTGTGGCGCATGGAGTTGTCCGGATCGTACTCGAAGCACACGCCCGCCGTCGGGTTCCACTTGGCGTGCTCCTTGCCGAAGCCCTTCTTGGCGTAGGCGCGCAGCTTGAGCTCCTGGCCCTTGCGCAGCTTGATGATCAGGATTTCATCGTTGCTCTCGCCGTACTCGTTGTCCTCCTCGCCCTGATTACGCGACGTCACCGGCAACACCTTGGCGTTACTTGATTTGAGATCCGCGGTGGTCACGTGGCGCGTCTGCTCTTCGTTGCACTTGACGTCCAAGGTGAACTCCACGCTGCATTCGGGACAGAAGTCCAGGCAGATGCAGTCCCTCGTGTACTGCAGCCGCTCGACCACGTCGTCGGAAATGAGCGGAATTAGTCCGATACGGTGGGCAAGGAACTCGTCCGACAGCACCGTGGAGTTGGCCTCCAATTGCACCCAGTCGATGGCCAGAGTCGGCGTTTCGGCGATAAACACGCGACGCAGACTGTTGGCCACGCTCAGCTCGGTGTCCTCCAGCACGAACTTGACGTTGTCGTCGGTCAGCTCCGTTATCTGCACGGACGGTTGGTTGGCATACGGCATGGCGCCTCTCTATTTTATATTATTAAACAAAAACAAATCAAAAATTTTCAGATGAAATATAAAAAGCCGGAGCGTCAGTGTGACCGCGACGCGGACCGTGAAATAAGCGAAAAATAAATTTTAAAAAAATACTGCAAAATAAAACGGTATATTTTTGGTTATGTTCGAGCCAGACGCTGATCAACACTGTGTATCTACCGGCAGCAGATATGTTGCGCCTGTTGGGAAAACGTTTTTATTGCAAAATTGCAAGAAAAGCGAACGAAAAAGCCCAGAAATTGGACTTCAAACAGTTGACACATCCCACCAAGGTGCCGCAGACGCCGGTTGACACCGCCTTTCCGGACACCAGCAGCGAAAGCCCCATTGAAATTGACACCAAGACTATTCAGTTGCTGGAGCGCCTGTCTCTGGTGGATCTGGATAGTGAGCGAGCACTGGCCACGCTCAAGAGCAGCATCCAGTTCGCGGACAAGATTGCCCACATCAGCACGGAGCACGTGCAACCCCTCTACACGGTGCTGGAGCAGCAGCAACTCCAGATACGCAACGACCAGGTGTCGGAGGGCGATTGTCGCCGCCAGGTGCTGGGCAACGCCAAGGTGACCGACGAGGACTACTACGTCTCCCCGCCGGGCAACATTCCGCTGGAGCAATGAGCCGGGTCCAGCGGTGCTTTCAGTCTCTGGCTTCTGCTGGGTTCCTTCGCCACCACCTGGCCGGGGACCAACTGGAACTGCTCTCCCACGGCCGCGCCTATGCCAGACAGTTGCAACGGCAGTGGCTGAACCTGCGTCCCTTGGCTGCCCACCTAAGCGGCATCCCATACATCACTTCCACGTCCCAACTGGAGCAGCGCTTCTCCTTTGCCCGCACCCAGGCATTTGTTTCCCTCATCCAGAGGCTCCTCGACGAGCAACCCCGCAAGGCCAAGTGCCCAACGGTGATCAAGCATGAAAGCAGTGCCAGTTCCTCCTGCCTCCACGGGAACCCTCTCTTCAGTGTCGCATCGCCGGCAACCGTTCTTACAACCGATTTCCTGGTGGAGCCAGACCGCGCTCTGGAACACTTCTACAACATACAACGGGAGAGCAAGATCTGGTGGATGCGCCTCTCCTCGAATCCCAGTCGCATCCGCATCGTTCCCTGCGACTTGCCGGAGGAGCTCGACCCGAAGGGCTATCAAGCCGTGGACCTCAGATCGCAGGCGGGGGAAGTGACCGTAGAGCAACTGAGCCTGGTGGCACTTGGTGATGAGGGAACCATCCAATTGCCGGATAGCCGAACAGGAGAAACTGTGCAACCCACCGTCATACGGTCTGTCATCGAGCTGGAGACAGCCACGTGTGGTGAGAAATGCCAATAACTCTTCACCTCCTAAATGTTATTAATATGAATTTCTTCCATGAAGCCCTTCTTCTAGATGGCTGCGACCATGGAAGAGACGCGCAATCTCTACTGCTGAACTGCGCCCTGGCACCGTATCAATGCGGGATCGCTAGTCTAGCGGAGGGTTCGGGGCTCTCGGCTGACTTGGACGACCTCTGTCTGCACCTTAAGCACGTCCTAAGTCACGCTGGCCTGCGTCTGTGCCAAGGCAGTGGATTTTTCGCGGCTAAGGATTCTCAGCACCTGACGGATCACTTTGCGGAAGCGGATATGCTCGGCGTGCCCTATACCTTGGTCGTAAACGAGCAAACACTAAAGAACGGCCTGATGAAGCTGCGAAGCAGGGACACCAGACTGTCGGAGACCATACACATCACCGATGTACCGGACTATTTGTTGAATATATTTAAAATCTGAAGAAACAAAGATCAAGCGTCGCAGCTACATGAAATCGCACAGATATTGGCGGACATTGAAGCCAACCACTTTGCCTATTTGCAGCACGAACTCAAGGCCCACGGTGCACTGCAGGCGAGCGGAGCCGTCCATGATATTTTGCTCGCCAGACACGAAGCTTAGCAGCTTGAGGTGGACGAGCGTTGAAATCTGGGAGAGCAGGTTGCAGGTCAAGCCGACTTTCTCCTCTAGAATGGCATAGAAAATGGCCAGCAGGCGGTCGATGCTGAATGACTTTGGTCCCAAGGTGGTCGACATTTTGTCCGCTGTCTTGGCCCTGGCGTTGACTGTCTGCATCCGCTTGCGCTGCTTGCCATGGTGCTTGACAAACAGCCGCTTGTCCTGGTTGGCGGCGTTGTGACTGGCCAGGAAGGCGGCGATCAGCAGGAACTTAGCATAGTAGGGAAGCTCCAGCGATTGCGCCAGCTTGCGCACGCTCTGATCCTCTATGGAGGCGGTTCCCTTGGCGCTTTCCTCCAGCGGTTTGTCAACGCGCATGTAGATCTGTGTGAGGGCCGCTCGCAGGGGACCCGCTATGTGTCGCCACAGTCGGGAGATGTCGCTGGCTTCCACCGTGCCGTCAAGGACTGGCTCAAGGTAAACGGCAAAGCACTTTCTAGCCGTCAGCTGCAGCTCCGGGAGATCGCGGCAGGCCTTGTAGAAGACGCTGAGAAAGAGATTCAGGTAGTTGTTATAAAACTCCTCGGTCATGGCCGTGTCGCAGATCTCCAGGCGCCGCTGGTCCTCGGCAAACTGGTCCAGCAAGAGGCCGCGCACCTCAGCGAAGTCTGAGCCCAGGATGCGCTGTGTCTCCGCCTTGTTGTATTGGGCCAAGTGCAGGCTAATGACTTCGCTCAGACCCGTCTTGTTGTAGAACTTCTCGAAGGGTAGCTGGGAGAGGAGGATAACGCACAGATTGAGGCTGGTGAGCTGCTGCAGCCGAAGAAGTACGGGCAGCACATTGGCATCCATATCTCGCAGTCGTTCGGCATTGTCCACGGCGATGAGGAAGCCCGGAGCCTCCGCACGTCGCAGCTGCTCCACAAACTCCACCATGTTGTCCGCCTTAATCAATCCTCCTTCCTGATGTGGCGGCGTCAGCGAGTCCAACACGTTCTCCAGCATGATCTTGGTGGTGTAGCACTCTACGGCATTCAAATGGGCGGTCCGGACACCCTGTCGCTTGCCGCATTCTTTGAGAAACGCTCTGGTCAAAGCTGTTTTACCCGTGCCACTGTGACCAAACAAATATATGGCCGAGGGATAGGCCTCTTTGGCGTCGCCTATGAGTTCGCCCAGGGTGGTTATGGCCGCCTCCCGGCAGGGGAACATTAGCTCCAAGGCGGCGCCAAGTGCTTCCATTTTGGAAATAATAAAAACAAGTTATTTACCAAAGAAAACACGGTTTTTTTTTCAAGCAACTGCGATAACAACGCCGTTTTAAATCGGTGTGACCGCAGCAAGGGCGCCAAAATTTTCTAATACATGGAGGAGAAATATCCGCAAGAATTTCTATCACACGGAAATTGAACAACCAATTTCAAAATATATAGAAAAAGTATTTTAAATAAATAAACTATATCTAAGTGATCGTAACTTAAGTATTTTTTTTGTTAATTAAATAAAAATGTAAATTGGCTTGAGTCTGAACTATAACTTACGTATATTTTATATTGAAGCACCGCTTATCTTAGTATTTTTTGTGTCAGAGCTTGGTTGTGGTATATTTTATCGGTCAATCAGCGGTCACACTTGAGCTCTTCGGGTGATTAATTTTCTGCATTTTACTTTTCCAAACGACCTTTTTTACACAGCTTGTCTCTTCTGGAGAGCAGGGAAACCAGCCACTATCCTTCAACGCTAGCTTAATCGTGTAGACGGCCCAGAGTCCGCGATTAAAACTAGAGCGAAGCGAAGAGCGCAGCCAGCGGAAACAACGCCCACTCGAACGCCGACCCGACCTGCACTCCCGGTGAGCCGCGAATCGAAGAATCTACGTGTGTGGTTAAGGTTTGGATTAGGACTGCATTCCGAGCGCATTTAGACCCCCAACATGGCCGAGACATTCACTTTCGGCACCTCGCTGGCCTCCATCACCTGCCATGCGTGGAACAAGGACCGTACGCGTAAGTGCCATTGCTCCCATTACTCACCCACTGGCGTTGCCGTGACTCACCGAGATTACCCGCAGAGATCGCCTTATCGCCCAACAACCACGAAATCCACATCTACAAGCGCGAGGGCAGCGACTGGAAGCTAGCGGACGTGCTCAACCAACACGACCTGCGAGTAATGGGCATCGACTGGGCCAAGAACACCAACCGCATCGTGAGCTGCGCCGCTGACCGGAACGCGTACGTGTGGACGCAGGGGGAGGACGGCAAGTGGAAGCCGACGCTGGTGCTGCTGCGGATCAACCGGGCAGCAACCTGCGTCAAGTGGTCGCCGGCGGAGAACAAGTTTGCTGTGGGCTCCGGGGCTCGCCTCATCTCCGTCTGCTACTTCGAGTCGGAGAACGACTGGTGGGTGTCGAAGCACATCAAGAAGCCCATCCGATCGACGGTCACTTCGCTGGACTGGCATCCCAACAACGTGCTCCTGCTGGCCGGCTCCACGGACTACAAGGTTCGCGTCTTCTCGGCCTTCATCAAAGACATTGAGGAGCCGCCATCGCCGACGCCTTGGGGCAACCGCAAGCCCCTTGGCCAGCTGATGGCCGAGTTCCGCAACTCGCTGACCTCGGGCGGCGGCTGGATCAACAGCGTGAGCTTCTCCAGCGACGGCAACAAGGTCTGCTGGGTGGGACACGACAGTTGCGTCAGCATCGCGGATGCCACCAATGGGAACACGGTGATCCGCTGCCGCACCGGCTACCTGCCCTTCCTCTCCTGCGAGTGGGTCTCGCCGACCTCCGTCGTGGTGGCCGGCTACAGCTGTGTCCCTCTCCTCTACAGCTTGACGGCGGACGGGAAGCTGGTGCTCAGCGGCAAGCTGGACAAATCACAGAAGCGCGAGTCCAGCGGCATTACGGCCATGCGCATCTTCCAGTCGATGGACCGCAACATGCGCACGGAGAACACGGACACGGTGGTGGACTCAATCCACCAGAACGCCATCACCAGCGTCCGCCTCTACGCAGGCGACAAGGACAGTGCCAGCAAGGTGTCCACCTCCGGCGTCGACGGCCAGCTGGTTATCTGGAACGTTGAGCAGGGCGGCATAAACGGCGGCATGCGCAACCTGCAGATCTAGTTCTGATCTGGACGGTCCAAATTTACATGTTATTGTCGTCTGTTAGCGAGTGCGTTGGCGTTGGCCTGGCCAGGTGCGCAGTATTTTGCCAAAATGTTTTCCAAAAGCGCTTCTCCCATTGTTTTGTACCGTGCGAAAGCCTTTTTACATAAATTAACTGAAGAGATTCGCTCTTTTCTATATACTTCTTCCACTTACAAGGGTTCTGAAAAGTCTGTGTGTGTGTTTTAAAGTGTTTCAACTCTCTATAGCAAACTGAATAAAATGTTTTTTATTCGCTAAATCGGATTAACTTGAATATGGATATTACTTTCAGTTCTGAAGTTCGGGTATTCGGCAGGGATGTGGCTTGTGGTGAATAATAATTATCAATGTTGCCGTCCACGTAGTGACGATGGGCACTGATCAGAAGGTATCTCTTTGGGGAAAGGAAATGTTTACAACATTAAACATGTTAGAGCCGGTGTAGCAAAATCCTTATTATAATTAAAAAGTAATTTATTAATTAGTTTCGTAAACGAAACTTAGGGACTGTCCATATATTACGTAATCGCCTAGAAGGAGGGAGGATTTATATATTAAATGTTGTTTTCGTCACTTTTATCATATCTCGTTAAGAGGTGTTGCTTGATATATAAATAGTTCATTTAGTTAGCTTCGAAAATACATGGTTAGTCAAAAGTACTTAAAAAACTAACTAATATTTAAACAACAACTTTTAACTTTTATTCTGATTCAGTTACTTTATTTAAATTTAGTGAAAATAGCTTTATCATCGCATAACTTGGTTTGGATTGAGTATTGGCAAAATACAAAAAATATTTTTTAGCAGATTTCTTATTACATGTTCCTAACTCGTTTGTTTTGTTTTGCACTTTCATAAAGCAGGATCCAGTTGGATCAAGATCTCAAAAGAGAAAAGCAAGATCATTATGAATATTACCATATCAGTCTTAATTTGACTTAATATAAACGGTTATCACATCACCAAATCGAAAGGATGAAAAACATCCTAATTAGTTGGCTGCATGGCTGTTCTTTTTTCTTGGCTTATGTACATATGTATAAATTAGTTACAAAACGAACGATTTGCTCAGAACTCTTATACGTACATACATAACAAATTGTTCCAAAACTCTATAAGCTCAGAATACTCCAGAGAAAATAGATGTAATTTTGCTTAGGTCGCCGGAATAATATAATTTACTTTGCAGACAAGATATATAAATATATTTATTTTATCTAGTCTGCGGTACTTTCCATAACCTCTTTTCTAATTAGCTCTTATGATATTTCAACGACTTTAACATGACAAATTGAAAAATTTTCATGAAAAGTTGAAATTTCCTTTGACTTAACGGAGGTTTTTGACAGGGTAAACTTACAGTTCTACAAAAAAAGTGTTGAATAAATTTGAAAAAAGAAGGCAGTTTTCAAAAAGAAAATTTGCAATAATTTTTTAAAGTAGAAGCTTAACCATTATATTTAATTTAATTTTTCTCTTTGTGTGAATACTTTTATCACAAATAACATATTTGTGAGTACTTTTTTAAAACAGAAATCTCTCTTTTTCCAGTCAGTCCCTCTTGCTCAAGCTAAGCAATAATAGATATATAAATAACTTTTATGAATTTGGTCAGAAACAACAAAACTAACAGCTTAAAGTAGTTCGAATATGTAAACAACATTTTTTTGTGTAAATCAATCGTATTTTAATTAAATGAATAATTCAGTTTATTCATATGAAAATTCTATACTATTTCTGTCCGCTTTGTTACTAATTTAAGACGCTTCCCATTTAATAAGGATCATTTAAGTTCCCACAAAAACTAAGTACAAAAACAGACATACATACAAACATAGAATTGCTAGAATTTTAAAACTTTACAGTGTGACCGCATATAGTAATATTGCCGAAAATTAGCGGATAATAGTCTAGCGTAGCGGGTGTATTTGGTGCGAATCGAAAAATGATTGATTGCCGTACACAATGCTGCTCCTCCTGTCTAGAAACTTCTCCAGCCAGGCCAGCCGGGAGCGCTATGCCAGCAGCAGTGTCAAGATCTACCGCCGGGCGAAACCTCTGCCAAAGACTACTCATAACAAACCTAAAGAGAAGCAAAACAATGAGGTTGGCGGCCAGACTGAGTACGCAGAGAATCTCGTGAAGGTGCAAATGATCTCGCGGAATCTGCACGAGCAGCTCTTCCCCCAGGCGCCGCGCATCGTTTCGGAGCAGCAGCTGGCTTCCGCCAAGTCGTACCAGGACGAGTTGCGCCGGCACGGCGTAGATATTGAAAGCAGTGCTCCGCAGGCGGACGTCCAGCTGAAGCTACCGCCGTTGCGGGGCGCGAATATCGAGGAGCACTTCCACAACATAGCCCGGGAGCAGGTGCGGCCGTACGAGGAGCTGCTGCTGCCGCTGGTGCAGTGCAAGGAGCTGCCGCGTAGACCCCAGCGGTGGGCCTTCTTTGCCGGCTGGACGGCGTATGATCCAGCAGATGGCACTCCCAGGCCCGTAGATTACCCGGCGGAAAAGGGCCTTGTCTTCGACGTGGAGGTGTGCGTAAGGGAGGGACAGGCTCCCGTGCTGGCCACAGCCGTTAGCACCAACAGATGGTACTCGTGGGTGAGTCCCAAGCTCACGAAACACCGTCTGGAGGTGCCCAGTGTGGAGCCTCTGGATGGGGCGACCGACGCAGAGCGACCCCACCACACTCCCGGCGAACTAATACCCCTGGGCGCCAGTGGACCTGGCCTTGTAGTGGGCCATAATGTCTCCTACGACCGTGCTAGGCTCAAGGAGCAGTATCTAATCGAGGACACGGGCACACGCTTCGTAGACACCATGTCGCTGCACATGTGCGTGAGTGGCGTGACCAGCTACCAACGCGCCATGCTCAAGTCCAAGAAGGAGCCGGCGCTAGAGGATTTGGCATGGCTGGAGCAGAGCTCCCTCAATAGTTTGGTCGAGGTGCACCGTCTCTACTGCGGCGGGGAGCCGCTGTCTAAGGAGCCCAGAAACATCTTCGTGGAGGGAACTCTGGAGCAAGTGCGCCAGAGCTTTCAGTCGCTGGTCAACTACTGCGCCGGCGATGTGGAGGCCACACATCGCGTCCTGCAGGTCCTGTACCCTCTGTATGCCGAACGCTTTCCCCATCCGGCCTCCCTGGCGGGCATGCTGGAGATGGGTTCCGCCTACCTGCCCGTGAACTTCAACTGGGAGCGATACATTCGCGAGGCCCAGCTCACCTTCGAGGATCTGAGCATCGAGGCCAAGTATCACTTGGGGCGCAGGGCTGAGGAGGCCTGCTCCCTCCTTCACGACGATAAGTATCGCCAGAATCTGTGGCTGTGGGACGAGGACTGGAGCGTGCAGGAGCTGAAAATGAAGCAGCCGCCCAAGCGGAAGCCCTTGCCAAGGGAAGAGTGCCATTCCAGTCCGGGAACTACTGCCGAACAGCGACGCCTACAGGCCAAGTTCCAGCATCTGTACGACCAGCACTCCCTGCTGCCTGCACGGCGACCTCTGCTGCCCGGCTATCCGCTGTGGTATCGCAAGCTGTGCCGCAAGCCCCCGCCGAGTAGGTACAAAAGTGAGCAGGTCCTGGAAGAGCCGGAGGCGGAACAGCTGTGGTCTCCGGGAGCCAGCGAGATCAGCACTGGCATGCAAATTGCTCCCAAGCTGCTGTCCCTCTGCTGGGAGGGATATCCGCTTCACTACGAGAGAGATCAAGGCTGGGGCTTCCTAGTTCCGTTTCGCAACGACACCGATGGCGTAGAGCGGCTGCCCTTGGAGGAGCTATTGGGACGTTGCCCCGTGCCGGAGTTCGCCCGCCAAAGCGCCTCGCAGGCGGAGAGCGGTCTGGTCTTGGATACGCTTTCCGATCAGGTGGAGCAGCACCTGAGCAAGCGGCAACACTATAAGAAGCTGTCCCAGAAGCAACAGAGGCTGGAGACCCAGTACCAAGGTTCTGGCGTGTGGTGCAACAAGGGGCTGGAGGACTGCTGCTTCTTCCTGAAGCTGCCGCACAAGAACGGACCCTCCTTCCGGGTGGGGAACCCCTTGTCCCGGGACTTCCTCGACAAGTTCTCCCAAAACGTGCTGAGCAGCGGTGATCCGTCGTGCCAGGAGGCCACCAGGGTCGTGGAAATTGCTCGCATGATGTCCTACTGGCGGAACAACAGGGATCGTATCATGGGCCAAATGGTGGTGTGGCTGGATCAACAGCAACTGCCGGCAGAGATCAGGGCAGGAAAGGTCCAGCTCAGCAGGGCCTACGGAGCGATTTGTCCCCAGGTTGTTGCCTGCGGCACATTGACCCGTCGCGCCATGGAGCCCACATGGATGACAGCCTCGAATTCGCGGCCGGACCGTCTGGGATCGGAGCTGCGCTCGATGGTTCAGGCGCCACCAGGATTCCGGCTGGTTGGCGCCGATGTCGACTCCCAGGAACTCTGGATAGCCTCCGTCCTGGGCGATGCCTTCGCCTGCGGGGAGCACGGCGCCACGCCGCTCGGCTGGATGACGCTCAGCGGCAGTAAGGCGAACGGCAGCGATATGCACTCCATCACGGCCAAAGCGGTTGGCATATCCAGGGACCACGCCAAGGTGATAAACTATGCCCGCATCTATGGCGCTGGCCAGCAATTCGCCGAGACCCTGCTCCGCCAGTTCAATCCCACATTCAGTGCCTCGGAGGCCAAGGCCAAGGCCATGAAGATGTTCACAATCACCAAGGGCAAGCGGGTGTATCGCTTGCGGCAGGAGTTCCACGACGAACTGGAGGACAGGGCGTGAGTATTCCTCCACTTTTTCCCCTGATAGCCGCATTATTCCGCTCGTCTTCTTGCAGCTACTCCAGCTACGAGGCTTCCCGGCTGGCTCTCCAGCGAAATCGCTCGGTGGGTGAGGTGTTCCATCGCCCCAATTGGCAGGGTGGCACCGAAAGCGCCATGTTCAATCGCCTCGAGGAGATCGCCTCGGGGCCACAGCCGCAGACACCGTTTCTGGGCGGTCGTCTTAGCAGGGCCTTAGAGGCAGACGGCGGTACGGAGCAGGAGCAACGGTTCCTGCCCACCCGCATCAACTGGGTGGTGCAGAGCGGAGCCGTGGACTTCCTGCACCTTATGCTGGTCAGCATGCGGTGGCTCATGGGCCCACATGTGCGCTTCTGCCTGAGCTTCCACGACGAGTTGCGGTATCTGGTCAAGGAGGATCTGGCTCCCAAGGCGGCGCTGGCTATGCACGTGACGAACCTTATGACCCGGTCCTTCTGCGTATCTCGCATCGGCTTAAAGGACCTGCCCATGTCGGTAGCCTTTTTCTCATCTGTGGAGGTGGATACGGTGCTGCGTAAGGAGTGCACCATGGACTGCCGCACGCCCTCAAATCCGCATGGCTTGCGGGTAGGCTATGGGATTCAACCTGGCCAGAGCCTAAGTGTGGCCGAGGCAGTCGAGCAAGCCGGCGGAAATGATATAAGCAAATGGAAATGGATCAAGTAGCGTAGGTTGGGCTTAGCTCATTATGCATTTAGTTAAGTTAAGAGATACTACTTAATAAAGATGATGTTCCTAGTTATTCTTTAAATTATTTTTAAGAATAAAAACAAACATTTTGTTTACAATAATGATGTATTTGTATATCTCCTAAGGTAATATATTCTCTTCTGCAAACGCTCTACATGTAATGTTTCCAGTAAACGTTCTTATAAGGCCCGATTGAGAACGAATCTAAAAAGAATGTCTCAGTTTGTCGCTCTTCTATAACGTCTTCCTTTTGAATACCTCTCTCTTTCTAAGTTAGTAGCGAACGGGAGAGAAGAACATAAGAACATAATTTTTTATTGACAGTTTCCCAGCATAACTTTCGGAAGCCCACCCTGTTTTAAGAGCTACATTTCAAGTGTTCCCCCTAGTTAGCAATGAAAAGAATATGATTTAATCTAAATCAAAAGACCTATAATAATGTATTTTGTTGTTTGTTCGGAGGTTATACATAACATCCAATATTATATATACAAGCGGGGGAGTAATTAACGATACACTACAGTTTAGTATGTATGAACGGCATAAGCCTAAAAAGAATGTTTTCAACACTTAACCATATTACAAGCTCTTGCTTTCGCTCTTCCCATTGAAAACTACAAGTTCTGTGCGAGCGACTCGATCTCGTTGAGGAAGTAGACCATGTCCGACTCCTCCAGACACGAATTCTGCAGCACCAGTCGGAAGAAATTGGGCAGCTGCCGCAGGGGCTGGTAAGTGATCATCATGGAGCCCTTCTTGATCATGGCCTCCTTGACCTTGGGCGCCACCTTGTGTAACCTGTCGTAAAAGTCCCGGTTGCGCTCCATCTGTCGCAGGCTGGGTGGCACATACCAAAAGCTGATGTTGGTACACTCCGGGCTCTCTAGGACCAGCTCGAATCCTGGACGCTCCCTCACCTTGGCGGTGAAGAACTCGGCCATACGGAATACCTTCTCCACGTGCGCCTCCAGGCCCTGGCTGCCCTTTGCCTTCCACATGAACCAGAACTTGAAGACATCCGCCCGGCGACCGCATTGGATGTGCTTGTCGCCCGTGTCAAAGGAGGTGTCGTAGAACTTGTCCTTCTGGAACAGGTACGTGGCATTGGTCGAGTGGCACTGAGCCAGCACCTGCTGGTGGCGCGTGAGGAAGGTTGAGCACTGCTGGGAGGCCGCCAGCAGCTTGTGGGGATTCCATGTAACCGAATCAGCTCTGAAAATGAATTCATTTAAATTTCTTTCCACTTGAAGAACGCTCAGGGCAAACTAACCGTTCGATGCCATTGAGGAGATGGCGATACTTCTTCGACATGAGGGCCCCGCCGCCCCAAGCCGCGTCCACGTGCATCCACATATTGTACTTCTTGCAAAGCTCAGAGATCCCAGCCAGGTCATCGAAGGCGCCAAGCACAGTAGTTCCGGATGTGGCCGACACCATCAATGGCTGACAGTTGTTGTCCAAGCACAGCTTCACCTGATCCTCCAGGTCAGTGAGACGCATCTTGCCCACTTCGTTGGTGGCTATCTTGCGCACATGCTCGCTGCCGAAGCCCATGAACATGGCCAGCTTCTCCACCGAATAGTGGGCATCTTCCGAGGTGAATATAATTAAAGGTTTGGCATTGAAGAGCCCGTTTTTCTATGCAAATAAAAAATTAAAATTAATTTAGTTTCCCTTTTATATCTATAAATATGCAGAATATGCAAATTTAGTTAGATAGTTCCTATAGCAGCTATATAAGTTTCATTTGAATATCTTTTAAAAATATACCATTTTGGCCAATCGTTCCTATGATAGCAATATGATATAGTGGTCTGATTTCGTACATTCTAACATACATATATACTGCTTGCAAAAGAAACCACACTATGTCCGATATTTATTTAAGTCCGATAACTCAAAAACTGAGAGACTAGTTTGCATAGAAATCGAAAGGCAGACAGACGGACAAACTGACATGGCTGGATCAACTTGGCTGGTGATGATGATCAAGAATATATATATACTTTATGGGGTTGGATATGCCTTCTTGACTGTGATGTAAATATCAAGACAAAATGATAACACCCTCTGCAAGGGTAAAAAATGTATTCTAAATAATTTTTCTAAGGTATGGACTACTTATGTTGAATCTAATATTGGAATCATTTTGGTCTATAATATATATATTTTATGGGGCAGAGATGACTAATAAATGCATATTTTTCTGGCACTAAGGTACACATATATATTATTGATCTCTTTTTTTAAATGTATGGAAAAGTAAGATACTTTTATTTTAATATTTTATGGTCAATATGAATCTTTAAATTTCGTATGGGTTTTCGATCATTGTAAAGAATAACTCAAAATAATGGTTAGTGATTTTTTGTATATTACGGAATTTGTCAATATATTAAACAAATACTTATAAATACTTCTAATAAGTCATTAAAAAATTAAAAAAAAGAAAGAAAATAAATATCTATTTATATACAAACAATATACAAACAGATCACAATTAGACTTCGACGTGGATTGGGAAACAATTGAAATATTTGTTAAAATAAACATTTTTTTAAATTCGCTTGCAAGAAATCGTTCGAAATCTTGAACGATTTTTCCAGATTTCCATATAAAGCCTATTTTATATCGAAGTAAAAACTTATTTAATTAAAGGCTTTAAAGATTGAAAAATATATTATTTAAGTTAAGCAAAAAAGTCAAGAAAATGTGCACATTCTTTGGGGATCCCGCATAAATAAAAAAAACCAAAATAGGCCTCTGATTTGGCAGAACTTTCGGTTTCACCTGCTTATATCACCGCCAAGTGAGTATGACTAACAATTCGGCCTGCACTGTGGCGTTAGGCGGCGATTCGCCTTGAGCGGATCGCGGACTTCCGTGTGGAAGTGTGGCCCGAAACCACTTGTGTGCGGGGAAGGGGTTCGAGCGGGTACTCACCTTGGACTCGGGCGCATATCTGTAGCGTGCACAGCTGATTGCATAACCGTTGGCTATTGAACCGCCAGGACAGAAGATGCCGTCGCCCTGGCCGCCGTTGGGGAAGCCCACGATGCGCCGCATCTCGGCCAGCACCTGCTCCTCCATCAGCGTAAACAGCGGAGCCACCTCGTAGGTGTACACGCTGGGATTGAGGGCATCGGTGAGCCACTGACCCACCAGGGCGTAGGGATCCACTCCCGAGTACAGCTGGTTGATGAAGTACGGGTGGCCAGTCTTCACCGAGAACCGGACCGTCTCCCGGAGCAGCTCACGCAGCTTCTCCTGCGACTCCCCCTTTTCCCGCAGCTGGAAGTCGAAGAGCTGGCGCAGCTCCGCGGGCTCGTGCCACTCGACAACCTTCGAGGAACGATTAGTGCCCTGGAAGACGGCCAGCTTGATGATCTCGTCCACGCAGGCCCGGATGAAGCCCTCGAACTGGGCGGCCGGGTGGCTGGCCACAAAGCCGGACAGGCCATCCTGCTGCTGCGTGTCCGCGGTGTTGTTATTATTATTATTATTATTGTTACTGCTGCATCCGTTGGCGGTCAGCATTTTGCGGGCGATCTCGAAGTCGACTGAGGCGGTATCAGCCGATGACGACGTGGTCGCCACCGCCGCGGTGGCTGCTGCCAAATCATCGCCACCCGTACTGTAAGGCTTAAATATAGATTCCTTGAAGTGGTGTGCAGGGAAGTTCTCGCTGGCCAGCATTGTGTTGGCTCTTTTGGCTGCTGTTCACGACTATGTATACTGTATGGAGCACTTGGCTAACGCTTCGATGGGGACTTGTTCCTGGTGCTGTTGCTCTTGCTGTTGCTGCTGCTGCTGCAGGTTGCACTTGACAATGATGCGGAATGGTCTGCGGGCGAACTGAATGAGCTGACGCTGTTGTTGCTGCTTTTATAAAACGCGAGGCGAGTTCCACAATTCAGAATCCGAATCCGAATCCGAATCCGAACGCGAAAGCGAAGCCACTTACATAAAAACAATGCTGTTCGAGCTGCCGATCGGCGTCGCGTCGATCGTCGACTCGTCGATTCTGGTTCTGGCGCTGCTGGCCGCACTGGGCGGACCTGGGGGAAAGTGTCGGAGGAAGGAGCACCCCACACACCTGTGGATGGGGTTCCTCAATCGTTTATTGCCTGTCACCAAAGGGATTTCCCATTGACCACCGGTCGCCGTCCATTCATCGCAGAGTTCTCCAAATGGCTGCCAAACGGTGCCGTCTCGAGGCGAGAGATTGCGGGTAATTGGCTAATTGATATGCTCATGTAATACAATTATGTATGTAGGAAAACATCCAATGTAATTGCCGCGAGATGATTATGCGCGGGGTTTCTCTCTCATTACCGGCAATCAAGTGAATTAAATGCAAATTCATTGAATAATTCTTTGGCCAATTGTTGTGTAAATTGCACAACTGAAACGTGATATCGAGAGATACTGGGGATGTACACGAGAATTCGTTGGTGCAGGTCGTTTAGATTTGTACTTAGGTAATTGCCACCTACATAAATGTTGGTCAAGTTTAAAGAAAAGCGAGAGCCGAGCGATATGCTTCTCGAGGCGATGACTGATCCCATAACTGATCTGTGCATTGGCCTTGACTATAGGCTATGGCCAAGTAGCAACGGCTAGAAGGGGGCGAGATTCTTCAAAAATATATGCAAGTGCATGTTCGTCGGAAATTCCCCAACTGTCTGCAATGATATATTGACGGACACTCATTCCTAGGATATATTTTGGCATATAAATAATTGCTCGGCCAGAGATTCTGGGGTTCCTTTAATGAAATAATGACGTCTCTGATGTTCCCCGGTTTATTCACCTTGGCAACAACACCAGCACGTACACACCGGTGCGGTCCGAAAATTAAAAGTGCGGTGCTTCACCGAATCTCCTCGAATCCAAATCGAATCGTTGACACATCGCTGGAATCGTGCACTGGGGGCATTTATTGGATGCAACCCATAACTCCGGCTATAACTTCTGATAAGGGGCTGGACACACACGCACTCGCACGAAAGTACGAAAATACATTCAAGAACAAAAACCTGTTTCAGCCAGAGCAGCCCAAATTAACAGGAAGTATTTGTTCAAAGATCAGCTTTATGACGTCTCTGACGTTAGAAAAGCGAAAGGAACTCACAAAGCTGTTTCATATACAGACTATACTAATGTAAGTATGTAATAAAGTGTTCGCTTCTAATTTAATTGCACATTCAGTGCACTGCCACAACAATTAGTCGGCGTCTAAGCCGCTCTAGTTTTTCTTTCCTATCGAAGCTAATTAGCAATATATGTTAATAATGGCTACCAATTATGTTGGCAACTCCGAGTCTGCCAGGTGCGCTGCAGTGCTATGCTAATTTTGTTCGATTGTTAATGCCACAAACGTAATCTAAAATGATGCTGCCTGTCAAGGCCGCTAGGCTTTAATCGGAAACCCTGAAGTCTTTGAGAACTTGAATGTCTAGCGACCACATATGTTCAAATTATGAAACATTCTATAAAAGAAAGAGCTTCTGTGAGGTCAAGGCAAAATCAAGCAGCAGGCTTGAATATACTTGCAAAGCTATTTTTGAACATCTATTTGCTTTTATAATTCAGCGCAGCTTGGTTGTAGTTTCATAAACATTAAAACTGCAATTTTGGTTGGTGTTTTCAACAGTGCTTAATATATTTTAGTTACAAATTTATACAAATATGAATAGCAAGCTAATATTGATTCTAGTATTGCTTTCTACATAACCAAAATAAACATGATAAAAATTTCAGCTATATCTCCACTTATTCCACTGTATCTTCAAACATTTTTAATACTTACCTAAGCGCTTAACACTCATTTATTCAGATTATCTTTCGTGTTATAACAATGTTTATATCTTTCATGTTTCTCTCTAAACCTTATACGGCACCAAGTTTTTTAAATTTTCACTTAATTCGTCTCAAACACAATCATTAAATAGTGAATAATGAACGGACTTTTGGATAATGCAATTTAAAAGGTTTTAATTGTGCGAAATAAGCTACGTTTCTTACAGTTGCCATTTTTAAATAATTTACTAGATATATCAGGATCGCATCTCATTCACATTTCATTGAGTTCTGCTACGTGCCTCAGGATATCGGCTGTATGGTGTCATCTTTGATTTATTAGATAGATAATGTAGGGACTGCCAGGAGTAACAAAACACTCACGGTAACCTAACAACAACAATAAATATAAATTTTTGATTAACAATGGATATTATTTTTCAACGATAAATGAAAACTCTTGATTAGTAAAAGGAATTATTGGTCAAGGACTCGCGTTCTTTGCCGTCCTCTTAACCAAGGATCTTCTGAGTCTACCTTCGTCTTGACATCGGGATTTCCAATGACGCTGCTAGGTGGTTAGTGTGGACCTCGACCTGGTCATTGTAACGACTTAAATGCCGGATTGATGTGCTTCCTTACTGTGGAAATGTAAAGGTAATTTGTGATGGCAACATTCCCCGCATACCAAGGCTTATTAGTTATCAAGCGCACAGCTTGGCATTGGACCCTTTGTACTTGTATTTTGATGACTACTAAGAAACAATTTATCCAGTTAAGATTTCTAAGCTTCACGTGTCATGTTGGTGCTATTTTGGTGATGAACTGCACCCACGTGGGTCCCTTGTCCATTGTCAGTCCGAGGTATAGCACCTGGGAAGATTTGATGTCTTTGGGAAATATTGTGATTTTTTAGCTGAACCAGTTTTTATTTGTTCTTCTGTATACCCTTTGGTATGTCTTGTGAAACCATTGGCCCCATCTGACCGCTTTGACAAATTGAAGTACCCTAGTTACCTAGGGCTAATATGTGCCTGGGCAGGAGGAGAAGAAATGCTCCAACGTTTCTTCCATAACTTCATCACTACAGCTTCTACAGAAGACATTATGTGGTGCCTATAGTCTGCAGCTGGGCTGTCTTTTTACTGCCTAAGGTAGACCAAGCACGTCGTGAAAAACGAAAGTGTCCGATCTCATGCCAATTCTTATCGATTAGCATATTGTAGCGGGTAATTATACCCCTAATAACGTATCAAAACTTTGTGCATTTATTGCTATTCCATCTATACATAATAAATAAAAATGAAATAAAAGATATCGCCAACTGTCTAACAATAGTGTTATATTTTATTGTTTTACGTTCTACGATCAATACAATGTTCTTCGATATTTACAAATATTTATAATAATAATTATAATAACATAATTTCATTTTTGCATTTGTAGTTGTTGTTGTTTGTTGTTATTGTTGTTGTTGTTTATTTCGGTTTGTGTGTATATGCATGCTGTGCTTGTTGTGTAAATGAGAGTTTGCATTTGTTTAATGAGTTTCGAATAATAAAATTCATCAGATCCAACTCGGTCCATATTTGATGCATCTGCATATGTATGTTATGTATGCCAACTAGAATACATAATTGTGCCTACGTATATATCTCTCGCTCCGCTCATACCTCATACATATATGTATATCTGTACCCTCAACATTGAATCTTACGGATCATACTCGTAGTTTGTGTTATCCTATCACATCGCCAGGCAATTTAAATTATTCTTGGTTTGTACTTGGGTAAAGAAACATCGTACCTTTATCTGTTTGTTGGAGTAATTGTGGATTAATTAATTTGTAAACTATTTGATCGATTTGTCACTCACCTGGATTGTTATAGAAGTTAGCGCTTAGACTAGGTTTTGGTGGAAGTTTGGGAGTGCCCTCCAGGCTCGCGGCAATCGGAAAGATCTCCTTGGGGGACGAGCGCGATTGCGTCGGATTTGAATGGGGCTGGTGCTGGTGCTGGTGATGATGATGGTGGGGCAGATGGGGCAGGTGCTGCGCATGATTGTGCGGGTGTCGCATTCGCGCATAGCTGCTCGTGCAGGTGCTCTCAACCGGATGATGACTGGGAATGTTGGGGGACATGGGTGTGGCGGGTGTAAGCGGTGATGTAGTAGTCGAGGAGCTCAGTGCAGGCGAGATCGATTGCGGCGGCTGCTGTTCGTCCGCTCCCACTGGCTGCGGCACCGTCACCAGCATAGTATTGATGGAGCCCGACCCCGACCCCGAACCATCCGGATGTTGGGCAGCTGCCGCAGCTCGCTCTCGCTTCTCGATCGCCGAGTTGCGGCGTATCATAATACTGCTGGTGTTGGGCAGAAGCAGGCTGCTCTTGCCCACAAACTCCTTGCCCTGGCTGTTGCGTGAGTAGCCCGTGGAATGGTTGAGCCGCGGCGGTATGGGGGGCGGACTCAGCTCGCCATCGCGCGGAGGTAACTGGAAGGCAAAAACGATGTAATTTATAACAAGCAAGGTCTACTGTAGATTCGCTGGCGATTATCAAGCTATCAATAGATGCTAATTCATTTTAAAAACAAGCAATTCGGTGAGACTCTTGGACAAATTCGTGCTTAGTGCGCATCGTTATAGCCTATTTACACTAACATGAGTTACCTATCAGTATAGAAGTGTACGCGAAAGCGCAGAAGAAACGATTATACTGCGTTGTGAAAGCAAACAAGATTTGGTTTAAATAGGCAACAAATCTGTAAAAATGAGGAGCAAATTAAACAACGACGATTCAAAAGGTTATGATGATAAAGTTCATGGATTTGTCGGGGATCGGATAACCACCTCGAAAACATCGCTAATAATTGCCTGATGCTGCATCTTGCACAATTCTAGCTTTGGGCCTACATTTTCTACATTTAACGCAACAAATAATTATTTCAATTATGTATATATTAATTTTCATATAATATATTTTCTTACATGAAAATAAAAGAAACTAATCCTTACAATTCCACAATGCGATTCTGTTAGATTTTTTTTCACCTCCACCAGTTCCGCAGTGACACTGCGACGCTTCTTTTGAGCAGGACCCGATGCTTTCTCGGTTTGCTCGATCGAGTTGCTCACTTCCATTAATTTTTCTCCCTTTAAATGTCAGAGTTCTTGCAAACTCCGCTTAAAACCTGACTTATCTATTCAGAACTCGAAGTCTCTTGTCGCCCACAATAATAAATTGAAATCTGGCAGTTTAGTTTGTTTTTGGCTGGTGAAGATAGTCGTGCCATAGTCCGAAAATCGAGTAGAATCGAATAAAACTAAAATAATTCGAAAAAAGTGACATGGACGGCACAACCTTTTTCCCCGCCACAAGGCCTTTATACTAAAACTATGTAAAAAAAAGGAAAAAGGATAATGCAGCCTAGTGTAAATAGGCTATTAAATTATCTCCGAGTATTTCAGATTTTTTTTAGTTAAATCTTTGCCAAACAAATATCATTCTATATTCAGTGAACTACTTACTGTGGGTGCGTCTGGCGCCTGTCGCTTCTGAGCCATGTCTGCACAACTCTCCGTGCGCTCCTTGCGCCGCGGCGGCAATGGAGGCGGCACGGCTCGATACTCCAGATTCGAGGCAGTTGGCACGTTAACGTGCGGCGAGATGGGCACGGCTCCCGCCGCGTGACCCTGCTGATGGGCGTTGTTGTAGTAGAAACCTCCCGTCTGTGGACTTATCTCCTCCCCGGTCCCAGCCATCATCCCTGTGAGCGTCAGAGTACTGGAAATACTATGAGTGGGGCTGTACTGCATCCGCCCTTGGAATGGTGATCGGTTGCCGGTTTCGTGCCGAGGACTGACCACCACCTTGTGCAATGGCGAGGGCGGGGCATCGCAGGCAAAGGGATTACTGCTGTCCGGCAGCGCTTGCGTTGGCAGATGCTCCGGCAGCGCCGGACTGGACACATCCATGGCAGACGCGTTGGCCTGGTGGCTCGTGGCGTTGTTGGTCCACACATGAGCCCCCGGTCTTTTGGGGATGTGTGGCGCCGGCGCCGCAACCGCACCCACACCGTTGCTGTGGTCCGTTCGACTGTGCAGCGGTGTGCCGCTCCAGCCGCAGGCGCTTCTATCCGGTATGATAACTGGCGCGAATACGGAGAAAGCGTGCGGATTGTGTTGTGGACTCTGGTCGTCGGCATGGGACGCCGCCATCGACGGAGGATCAATTGTACTGACTGGATGTGCCGCTGCCGCTGCTGCTGTCGCTATCGTTGCGGCCGTTGCCGATGCTGCTGCTGCGGCAGTCGAGTTGCTGTTCGATGCCTTGCTGCTGCTGTTAGTCTGATTCTGACGACGTGGCTTGATGCCCGGCGATTTGAGCGGAATGTGCGGCCATTTACGTGGCTGGAAATTCAAATAATTTTTTAATATCGTTGTAAATTTTAAAATTTTTGACTAAAAAATTAAGGGTTTAAATATTTTTCCTGAGAAAACGACTTAAATAATTATTTGACAAACATTAAGCTCTTTGTATTTCTCCAGGAACGCCTCACAAAAGTAGATGGTTTGCGGTGATCATTATATCTTTGAAGTGAATTATCAAAAATAAAAAATTAAACATTTGGTTTTCGTTTAAGTAAGGATCAAGATCAAAAAGAAACAAGAACTTAATCGATGGAATAAGCAAACTACATCGTTTTTTACCAAATTGCGGCTTAAAAAAAAATTTAGAACTCAAAAAAATGTATCAAAAATTAAACAACATCGATTAAATTCTAGAAAATATAGTTCAGAAACGTGTTATAAAATCGGAGACTAATCGGTTAAGTCGATTCCGATATATAAAATCAAAACGCAGTTTTGAGAAAAACAAAGTTAAGGTCTGGCCATAATTCCGTTACGTTATTACCTAAGGGGAGGGGGTAATTTAATGATTATGTTTGATTATTTTAGGAGTGGGGACTAGGACAACGATTACGTAATCATTTTATATCAACAGGAATACTTAAAACAATTTATTACACAATATATATTTTTATTATTTGATGTAATCAAAGATTCAATGATTATTCTTGATTATATAGGGGGAGGTGGTCAAATATCATCAAATATTTGTAATATATGAACAGCCCCTTTTATACTTGTCGTACAATTATGCGAGTAGCTTTAAGAGTTATAATTTATTAAAACCAAAGATTTTAAAATCTTCTAGGATGTGCAGGAAAACACACACATTAATAGAATATTTATATTATATCAGTAAAATCAAGGAAAAATTGTAATTCGTCGATAGCTTAAGTGAAACTTTTGTAAGCTATTTAATATTTTCCCCTCAACTTTTTCCCAATTTGTATTAACAAATTTTAACATATATTAATTTACATTTCACAGATTACAAGTCTGCACTCTTTAAATCCGCTGTTAACTTAAGGAAGATTATTTGCTCAATGGAATCTTTAGATCTTAAATCGGCAAGTACCAGTTTTATAGCAGAAAAGTCCTTTCCACTGAAACCTGGGTAGCAGACTCTAAATGCCAGTATCTTTGCAATACGATAAAAATCATTGCGATGCTAAAATCGATGTTTTTGGTTGAGCGTAATGCGTTGTAACTGACCGCCAAACAACCTTAAAAAAGGGCCTAAAAGGCTTAAAATACTGACAAGCTGGTGTTAACCAGCAGTAATCAAGGGCATTTTGTCAATAAAAGTAAAACATATTACCCTAAGTTATTAGTCTTTTTAAAATTTTATAAAATTAGTATCACTGTTCTTGTTACACAACTACTAATGTTTAAGTATTAATACATGCATTCGATTTAATCGATTATTTTGAATCGAATCGATTTACAAAAGTATAAAAGTGTTCAGCTCTAATATATGTATATCAGAACGTGCCTGATCGGACAATCATATCTTATGGCTATCATATAAATGATCGGAAAATGTTTAGAAAAAATAATTATAGCTGTAATCAATCAATTTTTAGAAAAAATAATTAAAGCTGGAATGTTTTTCAACATATTTTCATCTAATCCAATATATGATTATGTTCTTTGGTTTCTGAATTATGGAATTTCCCACAAGGTCCACATAAAAATGCGTACATTAATCCCATCAATCTGGAGTAACTTACAACTGTAAAGTTATTTATGCTTTAGCTTGCCAAAGTTTGAAACCTTTCTTGTTGGCTTTAAAATAAATCAAAGTCGTGTAATTGATCTAAAATCGTATACCGGTGACACATTTATGAGTCACAGAGGCAAGATGGCATTAAAAAGTGTGCGAAAAGTCAGTGCTTAGACCAGTGGTAGCAATACGCATACATTGACAAGTAAGACTTGCATTTGCGTAAATAAGAACAAGTTTTTTACACTATAGGTGTGGGCAGAGCCCGAGCAGAGAAACTGGCTGACTCGCGAGTATGTCAGTCGCCCGCCACTGGATTAGACTTAATCGCAGAGTATTTCGATGAGATAGTTGACAATGGAATAAGTACTTACGAATTTGGGCACTGTCTTGCAGTTCCTTGGCTCAATGCGCATGCTCTCGTTATAGAGATAGTCGGACATCTGTTTGTCGGACAGTCCGTTGAACGGATCAAGTTGCTCGAGGAACTGCCGGATGGTGGACTCCTCGTTGAGGCAATACGGCTGGTTCTGGTACTGTTGGATTTCGCCAATGATCTCCGCTACTTTTCGTCGCTTCGAGAAGTTGATCAGTTCCGTGTTGGCCAGCAGATCCGGATTGCCCTCCTCAAGGTGGAGTATGTTGGTCAGGTAGCGACCGAAGAATGGCACACATGGCGGATTGATGGATCTCAATCGCTCCTGATACTTCTTCAGATGATCGTCGCTGAGTTCGCGGCACTCGTCCAGGAATTTCTTGTGCCGCTCCGTCAGTCCCTGGAAGGTCCATCGGAGCCGATAGACCGATGCTGTGCCCATGGCCGCGACAATCGAGAGGATGCCGTTGAAGTTGTTCAGCTCCAGCATCACCATCATCAGCTCGATGGCCCGCTGCATGATCGCCAGCCGTTCCTCGTAGTTCTCCGCCTCGGTGATGGACTTCTCTATCCAGCGCGTCACGTTGGTGGTGTGCTTCATGATCTTGAGCAGATTCGGGCTCTTCACCTCCTTGTCCTTCTTCGTCCAGGGCGAGCCGACCAGCTCCGAGGGCTTCACATTCTTGTACATCTCGAACTCGAGCAGGGTGAGCTGGCGGGCCAGTTCCAGGGGGTGCAGGGTGAGCAGCGTGATCTCGTCGAAGGGAACACTCAGATGATGCTCAATGGGCGGCGGATCGTGGCCGTAGGCGTAGACAATTTTCTTATTGCTTTTCTCCTGTTCGTTCTGCAAGTAATTCAATGGATTTAATTTTGGTTTAGCACAAACTAAGAGTTCTCACCTTTCGCTGAACAATCTTGAGCACGGAGTCCACCCACTTGCGCATAGACTTGCCATTCACATTGGCCAGGAAGCTGAGTAGCTTCTGCAGCAGCATTGGATCCTTCTCGAAGTCGTAGAAGTGGTGATCCACCCAGTGACGAAGCACATTTAGGACGCGGAACTGCACCGGCTGAACGTACTCCTTGCGGTAACGCTTCCAGTCCTCGCGATGCGTGTTCTTGTGCTCCTTGTTGTCGCCACCAACCCCGCCCATTCCCCCTAGAGCGGCCGTCCCGGCGTCCTGATAGACCAAACTAGGATCGGGTATGTTGAAGCGTTCGTCCAGCAGCTGCAGTAGCTGCTGCGGCGAGCAGAAGTAACGATATGTGGTGAGGAAGGTGCGCACGAAGGTCGGATCGGCGTAAATGTGGTAGGTGAGGCGTTCGATCAGCTTACACAGCGTCGCCCCCTTGATCATCGGCACTCCGGCGCTCTCGCGCTCCTCCAGCACAATGTTGTCGCCGCTGTCCGGCACCGCAAACTTGTAAATCTCCGGGCTGGGCATGCGCAGCGGGTGCTTCTTCTCTATGTCCTGCAGTATGCTGTCCAAGATCCGGTCAAGCATTGACTTGGTGATCACCATGAGCAGGTCGGCCATCCAGTCGTTCTTGTTGTGCGCATTCTTGGCCGTCAGAATGACGGGCACCTGGTTGCGTGGTACCAGCTCGAAGCCGTGCTTCAGATCGTCACTGTCCGCCCGGTCGTTTATCTTGACGCATCGCATGAAGAACTTCTCCTTCAGCCGGTAGTCAAAGGTGGTCGCTCCCGCCGATGGCGTTTGCTTCTTGGTGTTTGCCTTGCACAACACCATGAGGCCGTCGAAGAGAAAGACTTTGCGCTCGCTCTTCTTGCCCGATGTCGGCTTGGTCAGCGAGTCCTCTGCAAAATTGTTTGGATATAGCTTTACTTTCCCAGACACACGAGGAGCACCAAGGAGCCCACTGAGCACCACCACTCACCTCGAATGAATTCATTGCAGTTCTGACCCACGTCCTTGTCGTCCCAGTGCTCCACCTTCAGCTGCAGCTCTCGCGTCCTCTCGATGGCCAGCTGGCGGCGCACTCGCGCGCTCACTGGCACCATACGCTCCTTGGACAGGCTGGCCATCACCTTCTCGAGATCACAGTGCAGCGGATGGAGCAGGCCCTGCACCTGCTCGAAGCTCTCGATGTCGTCCTGCGACGAGCTGAGATCCTTGAGATGCTTGATGTAATCGAAGTAGACGAAGGCATGGCACACGGGCACCAGCAGCAGCTTGGGCAGATAGTACTTGACGGCGTCTCCGAAGCCGTGTCCCGCTGATCTAAGGGGTGAAGCCTACACACAGGATAAGGAAGGATAATGATCAGTAAAGATCAAGACAAGGGATTGTGCTGAGAGGCAAACTTACCCCCGGCTTGGACAGGAGATTGCTGAGCGCGTCCCGCGACTCCTGCGATGTCACATCGTGCGCATATTTCTTGTAGACGTCGAACTCCTCGGCCTCGGCCAGCTCCTCAAAGCAGCTGCCCACACAGGGGGCGTTCTGCTCCTGGGACATTTCAATGACGTCTTCGAGGGAGCCGAGCAGCGTCACAGTCACCTCGTAGATGTCCATGATGTTAGAGAAGATCGGCTCCAGCTCCTTGGGGTCCGAAACGATCTTAACGAGCTCCTCGCGGAAGACCCGTATGATCATGTGCAGGTCGCGCTGGTACTGCTTCTCGTCGTGGATCAGCTCCTTCACGGTCTCCTCGTATGTAGCGGTCGCACGCTGGGCGGGCAGCGACAAGGGGCTGGGCAGAATATGCGCCTCGCTCTGGTTCAGCATGTCCATGAGGACGCGGTCGGCGTTCATCACCACCTCGATGTCCTCCTTGGTTATCTCGGAGTGCGCGATCCTGATCACGTAGTCGCCGGCCATTTTTAGGATGTCCGCCGAGATGTACTCGAGGACGGCCACGAGGAAGGCAGACACCGAGCTGTCGATCTTATACTGCAGTACATCCTTCTGGAGCAGCGTGTGCACACGCTCCGTGGGCAGGACTGACTTGCGCTTCTTCGAGTTGATCACCTCCTTGGCCTCGTTGAGGGCCCACTGGTCAATGGGGGGCGGAAATGACTTGTTCACCTTCTCCTCCACGTCCTGGACGGAGTGGGGCAGCGGCTTGGCGCATAACATGGCCAGCAGGCGGAGGCAGAGCTTCTCCACGTAGAACAGTGCATCCTCCTTGGCGCTGACCTGCGGATGCACTTGCTCCAGCACCTTCTTTAGCGACGGCGTGAACAGGCCTCGCCAGCGGGCCGCGTTCTCACACTTGGTAAAGTCGTAGCCGTCGCAGTCCTGCAGACCAGCCCCGCCCCCTCCAGCACCACTGCCAGCGCTGCTGCCCCCGCCCCCCAGCCCAATCCCGCCTCCGTAGCTGATGGTGTGGGCATGGCTGCCGGATCCGGAGAACATCCTATCCGCTGAGGAGCCGTCGCTGCGTCGCTGTCGCTGTCGCAGCGCACTCTTTCCTTGGTGCCTTCGCCTTCCCTCCTTCTCCTCCTCCCCGCCCGATGTTTGTATTAGTCAAGCGAAGAGTGGAGCGGACCCAGGCGAACCCGAGCGTCTGGAGCGTCTAAAGAGTGGAGCGGCGCCACTGTGAGCATCGCATTTTTCACACACACCCGATTCGCGTTCTTTTTAAGCACCGTTCGATGGCGATTTTGTTTTCTGTATATGTATCTTCTTTTTTTTGTGGTTTAAGTGAGGTGGTCCGTCGCTTGGAAAAATTAGTGTGCTCGCAACTTTTTTCGCCAGCAAGGCCGTAACGCCTCGCAGGAGTGTCTAGAAAAATTACGCATTTAATTTTATCTAGCAGCTGGTAACATTAGTTTTCTCACCGGACAAGGTTTTCCCCCTTTTCACTATATTTTGCCTTTCTACGACGGAACCATACCTGATGCAGAGCAAGCCCCCGAAACGCCTTTGTGACTGCCGAGAAATCGTGGAATATAGTGAATCGCCACGTTTAAAATCGTTAGCAGATCATAAACTTTTCGCATGATCTCCTGTTGGCTAAACAAAACTAGAAGCACATGGATAATATACATAGATGCTTTTTAAATATAAATTTAAGAAAAATACTTAAATCTTTAAAGTGTGGCTGTGTAGTAATGTTCAAGTTCTGCTGAAAACAGCATTAAGTTGGCAGCACTATTCCATTGACAGTGTGGCTAAACGCGTTCCGTTATTCCCCTTCACTGACTAACATTCCAGGGAAAGAAGAAGCAATTTAAAAAGTTTCATTCCAGCGTTTGGTATTGATCGTTGTAGTTTTAAAAATGATGTCGAGAATAAACAGATATCGTAATGGCTTGATAGTGAGCAATTAACTTGTACAATTGAGAAATAAATTTACAAGTAAAAAAACTTCGTTAACGTTGACTACATAATAAGAAATTGACGGCAGTATTACAGGTTCCCATAGTAAGCTATGTAGTTTGTTCATTGAAATTTACTAGATTAAATTATTAGTGATACATAAATAGGAATTTTTTGTAGAAAAAATATGGAACGCCAGAGTTCCCGCCTCCTGCTGGATACCGAATCCATCGAGAAGTTGCGCCATCATTGGCAGGAGTATATTTTAGGCCTCGAAAAGACACCCACTGAGTTGCTGCTGTCCAAGGCTCGAGCCGATCGTGCACTCGAGCTGGCTAGGAGCAACCAGAATAGGCGCTTGGAGCAGGCCTCATCCCCATCAAAATGTGTCCGCTTCTTGAAAGCACTTTATTCTGCACCAAGAAAAACATGCCGGATGAGGAAAATTCTAAACAGACAACCAACCAAAATTGAAGAGCCGCGCGACGAGTCTTACTATTGCATTTGCCCTCAATGTGGACTTGTCAGAGACCATTGTCTTACGCACAAGAGACACGCCGAGCGGCTGAATACGCTTCTAGCACAACATCCCAACCTGCTGCCCAATTCCCAAAGATTATAGTAAATTCGCAAAAAAAACCTGCATATAGAAACGGTGTCATATTTAATTGTAAAACCTATTTGTACTATCTCTCCAGTAGTGTGCCGCGCTGCTTCTTTGGGGGCGGAGGCGCATCTTCCGGCTTTCCTTTGACGCCCACATCGCTGAGCTTTCCGCCTTTCCGCTGCAGCTGCTTCTCGATGATTCGCGCATTGTTTGCATAGCTGTCGGCGATCTCACGCTATTTGTGTAAAGACACGAGAGTAAGGATCATTTCATGGATTTCTTTGGGTTTAAAACTTACCGCCTCAATTTCGTCTTCTTCCTCGTCGATTGTGGACACCGTAACCGAGCTGAACTTGCCCATATTCTTTGTGTGCCGCGTGACCATCACCTTCTTTCCACTGGCGTCCACAATGCCGGAATCCTCGGCGGCTGCAGCTGCGCTTGTGGATGCAGCTGGTTTAGCGGCCGCAGGCTTGGCATTGCCCTTGGAACTGAGGAGTGGGGCCATAGGAGCATCGCCTTTGTTGCGTACCAGGGCATTGAACATAACGAAGGTTACCTGCGAGTCTGGGCTATGGCGGTAGTACAGTGGCAAATTGCAGCTGCGGCACTGGAGGATAATGGTGCGAGGTGCAGTGGGTTAAGTGTGGAAAGCCTGGCATAGATCGACTCACCTTGTACCGGTACTGCTTTTCTATCGCGTTGCCCCTACTCTTGCGCTTTATATAGAGCATCTTTGGCGTGGGGTTGTAGGTCAGTTTATTCGCGTGCTCGCTGGCATTAATTACACGGGCGTTGTCCACCTCTCGCAGTGGCAACTTGTCCAGGGTACAATCTATGCATATTAAAAAGAACACATTATGGACTCGGTTTGATTTTTGTGGTCCTCAAGTTGTTTACCCAAAATCAGAGCCATCTTGCTGCACAGGCAGTAGTATATGTTGAGTGGCTTCTCTTCGTTGTATTCCTCCTGATCCTTGGTGTCAGAGCAGACGATGCTCCGCGACACTACTTTCGGCATGCTTAAAATTCAAACAAACTATTTTTTGTATTATTTTAAGTGGATTTCAAGAATCCGTGAAAGTAAATAAGCGAACAGAGTGACCAGATTATAACATAGCAAAATAAACGAAGTTGAAATATGGCGAGGTGGTCACACTGGCCAAGGTGATAAATAAATAAATTGTTTAAAATAATGTGCGATAATGAGCACAATAAACCATCCCTACAGGATATAGCGAATCTCTGCTTTGACAAATTCAAATCCCTACCAAAGACCGGCAAGCCCACTCCAAATCAGTGGACGGTTTTAGCCGGGATTGTGGAGTATAACCGGCTAACTAGCAACCTCCAAGTGGTGGCTATCGGCTGCGGCACGAAATGCATAGGCGCCTCCAAATTATGTCCCAACGGCTACCTTTTGAACGATTCCCATGCTGAGGTTCTGGCGCGTCGCGCCTTCCTCCGATATCTGTATCGAGAGCTGAAGCAGGAAGGGATTTTCCACTGGGACAGCAAGCAGAAGCGGTATCAGATCGATGATCACTTGGAGTTTCACTTCCTGAGCACTCAGACGCCTTGTGGAGATGCCTGCATACTGGCGGAAAGCGATGCAGAGAAGCCGGCTAAGCGCCAGCGACTGGATGAAGAAGAAACCGAGATGGTTTATACTGGCGCCAAGCTGATACGCGGCCCTGACTCGGATGCGGATGCGACATCCGATGACATGCAGCAGACGCCAGGTGCCCCGCGCACCAAGCCAGGCCGTGGAGAACGCACTTTATCCATGTCGTGCAGTGATAAGCTTGCCCGCTGGAATGTACTTGGAGTGCAGGGCGCGTTGATAGACTCGCTGATCGCCAAGCCCATCTACTTCAGCAGCCTTAACTTTTCTTGCGCCGACGCCCATCATGAGACCTTGGAGCGGGCCATCTTCAGGCGATTCGAGGGCAGACCCTTTCAGCACACGCGATTTCAGCCCCAGAAGCCACAGATACGCATTGACAGTAGTTGCGGCCTGCCCTTTGAGTACTCTCAGCGCCCCAAATGGCAGCCTTCTCCCAACGGCTTGGCCTGGTCGCTACTGCCGGATGATCTAAGGTATATTATATAATTACTGTCTTCCACATAATTTAGTCTTTGTATTTATAGACCCTATGATATTTCTGTCAATGGAACGCGGCAAGGGGTGACCAAGAAAAAGATGAACACTCCGCAGGCTGCCTCGGCAGTCAGCAAGTACAGCCTATTCAAATTGTTTCAGGATCTACATGGTTATAATCCAAAACTCAGGAATGGCCTTCCACAAAACATCTCAGCTGTGGAGCCAACATCGTATTCGGCCAATAAAGATTTGGCTGTTGAGTATCAATTGGCGTGGCGTCAACTAAAAAGTTCTTATTTCCTTCAGTGGACTAAGAAGCCCAAGGACTTGCTAAACTTTACTATAAGAACTGACGAATGAAAAATAAAAGATATTTTTTGTACACCTCCACAGTAATGTTTGGTAACCAGTGGCTTGAATTGGAAACTAGTTAATTTTATATTTGTTACAGTCGTCAGTGCTGATTTTATATTTTTTATTTTTCTAAATAAAATGATAATTGGAAAATCTTATCTTTAATGCCGATAGAGCTGTTCAGCGGCTAGGATAATTGATTAAAACTGCGGGACCGAATCTGCATTCCATCCAAAATTGCATTACATCGTGGCCTTAGGAATGCCAAAGCTTATATAAGCTATAAGTTAAGCGGCTATATTCCACTACCATTAGTTACTTTGTAATCCTCACATATAGTAAAATAAAAACAGCTAAAAACCAGCTGTCATTAATTAAATCAGAAAAGTATCTTTATCCCTATTTATTCTATAAGATCTAAGCTGATGGAATCCCATCTTAACCTAGGGAATTTTTTATTTTGAATTGATTAACAAGCTTTTAATGCAATATTGAAATTAGAACACCCGTAAAGAATCAACAGAGTACCTTGATATAAAAACACTTTCCACGTTCTTTATATGCAACATTTAAGCGAGCTATATTTAGTTTGTAATACCATAATAATATTAATCTAATTGTCATTTTGCAAACGTTTTACGAACAAACAAACGAACAGGCGTACATTTAAGGCTACAGCTACACATACACTGATGCGAGTGCGGGTACGGATGCCCGTGGAGGCGGTATGCCTGCTGCGAGTAGTACGAACTAGAGACGAGAATTGAACAGTGTGATGTGCTGGTCCAGCTGGAGGCTTAGTCCGATCCTGGCTTGCTGCTTCGCTAATGTGATGATGTGGGGGGTGCGAAGAGCTAAGCGTGTGACTCGAAGGCGTTGACTATCCAAGAAGCGGTGACGACCTGGGGCTGAGGCGATCAGTGGCCACCGATCTCGCGCAGCTCACGCTTTCCCAGCGGCAGCGGGGGGCGGAAGTTATTGATGACCTTGCCGTTGAACTCGTTGCAGGGACACTCCTCCTTGACGTCGTAGGCGTTCAGGTTGCGCATGGCGTTCAGCTGGTCGTCAGACACCTCGATGGGCGTCTTGAACACGATCCAGATGACCGACTCGGAGCAGGGCGGGGTGGTCAGGGAGCCCTCGTATGTCCAGTAGGTGTGCACGTCGGGCAGCAGCTTGCCGGGGTCGCAGCCCTGGGGCAAGGTGACGCGGTCGCCCTTGTGCAGGACGAACTGCAGCAAGCTGCTCACCTTGTCCAGCTCGGCATGGTGGGCACCGGCCTGCAGGAACACGCCCAGCACAGCCAGGCCATCGGGAGCAGCGGCGGCTTCGCCAAACGACTTGTACTTGGTGGTGTTCCAGTGCACGAGGTGGAGCTCGCCGGCATAGGACACGCCGTCGACGGTGTGCTCCGAACCCTTGGAGTCCGTGCAGCCCCAGTGGCAGTGGAACTGCTCCAGCTTGAAGATCTGATCGCCCAGCGGTCCACCAGTCAGCTCGGACTTTTCGCCGTTCACATCCACGCGCCAGCAGTAGCCTGTAAAAAATGTACAAAAAATAATTAAATGTTGGACATTCAATAAAAGATTATAAATAAAGGGACAACTCTTAGAAAATAAAACAATTATGTGTAAGCAGGAGTCCTTATATATCGGATCGGATCTCCCGTGACTTAGGAACTAAACGTATTCTTACCAGGATTGACCAGGCTCTTGGTGTTCTCAGGCACATACTTCCACTTGAGGGGAGAGGCCTTCAGATCACTGCCCTTCTTGGCGCTGGAAGGCGTGATATCGACGGGCGACTGGCGATGTCCCGACGCCTGCGGGTAGTCCTTGGCCCAGTGGGCGGGACCTGAAAGAACGAAAATTGAATGGGATGGGTTAGTACACAGAGTCGCTGCTGTCATTAGGTATTTGCTCTGCCATGTTTGCCACCTCAACTAGGTGCTAATCCATCGATAAGACAAACAATAAATCAAGTAAAATCAATTTCAACCGAGTACTCCCTAGACGTTAATTATGGGTCATTAGGCCAGGAAATCCATGGCTTGATGGAATAGTTTCCTCATACCAAAAGAATGCCAGTTTAATTTTGCCACAGCCCCTTACTATTTTCCTAATGAGTCATATTAACCAAGCAGCAATTAAAGAACAAGAAAGAAAACATGATAAATAGTAATTGTATTTTTACAAATTCACCTTAAATGAGTGATATTTCATTTGAAATAATAAACGTTAGAAAGGGAATGAAACGTTAATATACAACTGAAGCCTAAGGTGCAAATTTAAAACTAGATAATTGCAGGACCATAATCTTCCCAGATCCCGTTCCCCGTAAAATTTTTATGAACATATAATTATTTACTGAAACATTGACTCAAGATCTCATTTACGGGGGTGCCGTTTACTCAACTGGCAGCCATAATATTTGCATAGACTTTTATCTGACCAAGCGACCGGCTGTGGCAACACAAGTATTTACTCATCCCCTGTTTGCTGCAGTTTACGATTTACACATACATATATACTTGTATGCGAATTCTTTTTAATTACTGGCGGTGGCGGTGGTGTGCAAAGTCAGAGCAAATGTTGACACAGAGAACCACGTCACGTGCCAGTAAAATCACTCTGAAGACCGCAGGCCCGACCGGTCATGTGATAGGATAGGCTGCAGACGCACGCTCCAGATAAACCGCAAAAGTGTGGGCTGACTTTGCGACTACTAGCGCGATAGGCAGGCGGGGGCAGTGTTTGTCTTAGCCCGACCAACAAATGCTATATAAATGCTCAATGGCAATGATGTTGGTTTGCTGGTGGTTTTGTCCGGTTACCAGACCGGACAAGGGGGTGACGGCGTTCTTATCGAAGACACCACCGGGCAAAGCCTCATTTGTCATATGATAAATCACCGAGCTCAAGGCGTCAACAGCTTTGTAGCTCTGCGTATTCATTTCACTGATTCGCCAAAAGCCTCTATAAAATTGATAATAAATTATAAAGTCAGGTGAAATGCATTTATCAAAGCCAAAATCGAGATCTTTATTTCCTTTCCAGGTGCGAAATGTTTATGCAATCGAAAATCGGGCCCACATGTCGCATGAATGTCACGTATACGCCGTGTTTGGCATACAAAAGAACAAGAGAGTGGAGTTGAGTCCCCATGCACGATCCTTTCATGAGTTAGCAGCCAAGTGTAAATTTCCGGACGTATTTAGCACATTGCCTTTTGTATCAATCGCATTTATGTCTTGAAAACTGATGAAAATATCTTTCAGTCGTCATCCCTTACACCCTATATATGTATATTTCAGATATTTATTTACGTAATTAAACTTCCTTTCTTTTTATATTATATATTATAAATCTAATCTCATCATAGTTTATGAATACCTAAAAACACCGCAAAATAAATATATCTGTAAATATTTTGAATGCTTAGCAGGCACAAGGAGGTATTTTTGAGCAACATTCTGTATATTTAATTGTGTATTTACATACGCTTCTGCCAGGCATTTTGTTTTTGTGTACTTAACTATAGTTTGTTGCTGCCGACTTTAGCTGTAAATACTTTAAGATCATATGGCGACGTTTCTGCGGTGTCTGCGATAACAATGGACAGGCACAATTTAAAAGTAAAGGAAAGCAAACACAGGCAAGGAAACAGCACACTTGTTTCAACAGAAAGGTGGAGATCGGAAATAACCGGTCTGAACTCGGCAATATGTGGACCTGATTAAACGAGCCTCACTTAATAGAATTATTTTACTTTTATACTTTACAAACTGCAATTTATCTTTCGGCACGCTCATCAAATAATTCATCATCGCTTTGCAGTTTATGCCATTTCAATTAAGATCACAAGAAACAAAGGCAACGGCGTAATTGTTGCCATTAATGCTGTGATAAAATCCAAACGGCTTTTTAATTGAGTTACCGCAAACAATTTGCTCACATCCATATACATCCGTAAATACCCCAGCAATCCAGAAAGAGCTGAAGCTGTTGGGGAATCGTCAATAAAATGCAATCTCTAATGTTCTTTCCCAGCGAGGATTTTCCTCAACGTTGCAGTTTCGGTTTCCCCACTAGAGAAGCAAGTAAATATACGAAAGATGAGCCTTAGAATCGTTCCGACAGCTTAAAAAAGCTATAAAATGGCATAATAAAATGTCGGCAATTAGCATTTACGAATTAACGAGCTGAACGTTCTAAGTGAGCCTTGGGATGATTATATCTGCTGGGGAATCATCGGTTTTGGAGCATCATTTGGGCATGAGTTTGTCGCGTGTTTTATCTTTCCTGTGAGCGATCGTAAGGAAGTACTCGAAAAAACTGGTTTGGCCAGCTGCCCCACCTCCTGCCACCCAACCCCATTGAGCTTCCGAATTCCGGTGAGTCAGAGTCGGTAGTATCTGGTGATATATATAACTGCAGTGGCGGAGCTTTTGTCTCCGCGCTATATGTCTTTTTATAGGCACTCACTCAATTGACCAGGCTGGAAAACGCAGGGCCTCAACCACTCTGGCCCACTATTTTTATCACCCGGTTGACGGTGTAAGAAGCCCCAGAAGTGCCTTTAGGCCATGGTCTACCTTGGCCACGAGCACGACATTTATCTAAGGGGGAAACAAATAAATAGCCACCCCCTCCAACCCTTCAATCACCTGCTAAAATTTTTGCTGTAATTATTTGTTTGCATGTGAGAAACGGTGACAATAAAAACGCAAATGGAATAATTGAATTGCCACAAAACTGGAGAAAAAAAAATGGCTTCCTAACCGATCTGCCTAATGAAAAGTTTTCTCGGGATGAGAACGTAGTCACGTTCGAAATCCGTTTATGGGACCGTGTGCATCGATGAAAAAAAAGCGAAGTGCTTTTGCTTTTCCTACAAATTTTCCAACCCGCGAATTGATGCCTTGTTTTTTTTTTTATAAAGATTGTAGTATATATAGGAATATACGCGTATAAAAGTGTGGTTTCCATCGGAATAATTTTATTAGCGCGCCCAATAAAATATTTGGATTGACGAGTCGAATGACATATATCTATATAGCCGGCCAAAAATAATATCAAACTGGCGATATCTCTCGCACGTTCCTTGCGTGAGAAATGATTTTCGCGGCTGTATTTTTTCTGCTTTTCCAACCCCCTAATAAATATTGTCTTTAATGGCCGGGTCTGGATTTGATCTAACGATTTAAGTGGTAAATAAAAACGAATTGAGTTGATAGACCTTAATGGAAAGACTGTTAATTCTGACTCAATTATTTCGCCAGTAATTTTGATCCAGCCGAGAAACTGATAAGTCAGCAAAAAAAATATCACTTAAAAGCGTTGGAATCCATCGATCATCCTGACGCCGACAATTTAATGATCCATACATATAGAAGACTAATTTTGTTTGCTAACCAAAATGCGTTTATCATCGCAAGATAAAGTAGAGTTGCGACGAAGATATCTCCTCCACTTGCGGGTGTGGCCAGTAGAGGGCCAAGGGTGTTACGGCACTGGCGATTTCATCAGCTGATATAGATAGGAAGTCGGCTTCGGGACAGCTGATTGATCTTCCCAAGCACATATGTATATAGACACGCGAGTTGTAATCTGTATTGTCCAGATGGAAGCGTGTCGGTTACCATTCAGACAGTTCTGACAGCGCCAGGGGTGAGACACAACCTGGGCGTTTCTGATAAGGACGGCGGCTGCACTGATCGCGCAATCTCCGCCGAGAACACAAATAAATATATGACACAGAAGTTTCTCATGCCAAATGTGGGCATTCTCGGCTTGCTAAGGGAGGAGCCTGCTGATAAGGCTCTTCTTGCGCTGGAAATTTACCAGCGCGGCGCGATGCGAAATCAGTATCGAAATAGGCATCGACATCGAATCAATCAGAGCAATCACGCCCAGTTAAGCAAATCAATTGAAATTGTCAAAAATTGAAGTTTCTTTCGCTTTCTAAATTGATATGTCGCTGCGTGGCGCTATATGTATTCCATTGGTGTTATTTATCAAGCATACGATACGTAGACAAGGCAAATTACGTATACGCCCAAGACATTGGCCAAGCTCTGGCCGCCGGTGGAACCGGTCCGTCCGTCATGTGTCCTTAAGCGCCGAAGAACATGCACTTGACAAGCAAATGAACCGCCTTCAAAGCCGCGGAGAGAGACGCTCCGGAGACAGGGGCCGTGCAGAAAGAGACGGAGCCAAGTCGGCTACGAAAACAATCGAATCGAGTAGCCGCTCGGTCGGCCGAGAACTCGAACTGTGAGTCGAAGTCGAACTCGTTTGCTCCGCGAGGCGGTTGACTCTGGCGGGGACCGATCGCCTCGCGGCTCGGTGGGAAGCACCCGATCACGAGACTCAGCCCGTGCGAAACTCCCCGCTCCAAAGCGACTTAATTTATGCCCAATATTCATGAGTGTCCCAGAGTAATGACGGGGTCTGCTTGCGCAATTCATCGTTCACTGCTTTGGCCTATGAGGCGTGAAATCGAAGTGCAGCAACGCCTGGGAGGCATTGTGTAATCAGTTCTGCAGTCAGAGTCGGAAGTAATCCACCAAAGTCAGTACTCTTACTTAATTTCTCTTTCTTACATTCTTCTGGGCACTGCAATCTATCCTATCCGAGATAAGGCGATTCACAAACTGTTTTCGAGTGCTTTTAAGTGGTAAATTATCTGACTAATTGCCTATTTATTAAGGGTTTACTCACACATCGCTCCAGTTATTTGTCTTTATTGTTTTGACGCTTTATTGGGTTAGGCTTTCCCCCCGCAGTCTACACCTATATATATCTGGCCAATATCTTATCGTTAAAGCGACTAATTTAGAGAGCCCTGTCTGATTCCAGAGCGTGACGTTTTTGTCACACAGATCATGTTTGCCATAAAAAAAATGGGGGATAAATTCCTCTGCCATGAGTTTGTATAAAAAAAGAGACAACACATGTTTTCTTTACAAAAGATTGCCGCAACGTTGTTGAAGTTAAAAATTCCACTTACGCGGACCACTGCACGTGATCAAGTTTTCTTTGCGTTTAGGATATAAAAGCAAGAGACTAATCTTGTTATGGGCCACGCATGCGCATCGTGTGCATATGACTCAAAATATTTAATTCGGAAACGAAGCAGACGGGCGATGGCTGATTAGAGGAAGGCCAGACCACTGAGCGAAGTAAACAAACCGAATCCCAAAGCGGGAACCTGATTCGGAGGCTGCCAAAACTCAAAACAAACAACCGGAGTGCGAAAGCAAGTCGGAGTTCGAGTCCGAGTCAGAGTGCTCTTTCTTTTCTGGCCAAGGCAAGAGAGCTTACCGTTCTCTTCGGTGTAACCCCAGTGGTGGCTCATCTTCGTTGATTGGATTGTTTGGATTGTCTTCTGGAGGACTCTGGAGGTCTGTTGTTTCACTTGCGGATGGCGGCACGCGTCTGAGTTTCCCTGGGGATCGCACCGATTGCTTTATAGGACCGGTAGCCGGGAGTATTACCGAATCGCGGAACTTATGGAACGCTGACTGTTTTGTTAGTCCGCTGATTGTAGACTGCCGGACCCGGGCAGCGCCGCTGACTTGAAACCTGACGGCGGCGGCGACAGCGACAGCGACGGCAACGGCAACGGCAGCGTCAGCGGAGGCAGCACGCACCTTACGAGCGGCGGCATCGGAAGAGAGCGTCGCCATTGCCTTCTAGGAAAGAGAATGGGAGAGCAGGAGAGCAGGAGAGGCACAAAGCCAGTGAACTAAACTACCGCTTAACCCCCGAGCCGTGGGTGGTTAAAGGGGGCCGGCAGGGGCGGAGGCGTTCGACGGGCTGCGGCGTCATTAGAACCGTTGACAGAGCGGCCGGGTTCAATAGTTTGCCGCTGGCCAGCCGTACTTGAGCCCGGCACTATGGGGCGAATACGTAATAAGTTCGTTTTCGATTTCACAGAGCTATGTAGCTGCAAACACCCGGTAGTCTGTGTATTTGCAATACCTAACCATTTGACCTTGACTCTGCCTTGAAGGCTAGACGGGATCTGTGGTCAGAAGCTGATGAATCGGAAGGAAATCCAGCAGTTCTCAATTAATATCAACTTGTTTGCGACGATCGATTGCATTTTAATAAGACCTTGAGTTTTATAATTGATTATTTAATTAACTAACTGCATAAGTGTGAACAAAAAGTACAAACATCTTTAAGGGATTCTGGAATGATCTTACAATAAATTGTTCTATGATCTAAATTACTCTGATATTCTTAACATTAATTAAATAGTTTTATATTAAGAAAAGAAGAAATTCACTGGTGGAATACTGGTGTATTAATAATCTCTTTACGAAATAAATGAATAAATGATAAACAAAAAATATTAAATAACAACATTTAGCAACATTTTAACATCGTTTTTCAAATAATCCTATCTCTATGTCCTATCTCTTTATGTCTGCTTATCTGTTTGTAGTTCTGTAAGTAATCTTCGTTTTAGTCAAAAATAATATTAACATTAACAACAAATAAATTTGCTAATATTTTAACTAGTTTCCTCAAACTAAACTAAACTAATTATATTATTTTAAATTCATTTTAGGTTACTATTGTGACTGTCGTCACAAAATTTGATATCCGAATTTGAGAGTTGATGATGCCGTCTCACATTTACCTTGTCACTTTTACCTCACCTCGTTAAGTAGGTATTTTTATTTAATACTAAATATACTTAAAAATAAATAAAAAACTAATAAAAAATATATATAAATTAATACATATTTCTGAACACAAATCAATACGGAATGTCATATGAAAACAGATGAATAATGATATTTTCTAATAACACATTTCTGTTTGCAATATGTTGCTATTTTCCTACAACTTAGTTTTTGCCTTTTAATCAAGTTGATTTTGCCTTGTAAGGCAGAACGAAAATTGCGCAAAAAAAACGTTTTAAAATCAAATACAGAATAAATTTATGTTTAATTGTAGCCCCTTTTTAGTACTTTACACAAAATATGATTTAAATATACGAATCTGTTTTTCTAATTTATCCACCTTTACGGAAATGTTGAGTATTATAGAGTCGGCAATGTTTCTTATATATTTTGGTCAGGATACGGTCCTACCATTTTATTTAAATTATTTATTATTATTTATTATATATATATTTAAATAAATGGAGACTCGACTATAGAGCAAGATCACAAAAAGATAGTTTTTTGTAGCGAGTAAAAAACGTGTCAATCGTTCACCACTGCTACCATCTTCATTTGACTTTGCTACCTGGTCTCCAAACATTATTCCCTATTTATATATCTATTTATTTATCTATAATTATATTTAAAATAAAACTATTGCAAATATAATAAAATATTATTATATTCGTATTATTCCTACAAAAGGTACAGTATGACCTTGCATGCTCTGCACACACTCGCAGTTTTTCTTCTCTACTTTTTTTTGAAGACAAAACGAATCGAAACGAATTAGGCTTTTCTATCACCATCCATCATTGTAACACTCCAAAATATTTTCCCCTGGTGCTCTTTATTAATTCCACTGTGCTATACACTTTGTAAATTGCTCCGTACATGCCGTAAATTTATTTTTTTTTCGGTTTTGTTGTTGAACTTTTGTGCATTGTTTTTGTTGCTGCTGTGGGACTCAAAGCGTGATCGCGATCGCGCGCACTGAACGCACATACTTCCACAAGTTCGTACATATATCTCAATATATAAGTATCACGGATCGTGGTGGGGGAAATGGGGATGGGCATGGTGCTGGAATGGCGATGGCGATGGCGACACGCTAATCGCAGCATATTTGAGGGGAACCGGCTCTCTCCACGGAGACCTGCCGGGATGGTCAGGGCGAAGCGAAAAGGGCGGCAAGGGAAGGGGCCGGAGGGATCCATAATTTCCATCAACGCGCTGCTCATGTTATTCCATTAGTCCATTAGGCTGTGCACAGTCACCGCTTAGCACGGAGCCACTTCAGCGAGTTAAGAGTAGAATTTGTCGCTAATTTCAATTCTGTCCGCTGCTTTTGTTTTGTTCTCTCACAGAATATAATTTGGCAACACGATTTCATAGACTTTTCACATTCGGACTCCCTTCCAGCTGCGATCGGGGATACACTTGATCGGGCCAGCATGGCGTATGCGCAATTAATGCGGCGCGTGTGAACTCTTCTTGTGGCTGTTTGCATTGGGCTTAAGTCTTATCGCACTATTTTCACTGTGCGCCGAGCTTGTTTTCCAATTAGCCGTGCATTATTATTTGCGTTTTGCAACCCCCGCCCGAGGTGCCGCCCCAGTCATCCCAGCGACCCCACCTCACGTGCAGTTCTACTCGCTTGCTTCCGCCTTTTGCCTTTCCGCTCGCCGTTTCGCAAAATGGAAATAGAAATGAAAATGGGAATGCGAATGTATCTGGTTAGAATTTGATTTAAGCTCCCGCTCAGACAGCCCACTTCAAGGTCGAGTAATTATTGTTAATGGGAATTAACTGAGCTGAGCCCATGTGACGGGCTAAGTTTTGGGTCGGGAACGGGATTGGGAACGGGAACGGGAGCACTGCGATCGCACAAATTGAATGCTAAAAGGAGCAGAGAAAAACGTAACCACTGCGGCTTCTGCACAAATTAAAATAGGTTTGCCCCCAATGTCAATTTATTCGGAGACCAAAATGGCACAAAAGTAGAGGGAAACTTTTACGGATTGAAGAATAAGATAATTTATAGCATTTAAATAAAGAAAAATCACATTTATTAATGGGAGTCAAGGATTAGAATTTTCTAAAACCTCTTATATTGTTAAACATTTCAGGAAATTGTCCTACAAATTTTAGATCGATAGATCATAAAATTGTAGGTCTATAGGAGCCATGTTCTTAACGTTATTGTCTTATTAATATCCTGCTCTATAAAGGTCTAACTCTAACAGCTGCGGGCTTTAGAAAGGTTTATTTAAAGTAATTTGTTTCCGTGTTTACTCTTAAAACTACCGGACCGATTTATTTCAAACGTTGTACACATTCTTGACATATAAAGTAATCCGCCACAAAAAAAATAATTCACCCACAAAATGCCGCAAATTTTGGTGAAAAATAATAGCAGTTTTTACTTTAAATGACCGCCATAAATTTTTAAATGAAAACAAAAATTATAATCGAACCTAAGAGAGAGGATTTGAGTAATGTTTGACTAGTTAATTTATGGTGAACACCACAAACTGATTTTTTTTAATACGTTCTGGGGGAAGCTCTCAATACTGTAAAAAAGGTCAGAATACATTAACTTAGTCCATATTTAAGACACAAAGCAGTCTCGCAGTCTCTTTTTTACCTTGTGTACCCATCCCTTAGACGGTTATTGAGCTAAAAAATTGCAATTCCTTCGATTTTCAGTAATTGAAATCTTTTATTTAGTATTTTTATAGTTTAGCAAACATTAAAAATTAATTAATATTTGTGTGTTTCATTTAATACTCTCAAAATATAACTCACACTCATTGTAGGTCAGCATACCTTATGCTAAATATGCTTTAGATGAGAAAAAAGGATTTAACAGGGCCTAGGAACATCAGATATCAGGAGAAGCTAAAGAATTCTATTGTTCAATAATTATTATATACATATAGTACAAACATATGTATGTCACCAGGGTCAGCACCGATTGTTTAGCTTTGAGTCTAAGAACAAAAGTCACCACAAAAGTCGTGAGCAAAACAGAATATCCAAGCTAAACTGAAGCCGTCTACACCGGCATGTGTTTTTTATCTCTACAGTGTGGAACAGGGTCCCAAAGATGTATATATTTTGGTTTTTCAACTTTTCGAATTAGTGCTATTGTTTGTATTTTCATGTTCTCGAAAACAAAAATAAATTACGATAAAAATATTACTTATTACAAATAAGTCAAAGTGTCTAACATTATTTATTAAAATTATATTGGCACAATTTTTTCTCTAATTATTATCTTTTGTATGTTTTAAATTCTTTTGTATAAATTGTAATTGTCCTGTTACTATTTGAATATTTATTAATTCAAGTTTTTATTTTGTGGGGAACATCATAACAATTATAACTTCAGGAAAAAGCTACTGTAATGAAGAAAAAACTGTAGTTTAAAGCGTAAATATTTACCTGAAACTAGACAGATTATTTTTGGATATTTACACAGATAGCTTTTATCTTAAGGGGTTACTGTTTTCATCACGACCAATGGGATGTTTAGAGAAAGATTTTAGAAGTTCAACCAACTCTTCAAGGCAAGGCCGGCGACACAAGTATAGTGACCTTTTTAGTTTCAGAAAACAAGAGTTTCGTTATTTTGCTAATCATTTGCTTTGACAAAGAACTTCATAAAACGTCTTGATCCCAGGACAAAAATGCTGTTGAGTTTTCTTTATTATTTGTAGGGTAATTAGATCATGTTTGCTTTTTAACTTAATGCTGTGTTGGCAACAAGCGTGGCTAGGATTTGTTTTTATTCTGTTTTGCCAGCAACTGTTGAGCGCCATAATTCTTTTTTATTGGCCATATTAAAAAGTACGGACTAGGCCCGGAGTCAAAGCTCTTGAACTTCAGTTTGCAGTTAGCTTAACTCGGATTGAGGTGAGATTTCATTGTATGATACGTGGTAACTCTTTGCACTCTCTCTCTCTCTCTACTGCCATAGAAAACATTTGTCTTGCCCCATACGTAAGCGCTCCCAATTAGCACCCATCGAAGTGATACAAATCGCAAATCGAATCAGAAAGCAAGATCGAGATTAAGTTTCCACTGAAATTGACTTATTAACAAGATTGATTAGCGTATGGCTAAGAATTTCCAAGCCACACACTTAACACACACGAAAGCCTCTTCCCCGAAGTAATTTTCATCACACAAGGCCCATTGATTCCTACCCGATCTTCTCAGTTTCGGCCAGTTTGCAGCCGGGGCTGCGTGCTAATCGATTTGTTTAAACGGCAAACAAAAAACAACGCTGCACGTCAATATCATACCATGTCATGTGGACAGTGGACAGTGACTAAGATACGAATATTGCCAAAAACAAAACGATAAACTTGTCTTGGAATATTCCAACGGGCTCTCTTACCTAAACAATGTCTCATTCCAAGCAGAAAAAATTACTTTTTCGGCTATTAAACAGAGAGGTGTCGCGAGCGCATAAACTTTTGTTTATTTCAAGATTTAATTACCATCAAGGTGTGCTTATGTAGATTCGACCACCTGAAATTTTAAATACGCTTTTTTTCTTTGGAATAGGAACACGAAACAAAAGTTCTACAGCGATCAGTATTTCCAGCCATTCATTTATATAATTAAGTGGATTCGATCTTCTACCCAAAGATAATTTATCGAAAAATTTGATTTGTACAGGTACATTTTTAAAACTATACTAAATAATAATACTCTGAAATTAGTATGCCATGCGTTAGGACTTTCAAAACACTTTGAAGAAATTCCAAACATAAAATCAAGAGGCTCTCGCCGTCGTTTAAACGAATTCGTAGCACATATCTCGGTATAATAAAAATGCCATAAATCTGAGCACCAAAGACTGGACACATGGCAAGAGACTTGACAGAAATACACGCCAAATTCTTACCATTTAATTGGCTTTGTTGTAGATTTTTTAAGCGACGAGAGAAGCGCGTGATATTTTTTGAATCAAAAACTAATTTAGAGGAATCGCGACCGAAATATAAAGATGCTACATAACATAATCTGGGCGCACGGTAAAAAATACTTATAATCAGATCACATCCGACTTATATGTACGTACCTTGAACTTGATCTTAATATGCAGGCGTGATAGGATCACGTACGAAATCGAACACACCGCATTGGTAATTGATTTTGTATTGTATATTTGAAATATATATATTTGTATAGATTTTGATTTAAATTAATAACTAGCGATATACACAGGCTGCACAATATGCTGGTTTAATCGGTATTTACGCTACACATTTATCGATAATAGTAGGGGAATATTAAAGTGTGTGGTTGCTCAGGGGAAAACAATTTTCAAAATTCGTAACTGAAGGAAACTAAAGAAACACGCACACATTAAAGCCTTACATAGCAATACGATAACTATGTATTTATGTATATAAAAACAACAACATTCCTTTTTAAGCCTAATAAACGTTACATATTGCCTTATGTATTTTCTTTTTTTCTGTTTTGTTTCCTTTAAATTTAATAAAAATATACTTATGTATGTATGATTAAGTGCCAACATAACAACAAAGCCGAGGGAACCGAAAAGAGGGCACAATACACTATGATTTGAGGGGAAGGATGGGGGAGGATTTCGTTCTATTAACATGGCCGGGTCAATTAGCTAGGCGGCTGAGGAGGCTCCTCTGAGACTATTTAACGCTCATTATATTAAATACTGGACCGATGCGCATGAAAACACGCCTAAGGACACTTCTCAGTTCGGGCTTGAGGTCGAAGCACATCATCTCACACAGCAGGCTGTAATAGTTGGACACGTGCGTTGCGAACTGAAAGAAATAACAAGAATTTTGTTTAATTTTCATGCGTCTTACGAATTTGTTGTTAGCAAAGAAAATGTTGATATTACCGATCAGAGATGGTTAGATTTCAATATCGAAATATCTTAAAAAGTAATATTTCAAATTAAAATAACGTTTATATGTATATTGATACTTTCGAAAAACATCCAAAATATTTTATTTAATATTTTGCGATTATATTGGTTCAATATATTAATAAGAATATTAATTCATCGCAAACATATTGCAACGTTAAAGGATCGATCTATGTAATTATCAACTTTTTCGTCGAATATCAATATATTTACAGATCGATTGTTTCTTCTGTGCCTAACCAAAAATACATAGAAATGCACAAGAGCATGAAAACCTAAATATAAAATATCGAAAAATATCGGATTTACCTTCAAAATATCGATATTTGGGAAAAAATATCCGACTAAGCTAAACTTATTTTATTTAAAACTGCATGTTTAATAACCTCTTAATAAGAATATTTCCTAAAATTAGACAAGGCAATGTTGACCACGATCGTGGCTCGCTGGTCAGCAGTTTCTCTGCCCAAGCTCTGCTCACACTGAACTGTAAGCGTTCCTAGGACTGGGGAAGAGAACCTTGGGACGGCTCGCTCGTACTAACACAAATAAAATAAACAAACAAGCATGCGTGAGGCCACCACTACTTCGGCACATATCCGATAAATCGCGCATATATGGAAATAATAAAATATCTATGTATATATCAATCTTCGCATCAAATATCGATACAGTATCGAGATATAAATTTTTTCTTGCACTCCTTGTTGATATTCTTTTAACTATTAGACAGAGCACGTAAGTAAAACTGAACTATACAAAAAATTTAGCCCTATTTTTCTGTCTGAAAATAAGTTTCTTTCTCTAAAATGTAGTGTTAATAATAGTTTATGGAGAGGAACACTCGCACATTGTCGGTCGGCAGATGGGGGAAAAATGAAATACTAAGCCGAAATTGTCTTGAGATAAATTTATTGATCGTTGAGCAAAGACCGATAGACTCTAGAGAGCAATTGACTTCCAACGAGACATTTTATGGGGACAACTGTTCAGCGGACTCTACTTATTACTGATCTTACACTAGATCTTTGGTTAAAAATTTGAGTATTCGAGTTAAGAATGTTCCTATAAAAATGAATTTTTAAGCTCACCCTTGCATCGGACATCTTCAGCAGTCGCGTCAGGATGAGCAGCAGTAACGATGTCCAGGCATCTCGGTGGGCCTCGCTCTGCAGGCTCAGATAGTAGCCCAGCGCCTCCTTGCACACCTGAACCAGCTCCTGCTCAATTCCCGGCCAGTCGCTTCGTCGATTCTCGTCGCCGTACATCTTGAAGAAGATGCGCAAGACGCAGGCAAGCGACGAGGTCTCCTGCTTGAGGAGATTCGGCTTCACTGAACCCTTAAAGCCAGCCCGCCACAAAAGACTGCGCTGATCGTGGTCAGCATTAAAGCGTTTGGCGAACCGATGCGACTGCGTCAGGCAGTCGGCCAGCGTGAGCAGCTGCCGGGTCCTCAAGTAGCCGTACATTCCCTGCTCCTCCCGCTGGCAATCAAGGAGCTGTGCCTGCGATCCGTTCCTGCCGCCAGTTAAATCCGCAGCTGCCTGGGCCAGTGTCTCGGCATCCTCCTTCCTGGATGTAGCCGGAAAGAAAACAATGTTGTCCATGGTCTGTATCAGTTCCAGCTGCACCACACAGCGGATATGCAGCGCCTCGAACAGGCCGTGGCTGTCCTGGGGCTGATTGTTACTGGAATGTGCTTTGGGCCGCCAGCTGAGCAGCTCCTGCGGAAGTGTGGCATTGAATATGTCGAGAATGCACTGGCAGGTCTTGTCCCAGGTGGACTCGTTGAACTTGAAGCCGTTCGAGATGACCAGGTTCTCCAGGCAGTTGGTGCCGGACCGAGCCAGCTGCTCGTTGCTCTGCTGTACACACCAGTGCAGCTGGGCGAAGAGCTCCTCCAAGAGCAGATGGCCGAGCACGTCGAAGTACTGCGTGAAGACATCTATGATGGCGTACAGCGCGTGGTTGCAGGTGGTCGTCATCCATTCGGACTTCTCGGTCACGTGCTCCGGCAGCTTCATGTTGTCGAAGATGCGGAAGATGACGTTGAACAGGTCCTTCCACCAGTTAGGCTTGAAGCTCTCCCCATACGTCTTCACGATCTCGAAGAGCACGGTCAGGGCTCGGGTGCGGACGTCCAGCTTGCAGCGATTGACCACGCACGAGAGCGAGAATAGCATGGGGAACCAGCCGCGGACCCACACGCGATCCTCCTCCGCCACCGAGGCGTCGTTCTCCATGCCGGCATGCTCGGCGAACAATTGGGGGGCCTCGTTGACGCACTGGGCGCAGGTGCGCACCAGGCGGATGGCCTCCATGCTGGTGTCCGGAAAGCGGGCGGTGGCGAACTCGGACAGGCACTTGACGGCGTCTTGAAACGAGTCCACCATTATGGCAAACTGGCGCTGGTACAGGTCCCCGATGATCTTGCCGGTGGTCTGGAAGGCCAGCTCCACAATCGGCTCCTCGTGGTCGCCTGCCGCCAGGTGGAAGATGCTGAAGATGTTCTTCCAGCCGGAGCGGATGTTGTGCGCCTGCGAGTTGACCATCTGGGCGATGCAGCGTACCACCATGTCGCGGATGGCCGGCGAGGCGTTCTTCTTCATGATGTGCTCGAAGGGGCGCAGGAAGTCCTTCTGGAAGCGGAAGTTACTGAACTCGCCCTTCTCCATGAACTTCATCGACAGCTGGCGCAGCGAGTCCAAAGCGAAGAAGGAGATCTCCTCATTGCTGTTGCAGCCGACGGCGTTGAAGTGCTCGCCCAGCACCTGCCAGATGCGCGACCACTGCAGGCGGATGCGCTCCATGTTGTAGTAGCTAATCTCAACGATCTTCTGCAGGGAGAACATCCGGGGCTGCGGCTGCTGCAGCTCATCCACCGATACCTGGCATAGGGCCTTCACGAAGTCCACGATGGCATCGCCATCCAGGCGCATGGAGCCGGTGAAAATGCGATCGACGGCCACCACCACGCTCTGGCTGCTCGTCTCGCCGATGTGCTCCTTCACGCTCGGATTGAGGGAATCCTTGAGGGTGGTCTGCGCCCCTGAAAGGTACTGCGGCCGCACCCCGGTCCCTATTAGCTGCGCCAGCTCCAGCTGGCTGATGCACTTGACAATGTCAAGCCAGCTGCTGCCCAGATAGTTGCCGTCCGTGTGGGCCACCATGATCAGCGTCTTGATCGTGTCAATGTTCTTGGCCTTCATCTCATTGATCGGCGAGTTGGCATTCAGGAGGGTGAACCGCGCCAGAGCCTGCACGTAGGCGTCCCGCTCGAGGGACATGTGGAAGATGCAGGCGATCCGAATTGCGCACCGGATGCCATCCAGGCAGAGGGAGGCGATTTCCGGATCGTCGCAGTCCTGCAGGCCTACCGAGAAGGCCGCCAGGAAGGGCGTCCAGGCCATCTTGAACATGGGACGCACGTGCTCCAGATGCTTCGCCGAGGTGAAAGGCGACTTGACGTGGGAGACGGACTGCATCAGGTTGGTGGCCGTTAGAGAGATGACCTCCATTTCCATGTTCCACAGCAGCTTGCGCCGCTTTTCCGTGATAAAGGCCTGCTTGCCGATTGGCTTCGGCTGCTGCAGCATGCCCGAGTTGTTCTTCATCTTGATCTCGTGCTCGGCGATCTCGTCGTAGATGGAGGACAGGTACTCCTCGGGTAGGTCCGCCTTGCTGTCGCTGATGCCGCGGTTCATCTTGATGTACTGCTCCTTGGTCATCTTGTGCTTGACCTGCGGCGAGTGCAGGTCCGTGGTCAGCATGATGATGCTGAAGGCCAGCACGTAGACGGTGTCGGCGCTCTGGAAGAGCTGGTTCTGCGGATTGCACTCGCAGTACCTGCTGGCGAACTTCTCCATCAGCCGATCGATCTTCTGCGCCTCTCCCGGCAGCCGGAACTCCTCGAGGAGTATCCTCAGGGCGGCCACCACCTCAAGCTGGCGGAAGTCGAAGGCGTCGATGTAGGCGCACATCACCTCCTTGGAGTGGTCGTCGTTTTCGCCCAGATAATTGCCAATCACGGTCTTATCCAGTCGCTCGTCCTCGTGCAGCCAGTGGGCGATGTCCTGGCAGCTGGGGCCGAGCAGCTGCTTCTCCTGCAGGAACTGGACGCCCTTCTTCGGCTTTCGGTTGAAGAGCTCGATGCCCGTCTCCATAACCTCCTTACGCATCTTGCGCTCCTCTAGCGCTTCGGGCAGATCCTGCAGCTGCTCCTGATTCGAGTTCAGGCTGTGGCTGGAGCCGCTGTGCGTCGTTTGAATGGTTATGTCCGCCTGATCCTGCTGCTCGGCGGCCGTAGGCGACTGCACTTGCAGGGCGGGAGCAGGCATGTTGGGGTTCACGTACAGGTCCTTGCTCCACTCCACCATGCACTTGAGGATGGAGACCAGACACTCGAGGCCGCGAATGCGCATGGACTTCTCCTGCATGGGATTAGCGCCCAGCTCGAGTGCCTGCCGACCCTGGGCAATCTTCGACAGATCGTTCACCAGTCGCTCGAAGAGATTCGCCGCCGAAAAGTCGCAGTCGTAGTTCACGTAAATGTCCACCACCGACTGGGCATCGGCACAGATCCGTGTCAGCGCCTGTATCACCATCCACTTGTGCTCGAAGCTGCTCGAGTTCGCCTCCAGGATGTTGAGGAAGATCTCCTTAAAGAAGACCTCTATCTGGCGCTTCAGGTGCACCTTGAAGTTCGACAGCAAGGCCACGAAGATCGACAGCGACAGCTCGAAGACCTCGGGCACCAGGCTCACCCCATTGTTGGACAGGGCCACGCACAGGTACTGCTTAATGGCCATGATGAACATCTCGTTTGAGCGGAAAACCGGTCCGGCGTTCTGAAGAATGAGAAGCAGCAAGTGCAGCGACAACACCTTCGAGCGCAGCTCGTGTGATTTGGGATCCGGATGACCCTCCGGCAGCGGCTTCATCGACAGCTTACACAGTGCCCGGAACACCAGGAACGCATCCTTTTGCAGGATGTGCGTGAACTTGGCCGTGACCACCGCATCGTTCTCGCTGTGCAGCTCCACGCTATCGTGGTCCGAGTGCGACGAGGAGTCGTTTCCATTGACAGCGGGCTCTGCATCTCCCCCGGATCCTGATTCCTGGTCCTTCGTGGCCTCATTGTAAGCGGCTGGAATATACGAAATCAGAAATACACAAAGGTTGAGTAATAACTGGGTGGGAGGAGCGTCCGCCTCTTTATGACGTCTAAGTCTTATCGGAAATTTACGGGCCCTGACTCATACGCATTTATGGGAAGAAATAATGGATTCCATAAAGACTGTGCGCAGAAACTTGCAGAAAAGTTCTTGTCTAACCCAAATATTGCTGAAACTGTTTTATATGTAAATCTTTAGTAGCTTCAGAAAATGTAATAGAAATTATAATCAAAGATGCGTAACGACCATTTAATTGAATGCTTTATACAAGAAATATTTCAGCTGGCGATGAAAAGGCCAAAATTGAGAGCATAAAAGTCTACGAATAGAATAAGCTTGCTTGCATGAGTAAAGATCTAGAATGTTGGAGCGTAGGAGTGCAGAATTAAAAAATATCCGATATTTTAATGACTCAACTAGAAACCAAGAGAAAACCATTTACTAGATAAACCAAACTAAATGTCAATATAAACTTAAAAGAAAATGAAAGTAGATAGAAGAAAAATTAAATAGAAATGTAAAAAGTTAAATTAAGTTATGCAATTATATCCTAACACAAACCAAACTTAATCCTAAACTAAACTTGAAAGATATTGAGTATTCTAAGAAATCTATATATTTAAGGCAGCCATATCCTAACAAACTCCTTAGTTAGCATGTAGTTTTAACTGTAGGCGATCATTATATGAATACAAAAATAAAAAACTTGCTGTATGAACTTTTAAATAAGCTAAATTCCCTTTTTTATATATGCTAGCCTGAAATTGGCTAAGCTGGCAGCCCTGCTGTATGCGTACAAGAGAGCACTCCCTCTTTTTGGCTTTTTAACAAAATCAAGATAGCCGAGCACGATAAATGTTTAAAAAAATATGGTATGTCGTTACTTATCTTGAGCGTTATATTGTCTTTGGTATAACCTATTATTTATCATAAAAATAAGGAAATAAAACGAACATTGGATGTGTTCCTAGATTACTTTGAAAAGAACTACTTTCTTTTTCGAACTCCCTCAACCTTCAGCACGCACCTGTTATGATCTCTGCTAGTATCTCGGAGGCTATCACTTCGTCGGCATCTCCCAGCGCCTCCTCACCACCGCCATTGGTCCAGTCCTCGGAGTGAACGCTGCCGTTCATTGGCTGAGAAGGGGGAGGCGGCACCTCGTACACCTGGTTCTCCATGCGGGCAAAGATCACGTTCAGCATCTGGGTAAGCGTCGCTCGGGCCGTTGTCTGGTTGACCAGATTCTTGCTGGACAGGTAGATGTCGTAGCAAGTGCGCACCGCCTGGAGCAGCGTAAACTCATGGATCTCAACATGCTGCGAGGTGACGACCGTGAGCAGCGCCTTGATGATCTGCAGCTGGACGCCCTCATCCGTCTGGGGCCCGCTGAAGCATCCGTAAATCGTCACCACGATGCGGTCGATGAGGAGGTGCCCGGGATTCGCCGAGTCCTGGATGGAGCCGGTGAGATGGCCATAGGCAATAAGCTTCTGCAGGCAGTCCAGGGCCGTGACCACGATTCGAGGCGAGCGGCTCTTGCAGGCCAGCTCGAAGGGCAGGAAGTAGGTCTCCGCATTGATAATGCTCGCCGCATCGTTCTTTGGGAGCGGGAGGGCGGCGCAGGGCAGCTCGTTGCCCTCGGCGATCTGTCCGGCGCTGATCAGCTCCGCCTTGATCTGCTCCAAAGCCGAGTCGCAGGACTTCTTCAGCTGCGAGTGGTGGGAGCGCCGAATGTCCTTGTCGGCAAGGATCTTTTCTAGAGCACGCACGATGAACATTTCCTTGGTCTTCGTGGAGTTGTTGTGCATATTGGGCCGCTGCCACTCCCAAGGTCGCCTCCAATGGGTGAGTTTCTGTTCCTCCTCCGCCCTCGGTTCTTGTCCGCCCTTGCCCTCTCTCCGCTTCCGACCAACTTTCCGCTCCCCCCCTCTCCGTCACACACTGCGCTGCGAGTGCGGAAACGACAGCAACGCAACTTTCGCTGCTGCCTGCTGGTGACCTCTGCCACCTAGACAGGGGTATTCTCCTCGGTTTGGTTGTGAGCACGCGGCACTTGGCGTCTTATTTGCGTGTTGTGTGAGTTTGCATTTTGCAAATATCACACTTTTTCCACATTAAAATATTCTTCAAAATACAATGCGAAAAAACGTCATCAGTAGCTTCGTTACTCAACACTATAAAAAGTGTCTTTTAAGCGGTCTGGCCGCACTGGCTAAAATCCGTATAGTAGGGCAAGTCCCCTAACCGCATTTGCTATCGTTATCGAAGTAACACAATAACACGATTCCAGCATGAATAATCGCATTTTGAAGTGATATATTTATACGTCTCCAGGTCAACGGTTTTATGTTTTGTTTTATTTAAAAGTGTTTTCCTTCCTTTGTTCCACTTAATGTTAGGTCTCACATTGACGAGGTATTTGTGAGTTTCTTTAAAGGTGAATTGATATGCAAACTTCTGCGACTTCTTGTCTTCATTGAAAGCCTGCTCGTCCTTGAAGTGCAGGAAAACGAAGGAGAAGTTAAATACGTCAATCATCATGAAAAAGGTGCCTTGAAGGCGCGCCACTCTCTGCCTACCAACTCCTCGATGACAATGGTATAGACAACGGTATCGGTAATGCTGTAAGCCTGCACTGGCGGGACATTCTCACCCTCCTTGTGGTGCTGAACGGATCCCACGCGGAGGCGGAGGTCTCACCGAACACCCACTTGCTAATGGACTTGGCAAAGGCAAAATGCCCAACTGCTGGTGAAGCTCTCGTCGGCAAGGAACTGCAGAGATCCCGAGATCACCCTGGCGTTGTTCCTTGCCAGCAGAGCGGCAATCAGGAGAGTGCCACGCCACGTGACACTCGACCCGGTGCTATAGCTATAGGCACTACTCGCCGTTGTTAGGAGCTTCAGTAGTAGTGGGCCCTCCTTATCAGCAATTAGTCCAGTGCCTCGATACAGCAGAAGGGATGCATCAGACTGCCTATTGGCTGTGCCAACAATAGTGTCCGCCTGAATGAGGTTCTTGGCCGTGGTCAGAATGGTGGTGTGCTCCCTCGAATCAGAGACATCAGAGACATCTTAACCGATCCACGCTAATGTCTTTGCCGAACTCTTCCACGCTGGGGGGCAAAGATAATCAAATTCATGTAGAAATATTTAGACTGCAGCAGACTGGAGTCATCGGCCAGCTTGTAGGTCAGTTTAAAGCCGCGATCTTGTAGTGACTTAAAGAAAAGCGAGTGAGTCTCTCGAATGAACAGTTTGTTCAGCAGTATGAAGGTGTTGACATCCGATTCGAGGACCGCTTGTCAGTGGGAAATTGACAATGAGGAAATTAATTTTTTTCCAGCAAAATCCAGACTTGACGGGGAAAAAACGAATCTGGGAACAGTTGGCAGCACCAATGTGTGTTGCCCAACATGTTCATTGAAACATTAACCTTAATTTGTGTGTTGCCCAACATATTCCTAGCAACATTTGTCATAATTTGTCAACATTTGCAATCTGCCTTCCGTCCAAAGACAAAGTTATTAAGTGCAAACTTTTAATTATTTCCTTACAATACTTTGGTTACTGGGTATCACACAGTAAGCATTCTTACTTGCAGAGGGTATTATTTCTAGAAAATTTTATATGTAACATTACGATGAAGAAATGGTTGCCTTTACATCTTTGTCGATGTCATTTTTAGCGATGGCCTTACAATTTCCCAATTCTCCAACGTAGCTTATCGACATCGAAAGAAGTTTTTTTTATGCAGGTATGTATTGTATGCCATAAACCGAAAATGGATCAAAAACCTCAATATAATGGCGTATAAAGAGCAGCCATATAGAGAGGTATGCATGTGATATATGTTTGTATGTAGATATAAATATGCTGTGGTCCGATTCGATATTATAACTCATGACTAAGTATATCAGCATCTGCAAAGTTCCATACAAACTGCACCGTCGATATATTTTGTCATTTTGCGACCCCGAGGTCGCTGAAAATATCGTCAAAATGACTGACTGGCACAGAAACACTTTTTCACAGCAACGGCAATATGGAGGGAAGGGTATTTAGCCAATACATTCGTAAATTGTATGTAAGTAAAGCAGCGAAGACAAACAACTAACCGTTAAAATCTCTACTTTTATGTGGCTTTTTCCTCGATTGTTTACAAGAGCAGAGAACCTTTGAAATCATAATATAATAAGGAATAGTTTGGGATATAATTTCTAGGTTTAGTAATTACTTTTATTTAACTACACAATTTATTAAAAATATTTTATTATAAATGTAATAAATAAATTTATGAGATTATAATAAATATTGTAAATATAAGTTACAGGTTCAAAGTTAATAAATAATGTAAATTATATTTAGAGTTATTTCTATGTATAGTAATTTTTAAATAATAATTTTAAAATTCAATTAAAAAATAGAAAAGTTTTCTTTATTCGCAATAATTTGGGTAAATAAAAAAAACGTTTGCTTGACTTTTTTGTTTGAATATTTTTTATTGGTTAATGTCTTTGATATTAATTACATTTATAAGTTAAGTAGAAAAGTTCTGCCGACAGAAATGAAGTCCAACTGACTGCCGTCGAGAGGATCAGATATGCCTTCCTTTCTTATTTGAGATTCTCCGTCGAAGTGAATACTGGGCGAGGAACGTGTTAAATGGAATTTGTACAGGTGCGATTTAGAGATGATGCCATGAAAAAGACAGAAGTAACCCCTCCCCCCTCCGACGACAGTTCCGATATGCTAACCCACAATTCTCATACGTGACTTAGGCCTCCCAGGCTTCCCTGCACCGAGGATTGACGTGAAGTTGACTGGCACCTATCCTGTTTTTCGAACTTAAGGAAAATATCCTCCAGCGTGCACTCGTTCACAGAATAATACTCCACAATGTCGCCCAGTCGATCGGCCAGATAATCCTCCGTTATCTGGAACACATCCGACCACTGGATTACGCTCTCCTGTGTGCTGACAAAGTACGTAAGAGTGCCAGCATGGCTCTCCCGCAGTTCTAGTCCCGCAAACTGTGACTTCAGCATGTTGGTCACCGTGTTCACATTGGACTCCGTTTCCGTATTTTCCTTCATCTTACATTTGATGGTGAAGCCGTTCAGTCGTTTCAGGGCGCAGATATTGTTTAGACACTTAAACTGACCGTGCGTCATGATAGCCAATCGATTGCACAGCTCCTCGCACTCGTCCATGCTATATGAAAGTAATTTTTAATTTGATGTTTAGAAAGGTTTAAGCAAAGTATATCAGTTAATATAAGCTTAATATAATTTGTAGATATCAGAGCACGGATATTAAAATTGAACGGTTTAGCTTTTTCCCAAATATATAATATATTATATTGCGGATTCAAATTTCAAGGATGTTCATAAGTAAAGATAACAGTCAGTTTATGATTAGCTTTTAGAGTTATGCGAGCACTCAACGGAATCATTTTGCAATCATTTTGTTAATAAAAGAGCGTAAATGTAGAGCTTAACTGAGAACTTTCAACAAAAGACTAAAATGAAGAGCAACAGTGTTCTTTCCAGACCGAATGCAAGAGGGTCTCAGAAAACGGTCAGAACTCCTCCGTTTAGTACGATAATATATTTAAGACTCGTAACTCGTAAAGTTTGCCTTACCTGTGCGAAGTGAGTACCACAGTTCGTTCCTGTCCTTGAAAGTCCTTAATGCACTGCCATAAGAATCGTCTCGAAATCGGATCAACGCCGGTAGTGGGCTCGTCCAGGAGCACCAGCGTGGGTGCCCCAATCATGGCCATGGCGGCCAATAGCTTGCGCTTCGTGCCGCCCGAATAATGGCGCACCTGCACCTGTTGATACTTGGTTAGACGCATCTTCTCCAGCCAGTATTTGACGTTCTCCTTGACGCTAGCCGGCCCCTCGCCGGAGCTGTTCAAGCCCCGAAGCAGACCCATGTAGTGCAAGCACTGCTCGGCGGTCATAAAATTGTTCAGTGCATCGTATTGCGGGCAGTAGCCAAAGCGGTGGCGGTAGGCCACCTCGTTCTGCTTAATTTCGATGCCATCGATGCAGATGCTGCCACCGTCGAGCGCCAAGTTGGCAGCGATCATTTGAAAGGTGCTGGTCTTTCCCGCTCCATTAACGCCCAGCAGACCGAAGCACTCACCACGCTGTGCCGCAAAGCTCAGTCCATTGACAGCCACCTTGTCCTGGTATCGCTTTCGAAGACCACTCACAACCAGGGGATAGCCTTCAGACGGACGATTGATTAAATCCTTGACCAACTGCTCTTCCTTGAGGCAATCACTGGGTAGCTTCGTGCCGCTGGGACTGCTGCCCAAAGAGTTCTTTTTCTGTGCGAACATCGAAATATTTCGAAAGAGAGCATCCTGCAACTTCCTACGCAGATACATGTGTTCCAGAACGACGGTGAATAACGCCATGACCAGAACACACACTGCGGTGGCGTAGGCAAAAAAGTTTCCCTCGGATATAAGATGCTGGGGTTTTCGGGAATCCCTGCCACGTCGGCGCGTGATAAAGTTTTCATTGATGATGCGCAGCTGATGGTTCAGATTAAAGTCCGGAAGGAAGCACAAGAATGCGATCTTCGTCTCGTGTAGTTTCATTGCCGCCGCATTGATGGAGGTTATTAATGGGGCGATGGCTAAAAGAAACGTAACGTAAGATGAGTAACGACCATCCATTAATAGCAAGAACCGTAGTCTAATTGTGTGAGTAAATATGCCTGAGTATACATTTGTGCATAATCTAAACCATAATTAATACAGCTAAGAACTAGAATTATTACTTACCCGACACGATCAGCATCAGTAGCAGGTAGGTGGATATCGTCGATATGGACTTGAAGTTGTTGCCCAACGCGTATAGAATCGGCAGGTAGCTGCACCCGTAGAAGAAGATGCTAGCCGCAATCATCCTCAGCTCCATCTTTGAGTAAAGTTCGGCGGGCATGAACAACTGTTGCAAGAGCATCAGGGTGACACAGACAACAGCCAGGGTCAGCACATCGAAGGCGAAGTGGGCAGCCCAGTAGGTAAATCGTGACATGGTCTGCAGGCTGCGGAAACCATTCGCGTACTCCCGGTAGGGCAGCGCAATAAAGTAGAACATGCTGAAGAACATGCCAACGGACACGATGACGGCATAGTACTCCAGACGGCTGGCGCTTATGTCGCTGATGAAGCGCCGGATGGGCACATAGTTCGCATCTATATCTGAGTCTGGGCGCTCGAGCCTCAGCATTGCGGAGCCCACTAAGTTCATCAGTACAACCGAGCTATGGTACCGATTGCCCGAGAAGTAGATCTCTATGGTGGGAGTCGCTTCGTCGGTGCGAGTGCCGTCTCCGTACATGTCAATAATGCCCACCACCTGTTCGAGGAAATCTGGCAGGTTGTCGCGTTGCAAGTCGAGGGATTCTAAGTATAAAAACATCCATGAAACTGATCGGATTCTCAGCACGAAATGTATAACTAACCGTTTTTAACATCGTTATCCCCACGGACCTGCAGTGTTTTTGCCGTGATACCACTTAGCTCGATTTGCTGGCGTAGTTGTTGTTCCACCTGGCCATGGTGTCCCGTCGGATTGAATATGTAAACGATTCCACTGCCCATTTGACTGAGCTTCAGCGGCAACGCCTCCTCGTTTTCCACCACAGACATGGCGTGCATGGCGAGAATTGCACAAAACACGCAGACAATGGGAAGACACAGCTGGCGCGGAGATAAGGTTAACAATGGAAAATTACCCCGGTGTTGTAATGGAATCTAATCATTATTGATTATCAGGCAAGTACAGTTTCTACGCAGCAAAAGTGCTCGCTAGGTGTTATCAAAAGAAACAGTCCGATATCACTCATAGATATCACTCGTAGTTTTATATAATGAAATTTGAAATACCGAAAAATTTGGTACATTGATCGATTTATCTCGACTTCAGAATATCGCTATATATATATATTAGGCACCTCTAATGCTTACCATTACGAGCGAATACACCCATTCCTGTGAGAAAAACGTCCACTTCTTGTAAAACACCGCCACCCAAAGCTGCCACAGACTGGGCTCCTTGTGTTGGTTGGGCAAACGCTTGTATGTAGTCAGAAGCGGCATATCATTCCGAGAACCATCTGGAGTATCCACCTGGTCTTGTTCTCCGGCACATCTGAAGTATTTCAAATTGTTATTTATCTGTAAAGTGGGCACACTGCATTAAAGCAAAACTTACCTTAAGAATACATCCTCCAGGGTAGTATCAGTCATGGATATTGTCTGTATGCTCAACCTATTCTTATTGGACTCGAGCTTATGAAGCATGTCTGGGAATTGTTTTATATACGCATACGGCAGGCAAATATTTACGGTCGGTTTCACCACATTCTAAGCGGATTTCAAATTGCATTATAGATGTAAGATTTGATTTATTATTTTGATCATCTTACCAAGACACAGGCCGGCGGCACGTACTCGCGAATTATCTGCATGATTTCGTTTTCATGGAATGCGAAATCGCTTACCTCCAGTTTTAGGCGGTAGCCAACGCCAGACTTGCGCTTGAGTTCCAGCGGAGAGCCTGTGGTTTGCAGCTTGCCATTGGCGAGTATGCAGATGGTGTCACCAAGCACCTCGGCTTCCTCCATGTAGTGAGTGGTGACCAGAATGGCCTTCTCCTTGCGCAGGTTCAGTAGGATATCCCACAGTTCTCGTCGGGAGTTAATATCCAGCCCCGATGACGGTTCGTCGAGAATAACAATTCTGCAAGGAATCTTGGAGTCTTAGTATGGTTTAATATAAGATCAAGCAGCTGCTTTCCTACTTGGTGTTTCCCGCAATGGCGATTCCCAGGGACAAGCGTCTCTTCATGCCTCCAGATAAGTTTCGTCCGAATTCGTTCTGTTTGTCACTCAGTCCCAGCTTCATGAGCTTCTCATCCGCCCATCTACGTGCATTGCTGCGTGTTTCTCCGCGAAGTTGGGCAAAGAACTCCAAGTGCTGGTGGCAGGTCATGTAGCTCATAAAGACACTGTGCTGCGGACAGAAGCCAATCAAGTGGCGATAGGAAGCCACATCCCGTTCGCTGCATACAACAATCTTACCCGAATCCTTCGGCACAAGTCCTGCAAAATTCACGCTCAATGTAGAGGATGTGTATCGAAAGAAGGAATTCGACTATTCTGACTATTTTCTGACTCAAAAACTGCACACAAGTGTAGCTTTTAAGACACTTCCCAGCAAGCAGGAACATTTGCCGTCATAATGAACACAAAAAAGAGTCCGGGAAGGGTTTTTTTTCATGAAAACGATCGTACTTCCCTAGGACAATTTTGGAGTCCAAAATCCGACTCTTTGCTGACACATATGTATTTGTTTTTACTTATACTTATCATATCAAAGACGTAGTAAGTAGAATCCCAAAAAAAAAAGCATACTCACATGTCGGGAACACCATTTGCATATCAACCCGACCGAGAATCGATCGCCCGCTTGCCCATCGGGCCAAGAAAGCTAACCAAACACGGGTGTCGAAACCTCAAATGCATACATACTTGGGCAGCGTGTCCACTACATTCCGTAGTTGGACTCGACTTTGGCTTAGAGTCCAAAGCGTATTTTCCAACTAGCTCTAGTAACTATTTGCTAGCCTTAGACAATAAATACATTTGAAAATGCTCACCCATTATCATGTTCATCATGGTGGTCTTTCCGGCACCGTTGTGGCCCAGCAGCACAGTAATCTCCTTGTTGTTGATTGTCATACTTAAGTTGTCGGAAATTAGCGTTTCCCGTTTACTTGTCTGAAACTTCTTGCACAGCTCCGTGATGATGATGGCCTGTGTGCCTCTTGGCGCTGTCGTATATTCATTGCGTTGTCTCTTCTGATAGGTTTTGGGCTACGAATGCAAAATGGGGAATAAGGAAAACATTCAAATGCTTCATTTAGTCGGGAAAACATACCAATTGAAAACTGAACAGAGTAACCGAAAAAAACTGAGATTGCCACTGAGTCTATTTAAAAAAGTAACAGCAACCGATACCGTCACTGAAATTAATATGCGAAAACCGAAACCGCAAAAGATATATGTATAATATATTTAAGCTATGAAATAAATAACTGGCAAGTATATATATGTGTGTTAATAAAAATGATTGTATGAAGCGATAATAATGACTCTTTTCCGAATTAAAGCAATATGAATTGGAATGATATTTCGACAAAACATCGCGTACATCATATTAATAATATATATAATGCTTAAATGTCAAGCTAGCGCGCGTAGTTTCGTCCATGAAACCGTAAGTCACGTGTTCGAGGCCTCCGGCAGACGCGATTCAAGGTTTTCTTTTCAATTTGTAGAGCATTTTTAGAATAATTCGTTATAGAATACCGTCCTTTTATGAATCTCTCTTTTCGGAATTAAATCGCGTCGGTCTTTTAGTTTAATACCGAAAGCGTTGAGTAATCGAACGATCGATCACTTGTTTCATAAGCTCACTCGCGACGAGAAACGAGGGAGTTAAGGGAGTAGATTACGAATAACCAAACCTTTAGACCTACATCTAAAAAGAAAAGAAAGGGGCGCTTCAGGCCGCCTGGACCGGGAAACACACAACCCAAGTAGTTGTAGACCAGGGCGTACATGAGAGATTGGAACAGCAGGACAACATAGATCCAGAACATCTGGTTTGAGTCATATTTCACTTGACGGAAGAGATCGCCTGCGCCAAAGGTGCGATCTATGATAGGTCAAGTAGTAAGTTGAAGGAATGTCATGTAATGCTAGCCGTGTAATGCTTACGCTTGTTGGAAAATGTTTGGAAAACGTCCAGACCCTCTAGAAATGCATTGGTGCTAAACAAGAAGAAAGCCGGGGCGGTCGCCCAGCTGCGAACAAATGTAAACACATAGGGAATGATCAACATCACCAGGCCGCCAATCTTAGCATAAAACACTGAAAAAGCCAACAGGTCAAGTAAATGCGGCAAATCAAGTAAGGGAATGGCTTACCCGAGTGAAAGCAAACCGATATAAGATAAGCGTACGACATGCTTGCCAAAATGAAAAGCAGGAAGAGGACAGCCACATAGGCAAAGCCTATCAGTAGCAGGGCCTCGTAGCAATAGGCCAGGATGAGAACGAAGGCAACCAGGGTCTCATAGCACAGGAGGCGGATGAGAAAGAATGTGAGACCGTTGAGAAAACTCATGGGGGTGACCAGGTTGAGGAACTCCTTCAGTCCGTTCTGCTTCTCCTCCACAAAGGGCACGACGAACGTGCTCAGCAGAACCACGCTGAAGATTACGCTGAACAAGGTGCCAAAGTAGACGAGTCGATGGCTGTCCATGTTTGCCACCTCCAAGTTTGGCATGGAACTGATCAGCAGATTATAGTTGGCCTCCAGACCCTGATATCTTATATATTGTTTGTCCAGTATCTGCTGCAGGGTCAGAAAACCCGACCGTATGTAGTCGTCATCGTCTGGAGGAACAAAAAAAAGAGAACAACGTAAGTCAACTGCTAAAGGCAAACAATGGGAAGATGAAAGCTGGCAGGGTTCCGCACCTTTCTGGCGATTGATTTCCTCGTCATTTACGAATCGCTTCCTCGGCGAAAGGCGCATTTGATTTGAGCTCAGGCTGTATCGGAACTTTCCGCCAGCACCACGGCTCGGTATCTGGATAAAGTCGATTGCAAAGCAACTGCCCCTGCACTGCTGCTCCAGCTCCAGCTGCATCTCGGCAGTGCTGTTGTAAGCCCGGAAGCCTGCGCCATTAAAAATAAAGTCAAATTTAATTTGAAATCATCCCCAATGCTGTGTTTACTCACGTTCATGTGCAATCTGCAGTTCCAACCGCAGCATATCCACGATTTCCTCCACATTCTCTGTGCTGGGTGCATAATATATGTAGTCAAAATCATTTCCGGGGAAGTACAGTTGTTTCAGTACTAGCTGGAAGGCAGATAATATGATTATAGGGTCGCGGTCATAACGCTTTTACAGATAAGCACGAGTGCAAACTTACGTACGTTCCACGCACATATGTATAAGGCTACTTACTTCATTTTTGGTCTCGAAATCCGCCAATTGGGGCACACTGGGCTTGATAGACCAGTGCAAGTAACCCCAGAGTACGCCGATAAGTCCGATGCAGATGCAGAGCAGTGGCAGGAAGTTACACCGCAAGTAGAGGAGGTTCTTTCGCAGAAACACAAAGAATAGTGGGCTGCAACGGCAAGCCATTGAAATAATTCGGTCTAATCCACTTTCTCGCCTTTGTTGTGACTAGGCGTCACCTGCACTTTGTGATGTGCTGAACAGTTGTATGGCAAACCTATCGAAACATTTCCCCTTATCTAGCGCAATATTCCCCATCTGCAAGGGTATTATTATATTATTTATACATATGTATGTGATGATGCGTGTTCAATGAAACGCCCTAGACTGCAATCTCGTAAAATAAAGTTCATATATTATATCTGCACGTCGCAAAGCAGTGCCGATTAAAACGTTAGCTAGAAAAAAGCTAAATTTCATTTAACTACCTCAAGCTCGGGAAAAATTATTAATTTGTTTAAGTTTAGTAATAGACATTTTGAACTTGCTCGAATTATTAATTCATAATATTTAATTAAATTATAAATTCTTTTTATAAATATATACCACAAACATATACAATTTTGTGTGAACATCGGCAGAGCTGGTCGCTTGGGATGTACCGATATATCGATAAGACATCGATTAGTAAATTAAATTCAGTTCGCAACAATAACAATGAGCAGCGGCGACCCAAATGTATTTCCAATAAATCTGAAAAATCTTTCGGCCAAAGAACGGCATAACTATATCCTTAGCCAGTATGTACTTAATTCGGCGGCAGAGGCGGAATCGCGCCGACACAAAAGAGACTTCGACGTGATACGGGAGAACCACCGCTTCCTGTGGGAGGAGGATGAAGAGGTGGACACCGATTCCCTAAGCTGGGAGGAGCGCTTGGCCTTGCGGTACTACAAGAAGCTCTTCAAGGAATACTGCATAGCGGATCTGTCCCGCTACAAAGAGAACAAGATAGCCCTGAGATGGCGGACGGAACAGGAGGTGGTAACCGGCACCGGGCAGTTCCAGTGTGGGAGCCGGCGCTGCGAAGAGCGCTTGAATCTGCGTAGCTGGGAGGTTAATTTCAAGTACATGGAGAAGGGAGCGCCCTTGAATGCCTTAGTAAAGGTCCCTTTCAAAAGCTTCCAATACTTGCTCTAGGTTTAATTGGAAATTCCATCATTTTAGGTGCGCCTTTGCCCCACACACTCGGAGCAGCTGAACTACCACACCAAGAAAAGGGAGTACAAGCAGCAGCGACGCAGGGAGAAGGAGGAACGACGAGTTGAGAGAAAACGCAAACGATGCAAGCTTAATCCCGAGGACGAAGCCTCTTCCCGCACAGAGGGCGAAGAAGAGGAGACGCAGACTCCGACGGAATGTCAGGCTGAAGCAGAGAAGCAAGTGGAGCAGGAGGCTCTGCCCGCGACAGATGAGAACATTTGGGTCAAGGAACCAGGGGTAGCACAGGAGCAACCTTCCAGGGAACTGGAATTCGAGAGATATCTAGAAGATCTACTTTTGTAAAATACATAGCACACATTTATTTGGATTCAACGTATGTAGACACTAGTGCTCTTTTTATAGTTACTGGCCGCGGATGCTTATGAACTAGGATGTACAAGTACACTACTCACATTTACAGGATTATTATTCACAAAAACTGTGTGTTAAAACCGACACCGAATCTAAAGTTAAACTGGACATTAAGGCTGTGACTTTGTGTGTTTTGGAAACATTTCTGGATTGCTATCGCCAGCTAAACCGCCACTTCTGCACTCGTCGAATGAAACTACCAGGTTCAAAAATACACACATTGACATGGTTGGGGTTAAGGTGCGTTTCTGCGGCGAAAAATACAGCAAACTGTTTAAAACCAGCCGCTGAAGCGCTTCTAAATATAAATCGCTCTAGAATAAATAGCCTGCCGCTTGTGTTTACATTCGGCGAGTAGAGAAATCTCGATTGAGCACATCCGCTTTAACTAGGCGTGGAGAAGACTCGATCTAAATGTATACAGATAGCATCATTGAACGGACAGGGGCTGTGTTTGGAAGGAGGCTACTCTTTGGGCAGCAGCTCGGCGAAGGCGGCAGTCGGCTTGAAGCAGCTCACCTCGGTGAAGACCATCTCGCGCCACTTTTCGACCGGCAGGTCGTTCTCCTCAAAACTCTGGTCGTACAGCGCGGCGGTCTGCTCGTCGGACGGGTCGTGGTACTTCTCCATGTAGGGATGGGCCAGCGCTTGCTCGGCTGTGATGCGCTTGTCAGCGTCCAGCTCAAGCATCTTCTCCAGCAGGTCGATGGCCAAAGGATTCGCGCCCCGAAAGACGTCGCGGAAACTGCGGCGGGGCATGACCGCCAGAGATCGGATGTAGTTACGGGCGCTCTCCGAGGAGATGCGGCTCATGAACTCGTCTGCCGGCGTTCCCAGCACCTCCATGATTAGGTTCAGCTGGTGAATGTGGTCGGTGCCCGGAAAGAGGGTGCGACCAGTGAGTAGCTCAGCCATGATGCAGCCCACGGACCAAATGTCCACCGTCTGGTTGTAGTGCATCCAATTGAGCATAATTTCGGGCGCCCTGTACCACCTCGTGGCCACATACCCGGTCATCTCGCTCTCTGCCGGCCTGGCCAGACCGAAGTCTAGAATGCGCAGCTCGCAGTCCTCGTTCACCGCGATGTTCGAGGGCTTCAGGTCGCGATGGATGACACCGGCGCTGTGGATGTACTTTAGGCCGCGCAGAATCTGGTAGACCAGGAACTGGACGTGGTCGTCCGACAGCTTCTGCGTGCGTATGATGTTGTTCAAGTCGGCGTCCATCAAGTGCGTTACCATGTACACCTGCTGGAACTGATCCAGTGAGTCCGCTGGCTGTCCCGGATGGAAGACATCCAGCAGCCCGATGACGTTCTCATGATCCATGTGCTTCAGCAGGCGCAGCTCCCGGTACGTACGCTTTGCGTGCACCGCCGACTGGAAGGGCCTGGCTAGCTTCTTGATGGCCACCTTGGTGCTGCTTCCCCGAACAACGGCTTTGCATACTTGGCCGTAGGCACCCTGGCCGACGGGCTGCAGGTTCTGATAAGTCTCCGGTATCTCCCACTCGGTGCGGTTGATGTCCAGCTTGTAGAACTTGGCTATTTTCCGGGACATGTTGTGTTGGATTCGTTACGTCGCGTTAAATCTTTATTTATTTATTATGATTTCAATCCGTTCGTTTTGCTTTTATCTACTGCTTCTTCTTGTTCGTAGGTATCGTTATCGGCCTCAACATTTCTGGGGATGAGTAATGCGGCGTGGGGATTAGTTTAAAGGCGACAGCTAATTTATCTTCTCTGGAAGATTTTCTTTGATAGAACTGCTTACATTTTGCGCTTTAACTTTATCTTCACTAGAGCAGCGCCCACGCCTTTTCTGATTGGGCAACTGTTGTTGCGAGCCCTGAAAAAAAATTATATTTTGCCTATCGATAGCCACGGTTCGGGTCAAACCACAATCAGCTGTGGTTCTTTTATGCGTTATCAGGCTCACTATGAGCGATTGCCCTCACAAAACCATGATCCATTCGTCATTACATATCCAGCTTAGTTTGGTGTTGGGCGAAAGCGTAAAAGCATTAAGGGATCGAAGGTACACTGCAAATGCACAGTATTGTGGAAAAGTATGACCTCCAGTAGACTGTTGTATTCGCTTATACAATAATACAACGAATTAGTCCATAATTTTGTATGAAATATATCTGATATTAAAATTAACTAAAAATGCAAAAAAAAAACAGTACAAGTAGTAACAATCGTTCATCAAAAAGAGGTAAAATCCTTAAAACTACATTTTGAAGATCAAAACCATTGACAATCATTCCCTTGTCATCTTTTCAGGTGACTTCAAATTCGGCTGTGCCTCCTTTGATGACAGTGCCGAAGGGAGTATGCTTAATGTTTCTTGCGGGCAATATATGTTTAAATTATGGTTTTACCTTCAATAAAGACAGCCAGATGGGATCGGTCCTTGATGTCAACCAATTTTTATTTCGGAGATTCACCATCCACCATCTCTCGATCGAGATTCAGAAATCTATAGAAACTTTTCTTGCTTAAGAATTTACGTAAGCGAAAAACTTTATATAAAAAGAACAAAAATAGTATAAACTCTTGTTGATACTATTTTTGTTCTTTTTTATATTTTGTTATTTTTCGTTCGGTTGGTTACTACATGATCCAAATTTCGTGAGGAAAAAAACTTTTAACGGATCAAATAGCTATGATTCCGTAAACCAAGTAAGAATTCATTTGTATTTATTTCGCTCGCAACATAAGGTAAAATAGCTGCCCACCTTTTTTCAGATGATCTTTGGTGATTTCCAATGCAAGGATGGCGTCTATCTACATCCTCAAGATTATCATTCTTGGCCAATGCTGACAAAACATATCGGCGTCTGTGAAAATTTTAATTTAGTTTTAAGTACTTGAATAGTTCAATAAATCTCCTCCAAAACATCTGATTAAAAAAAAATTACAATTATAGGTAATTTATTTCTGAATCTACATTATTTCTGTGGAATGTAAAATCATTTAATTTATTTAAAACATAATTACGCAATGGTTTTAGTTGTAAATTTGAGATTTTAGGCATTGTTTTGTAAATTTATATGTGAATACGAGGACAAAAGTAAGTGATACGATTTTAAAATTGATTAATTCAATGTTTGACTACTCTTTTTATCCTAGGTGGGCGCGTAGTGGCTCTTTCAGCTCCCATTGCGCCTTAGGTAATATTTTATCTGTGGCGCCAGAAAGTCGCGCCAGAGGACCGTCGCGCGTGCCCAGCCATCCATGAAGAAAGGCAAAAACAAAATCTATTGGAAATAGGCGTCAAAAAAGAGACAAAAAAAAGGTCGCGATGCAATCGAGTTTGCAACAACAAATACAGTGTCTTGGGCCACGCACAAAAAAATAAATTGCGCAGTTAGCCGCGACCTCTGCACTGAGTGAAGAAATTGTGATTTGTTCTTTAATCGTTCTTCTTAGAAGGGCACGAAAAATATAGAAAAGTGTCTGAAGAAATTAAAAGTTTCGAATTTTAAACCCGATATATATTTTTTTATTTTTGGCAGTGTAGCCCCTTTGCGCACACTTTCGACCTGCTTCACGTCTGCGTCGGGTCGCGGTGGTGTTGGATGTTACTGCGCTGTTGCTCCAATCCTTTGATTTGTTGCCCTTGCAAGCAGGCATTATTTATTTTCAGAATTTGTTTTCAAAATATTTTCTCATACCATAAACGTAGTGAATAGACCCGATTCAAATTCTGTTTTGCCTATCGATAGCCACGGCTTTCAAATCACAATCAGCTGTTACTCATTTATGCGTTAACAGGCTTATTGTGAGCGATTGCCCTCACAAAACTAAAGTCCATTAGTTACATTACCGTACATATCGAGCTTCTGCTTCGTAAATAAAATGGAACTTGAAATATTAAATATTACGATATCTAAAGGACATTGTTTTTATATCTATTGGATATGGACCAAGGTGTAAAAGGCAAAAAGGAGTCAAATTTACATTGCAGATGCAAAGTATTGTGCAAAGTATTCTCTTCTTATATTTTTGGCATAAACATACTTATGTATGTACCTTAATCGTAGGATTTTTCTTTATAAAATTTATAAACATTTGTTATGGAGAATCTTAGAAAAACACTGCATACTGAAAATTAAGTTATTTTTTACTTTGCATGAAAATAGCATTGTTCTCTTTTATTTTATTAAACAAATTGAATTTTGCTTGAATTGAATGCTTGAGAATTATTTGTAACTTACAACTTTGCATAATTCAAGGGAAAATAAAATGGAACAATATATGATTAGTGTATGTAAGAGGCCCAATGTAAGCGGGCCTAAATAGTTTACCAAACCTCCAAATATAGAACATCCCCTAGTCGATCATGGGTCTTTGGGGGTTAACATCGGTCGGCAGCAGAACTCCGGCCAGTTGGAGTACGCTGGTTTAGTTTCAATCGGCCGCTCGTTGGGTCAACATCGGAGGCCCGGATCCCGACGCTTTATCTGCCGGCGTTTTTTGCACGAGTTTTTTCCATACGTATTTGTTCATTGACAAAAACTCAAGCTGCGCTCTGTGCGTTCGAGTGTGTGTGAGCGCGCGCTGGCTGTGCTTTGAAGTGTGAGTGCGAGTGTGAGTGCGCTGCTTTGTGTGCAGAATAATTTTTGCAAACATTATGTAAATGCGCAAATTAAAGTTCAATCGACGCTCGACAGTCAAGAGGCCAGTTTGAATCCGAATCCAGATCGCCGGGCGTTAACTGCTAAGGCGCAACAGTAACAGTTTCGAAAAAATACAGCTCCAAGGGACAACCGACAGAGGGCGCTGCCTGGAACTCTACACAGCCGCTCAACACACGCACACAGGATCTGATCGCGCAAAGAACCGTTAGTGTCCGGCCAACAAATACAAAATGGCCACGACAGCGGCCGCGATGGCAGCAGCCACCAGCGTTGTAGTTTTGGATCGCGGCAACAACACAACCTGCACCATCAACATGCACGGTAAGCAGAAGCGGAGGGTCTCGCGATAAAAGCCAAGCAACAATTAATCATAATTAACGAAAACACAGGGCAACGCAACGGCAACGACTGCTGTGTGCAGGCTTTTGCCGAAAGTTGTTGGCGTTATTTTTAGCGCATGATTGGCCAGCTCTTTTCGGCTAAGTAAGCTAGTAAGCTAATAAGCTGATGGACGGACTTTCGTTAACCCGGGAGTTTCCGAAATGGAAACCCGTTTCGCCCCCTATTGACGTACTCGCGACCTCTGAGGTTATCACTTCGTTCTCGAAACAACCTTGTCCGCAGGTTTCTCTAGCAAACGCACCAACTGGCGAGCTTTCGGCTATCTTATCAGCCGAGATCGTCTGAAATCGGGCACTCCAAAGCTAAGCTGTTGGGGGTAAATAAGTGCGCCAGGCGATCGGACAGATTCGGCTCGGTCTTGGGCCAACATGGAGCTCTGTTCCCAGCTCCTACTCGTCGCAGCACTTTTCGATTAGGCGTTATGTGTACATAGGCATGGCACACACATAGGTGTTCACAGGCCCCTCTCTATGTGCACCTATGGATGTGTGCTGGTACCCAGCGTACTTTCAACAATTACGACTCGCTGTGTCTGGCCTGCCCACGTTAGTTTCGTAGTCGTTCGTTCGGGTTTGAGCAACAGTCAGACAGTCAGAGCCACAACCGCATTTGTAGTTACACCCAAAGAAAAGCACAAATACCAAAAATGTAACCTAAGATATAGTCCGGAAATTATATTATATGTTATATTCTTTAACCTCTTTCAATATAAACGTCATATCCTAGCTTAGGATGAATCAGTAAATTGAAATCGGAGATATAGAATCTATAGATATAGATATCTTATAGAAGAACCATTGGAATTATTTTATAATAAAGTTATTAATGGTAATAGCAAGCTCCATTAAAGATGTGTTTGCTTTCTGTGTAACTCACGTAGTTGGAGCTGGTGCGCCTCAACTAAACTTTACTTAACTTAGGTAAATCCAACAAAAAATCCTATTCTGAAAACTCATCGCACATTGAGGCGATTCGGCGAAAATTTGGGAACAGCAGCAGCTTGCTCCTCCCACGCACTCCAAGTGCGCACCCACCCATTGGCCGTGGGCCATCGTCATATGCTCGGATCCATTCCGGAACCCGTGCCTATATCCCAGGCTTTAACTGTACCAGAGAGCCAGTTTGCCTATAGACCAGTTACTTACTGGCGCAATTCAGTGCCCGAATATATGTGTGTTGGCCCGCTGCGGGTATGTGGGTTAGAAGTGTGTGCGTCATGTACTTATCACTGTCGTTTGTTGTTGGATAATTCCCACAGCAGATCCAGCTTCGACTTCATTCATTGATGAACTAGCTCAGACTAAGCTGGCTCTCCTCTCGGCCTTTCTCATTCACAAACGTCCTGATCAGTCGTTGCGCTCTAGCTGGAGTCCTAAAGAGTAACCCTTTATGATGCTCATTGAGCATCGATCACTGATCTCAGGAAAGAGTATTTAGAATACCAAATTATGATATAGAATAATACAGATTCCTTTTTGATATACATGTGTTTCTTTATTACGTTAAGTGTTTACAATTTAAATTTGTTATTTTTATATTGCAGGTGCCACAGTTGTCTCTTGGCGTGTCAACAATCAGGAACAGTTGTTTGTCAGGTAAGTCTTTGGCGGACCTTGCAGCTGGGCAACCTTAAACATTGCTCATACGCCGCGCTGGCCGAACTTTAAGCTCGAACTTACGCAAGCCCACGGTATGCGTTGGTCATGCAACCAAAAAAGTGATTCGCAAAGTTTCAAACACACAGAGAGCCAGGGCGGGGGACTGGGCTGGTTGGGAAGGAGCAGCCTTAGCCATTCTGTTTGGCGGCAAAATGTTTTTGTATGACACCCAACAAAAAACACGTCGGGACCGAGCGGCCCCAAACGTCGAACCAACGAACCGAACCAAAGGCGACCGAATGGCAAAAAACACAAAAACACGGTGGTGCCAGAGGGGCCAGAGGGGGCTTTGGCGGGTAGGAGACGATGCACTTGCATTCAAACAGTGGAGCTGCCTGCCTGCCTCCATTGATGTCCGTTTTTTCGCACTGTTGCTGCCCACTCCTCCTGTCCTGGGCTTCCCTTCTGGGCAAAACAATGTGCAAGTTTTTATGAATGGAGTTTTTGGCGCGGCCAAGCTAGATCGATAAATCCCCACTACACGAATCCTCCAGTTGGCACAGTGGTCCGAGCCTCGCCAACTCTCCTCCAAATGCCAGGTTCTTGGATCCGATGTTTTTGCGGCTCACACACGAATATGTACGAATCCATTATAGCGTTAGACCCTCGTTCTCGCTCGTTACCAATTTTTTGTTCCGTCTGCTGGAAAGTTTTCAACTGTTTTTGTTGTCGCCGCATTTGGAAACCCACTAAAAACCGGCAGTGGCTGGAACCAGGCAAGGGCCATGGACAGAACGAGGATGAAGCTGAAAACTAAATGAATTATTTGCCTGGTTTCGGTCTCAGCTACATATTTTAATGCAAGTACGTTTACTTTGTGGAATGCAAATGACCATTAGTAGCTTGTATAAAGTATATTTAATTTGAAAAAAATCAATTGTTTGGGATTGAAAAATCAAATGAACATAGTAGTTTTCTTTTAATTTTTTCTGCAATGCCGTTCACTCAATAATGATTACAAAGAAAATTAATAAAAAATATCAAGATATATATTGAGACCAAAATGTTTTACATTGAACAAAACATATGAACATTAAAAAAAAATATATTTAGAGTTCGATTAAAACATATGCGGACAGCGAAAGAATGAAGAATGTGCAACATTGTTTGCGTAAAGCGCCATGTGATCGAATATCCTACATGTAGCTCACACTTGTGACGCGTGTGCATAGGCGTGCGCACCTCTGCTTTACATAAACAATTCAGATAATTTCAAAGATTTGAAGAAGCAAGATGCAAGTAAACAACTTTAAAGTATTATAAAAAAAACTATTTATCTATTTTAATCTTAAATCTTGTAAAAAAGAAGGAATTATTATTATTTGCACCCTTATAGTCATTTAAAATCGTGAAAGACTTGAAAAATTCCCCCTTTACGTCGCCAAATCTTGGATATTAGTGGCATTTACTCGTCAAATGAGTTCCACAACTAAAAGAGTTTACAAATGATGCAGAGAAACTGAGGGAAAGACGAAATCGGCAGTTTAGATGGAACCAGAGGCAGAAGGAGCTTGATGGATGCGTCGGCAAATTAGCTGAGAGGAAACTGAAAGCAGGTTCCAACGCAGGGCAACGTCATCTTCAGCGAGAGAGGAGAAAAACAAAACAAAAAAAAAAAGGGACAAGGAGCATTTTGCCAGACACTTTTTTCTGCTAATAGCATTTCTGAATTTCTGAATGTCTGTCTGTCTGAGTCTGCAAGTGTTTTTATGGCTGAAATATTTTCAAGTAGCGTCTAACCGAATTAATCGAGTCTTTTCTCCCCAAATCAACCATCTCATCTTCCCTTAGCAAGCTAGCGTCGTTCGATGGCAAGAAGGCGATACGTGGCGGGATTCCCTTTGTCTTTCGTAAGTCTGGCCAACACTAAGGAGTTTTGCAGAGCGATAACCTAATGTTTCCATGCATTCCATTACAGCTCAGTTCGGTGCTTGGTCCTTTGGGCCGCAACATGGATTTGCAAGGATTACGCGGTGGCACCTAGAGAGAGCACCGGACAGGCTGCACAATGGCGACATCGAGGCTATGTTCTCGCTGATGGACAACGAATTCACGCGCTCCATTTGGAACTACCAGTAAGTTAAAGAAAAGCTGGACAATAGTTTTTGGAGAAACTATACGAATCGATCATATTTCGACTATACTGATTGTTATTTTGTACTCATTGGGATTCGTAAATATTTAAGCAAACAAATGTATTACATTATTTATCCAGCCATCTAATATAAAATTATTCATGAAACATTTAGTCGTTTTAGTAAATCTAAGCAGCAGTAAGTTTGAACAATGAATACAAACTATATATGTTTGTCTAATGATATCATTAATTACGATTTTAGGTTGAAATAATTGAGTATATAGTTCTTTTTCGATTTCACTAAATGTATTCATTTACTAAATGTATAAGATCATTCGCCACTAAGGCTGACCACTCTTCTGGTTAAATATAAATACTTATAGTAATTGCGATAAATTCTGAATTTGTTGGTTTTATGGGTTATTTCGGGAGAATGTGGTTCTGGGTTGGGATAAGGCAGTGCAGTTTAAAAGAATGTGTTCAATAAAAAAGGGGCAGGTTGATTTTACTAAATAAAGATCCGAAAATATAATATAACAATACATTTTTTTTTACTTACAAATATGTTATATTTGGATATTATTTTATAGAAAATACAATATTGTTGGCTAACACTTTTGTTTTTAAAGGTTTCGTATCACGTACCGCCTAATCCTGCGCGAGAAGGAGCTCCACTTCCACATCGGCGTCTACAATCCTAGCAAGGAGCTCAGTTTTACCTTCAACATGCTGCTGCACACCTACCTAAAGGTGCCTGACGTCCGCCGGTGCCAGATCACGGGGCTCCAGGGGTGCCACTTTATCGACAAGACGCGGGAGAATGCGCTCTATCAAGAGGGACGCGAGGTGGTGACCGTCAACGAATGGACAGACAGGATCTACCAGCACACGCCGCAGGAGCACGTGATCACCAACGTGGTGTCCGGCCGGAAGATGAGACTGCACAAGTACAATTTTCCCGATACGGGTGAGTTTGGATAAACCAACTGATTGATGGATCCAAGGTTCTGGCAAAGACAATATAAGCTTCAAGATAAGTAATGCCATTTTTATGCACTGTTATTTTTTAGTGCTGTATAGTCCTTACTCATCTCGATGAAAAAGTCTTTGAGCAAACGGACTGATAGATACACGGGCATGTCTAACTAGACTCGTCTGGCAATGCTGATTTAGAATATATATTTTTAAAGGGGTCGGAAGAGACTCCTTCCCTTTTTCTCTAGAAATCTGAAAATTTACTGGGCCCTAATGTAGTATCTAATCAACGATTCTGTTTTTTTTTTGCAGTCATTTGGAATCCTTGGATCGACCGATCGCGTGAAATGAGCGACTTTGGCGACGACGAGTTCCCCAACATGTTGTGTGTGGAAGCGGGCAATGTGACCTCGCCCGTAATCCTGTTGCCGGGCACCGCCTTCGAGGCTAGCCAGATCCTTCAGGTAGAGCAGCCGGTTCTGGAGCAGCCTTAATCTAACCAATCCTAACCACCCGATCCCTACTACCCCAATCCCAGCAATTCAGATGCCCATATACTATAAATGCAAGCATATAGAGGGGCAATCTAACCAGCTTCATACAATACGACAAGACTCACTTGCAATTCCAATTCAAATTCTTTACTTTGCATGCTACCAGATCATCATCGAAGGCAATGTCAGTCGCAAGACCAAGCGGAATCGCTAGCGTTTAAAGAATCGGAACCCGATGAGGTAAACCGATTCGCAACTATGTCAAAGCGCACTTTTCTATAGAGATTCTTGAGCGTTTCCTGGACAAGCTCAGAAGACGAGGATCCGCATCAGGAGGAAGAGGAGAATAAAGATGAGGGAGAGGAAGTAATCCGGTCGCTCGGTTCTTCCCGCATAAACTCTAGACTCCAATTTATATCTTAAGTAATCGTAAAACCCTTTAGCAATCTATGTCGTGCACTTGCCAGCCTAGTATACCATCATAAGTGCGGGCCTAAAGCGAAATGGGATGGGTGAAAGGGGATGCTCTGAGAAAAGTAAAAAGACATTCCCAGCCACCTAAAACTAAATGTGAATTGATAGTTATTTAATCATGGATTTTGGAGCATGAAGTGACGTGATATTACAGATCCCGGCTTTTGTGTCACAATAATTATTGTTTTACTTGTCAGTCTTCTTTTTTGGCTTCTTTGAATATGAGTCTACGACTTTAACACGGACCTGTGAAAGTTCGTTTCGTTTTAAAATAGCATTCATTGTGATGATCTCACTTCCTGCTTCGAAAATTACTTATTCAGCTAATAAAGGTGAACTAAACTTATGTATGTATGTATATTGGGCTCTACTAGCTCTGGTCAGCACCCGATTCATAAACGAGTATACGATTAAAAATAGATAACAAACATAAAGATTTAAATTTAATATGTGTAATATACTAAATGCAATTATGTACGAAACAATGTAATACATCATTAAAAACCCGAAATGTTAGTTTTAATCTGGTTAGTTGGGAAATAAGCATTATTTGCACAAATTTTAGTTTGAGAGGGATTTGTTTTAGTTTACGCCTAAGAAAGCTCTTGGTATTGTAAGAAGGTCCATCATACCAAGATAAACAATAATTGTATTATCTTCCGAGTTGTTGCGGTTTTAATCGTTTTTGTTCTATGTAATATTAATGTTTTTCAGCTTTGCTTTTAAAACTAGCCTTTCTTACAGCCATTGGCTTACAAAGATCTTTAACCGCAAAACAGTGAAGGTGGGGGCAAAGCGACACACGTAGTTTGATGCTCCTTTGTTATTTTCCTTTTATTACATTAAACAAATTCAAATTCTTGAAGCAGCAACATTTGTGCGATTATTATGTTTCTTAAAATAAAAGTTTTTGGTTATCTAAAGAATAATATAAAATTAGATTAATATTATATTGAATAGAGAAAGATACAGCCGATTAAAGTCTCATTAACCTTGAGACTCGATAAGGATATTAGATAATTTAATTGTAATTAATTAGCTTGATGCAAAAAACTTCACTCTTTGAGCATGCTAAGAACTAATAATTTCGTTTGTTTTAGAAATTACCCATACTCGTAAGGTTAATTCAAAATATCAGAAATGGTTAGGGTCGTAAATAATCGAATAATCTTCATATAATATGTGTAATGCAACAATAATTGTAACTTTAACATTTCTAATTTCTGTGTTGCAACCGGAACTGCAGTGTTTTTTGATTTCATTAAAATACATTTTTTAGATATTAAAAAAATAGATATGCATACTTTGAACCGCATTTCCAAATATTCTTTCAGACATAAAATTTAACGATTAGTACGCTGAATTTTATTTTATTTTTTTTCTAATATTATTTTAAGTACTTTATAGGTTTGTCCCTTAATCTGTACCACTATTTGTAGTCTGATTCATCAGAAGTTAGACTAAATTCCTCAGAAGGGTAATCTTCAACGCCACCATCGATTTTTAACCACTCGTTTTTATCGGGAACCATTTCTATCGGAACGTAATCTCGCAGAGCCCAATAGAGAACCATGCTGACGTTGGACATAAACTGTGCCTTATTGGACATTTTACGTTTCTGAAAAACATTAAGAAATGCATATCTATTCCCAGCACTTTCCTCAGTCAGATGGAACTTACTTTGTAGGCTGCGAAGATATCTAAAGCAGAGATTTCTTGATAGGTGAGGAAGGCACAGAGTAGGGCTAGGAGTAGGATGCGAAACATTTCGTAAATTGAACTTGCCAATCTATCCCGAATCAGACGTCAAAAGCTACTGAAATATTTATACCCAGTTGACGAGTAAACCGATCGTCGTACTTGGTTTTCTGCGAAGAAACTTATACCGACACAGGTGTATAATTAAGCTTAGTTTATTTGATTTTTGTTTGTTTTTTATGAGTTGCTTAGATTAAATTCTTTACAGACATATATAAATTAGGCATTTCTAGAATGTATACTAATCGCAACGCTCTCGTAAATCGAGCCACTTCCGTGGGCTACATATCTCACTTTCGACTTGGTAAGAGGAAACTCAATGGGGCTGGGACACATAGCTGCGTCGTCGTTCAATTTTGAAGCGCAGCTAGACGAGACTTGGTACAGTTGCTCTATAAATATATATATAAATATGATCAAATGATATTGCAAGGATAGTTTGGTGTACAGCGTGGCGAGGGGATGACTCAGAGCTCTTTTTAGTCAATCTTCACAGCTCCGTAGATTCGCAAAATAAAAACGTAGGCGGCAAAGAAGCCAATCGATCCGGTCAGCAGCCAAAAGGTCAGCACCATGAGGCCTGTTGGGGTCGAGAAAGTGTGCCATTAGATCGTGTTTTACGGGTGAAATAAGGAAAGGTTCATATCATAATTATAAGACACTTTTTTATACAAAATGACCCCTTTCAGCTTTTGTATGCACCAATTTGACAATATTTGAATAAACTTGCCTTACTAATTCTTCTTCAGTTATGAATAGCGTGCTGTCTAAGCACAATTGTATCCATTTTTAAGCTATAGCAAGGAATATTTAGAGCTTCAAGCTTTTCTTTTCAAGCATGGCGCTACAGGCCATGGACTGAGCTGGACTTATATATATTTAAGGTTGATCTACAATATGCAAGAAATTTATCATTTTCCTGGTCTATCAAAAATGTGCAGTTTGGCATTTTATTCGAAAAAGATTACATTTCAATAACAATTTAAATTCGAACCCTCAGCTTATTACTATCATCGCCGAATAAAATCCGTACGCGGAAAGCTACCATTAAACGGTGGTATAAAAACCTATACCCTTGAAGAATATGCTATTTTAGCCTAGTAGTTCTTATTGCAGCAATATACTTAAGTTTAATTTGGATATTTTCATATATACTGCTTGCTTACTATACACAGAAATAAGAGACTAGTTTCAATAGAAACTGAAGGCCAGACAGACAAGGCTAGATTGACTCGGCTGGTGATGCTGATCAATAATATTTGATTAAATATAATTATTTATTTAATGAGTTCGGAGTTGCCTAATTCATGGCGATGCAAATATGATGACAACATTATAATACCCTCTGCAAGGTGTACAAAAATAAGGTAAAACTGTAAAATTTTGTGGTAAGTCAGTTACTAATATGAACGAAATTGTAAGCGAAAAAATTCAAAGCATTGCAAGATATAAACAGGTGTGTTTTCGTAAACGAAATTAATCAATTGTATTTATTTCGCTTGGAAGATGGAGGGAAGATTGAAGGACAAAATTGTTGTCGTAAAGCGTTGCTTTCAAGCTGTGAGGACAAGTTGCCTTAATAAACGCCGTAAAGTCGATATCTATTATATGGAATTTAAGCCACAATCTTTCGCTTCATCGCGGAGTAACAGATCAATAATATGCCATTTCACTTTATAAAGTTTATTTACAAACAACTGCTATAGTGTAACTGGTTCCCGAACAAACTATATCCTACAATTCGGAAGCGATTTTCGTCGATACTAGGCTTTATATATGTTCTAAAAATAAAATGTACTTAATGGACTTTTGATCACAATTCTATTTCAACGCAAGTTGAAGAGATAAAGAATTTATCCGGATCTTTTGAGAAATATTAAGTTGTCTTATAATGTTGATATGTACTTTATACTTACCCGTATAGCCCAAGTAGAGCAGTGTTGGTATAAACTCTGTGATCTCGAGTTTGGTGAAGAAGTAGAAAATACTATAGAAGAGAACATAGACCGCCGAGCCTCCAGACACAACGAAGCTGCGCCACCACCAACGATAGTCCTGCAAGAATGAGTGATTTGTCGAATTAAAGTGTTGCCAACGAGCAAAGGAATGTACTCTCACCTCGCCACACAGCTGGAAATAGGTCATAACTATGGAGATCTGGGCGCAGCTAACAACTAGAATACAAAACACCAAAAATAGAAAGCCAAACAGATAGTAGAACTGATTCTGCCAGATGGCCGTGAACACAAAGAAGAGTTCTATGAAGACGGCCCCAAAAGGCAAGATCCCAGCCATTAGTGTGCTGAAAAACAAACCAGAGAATTCGGTGAGTACAGAGTAAAATTCTTAAAAAGGGACAGCTCTTACCTCAACACGGCATTCATGTACCAGTGCTGTGTGGGCACCTGTCGCGGGATCATGTTGGTGCGCACTGGATGCTGATACGGCTGCTTGCGGTAGCCTAGGTAGAAGCCCAGGTAAACCAAGGGCACCGAAATGCCGAACCACAGCAGCAGCAGCGATATCATGGTGGTGAAGGGAACCGCACCACTGGACGACTTGTCCCAAATGAAGAAGTTCAAGAAGAATCCAGTGCTGCGAGCAGAATAAATACCTGGTTAGAGCTTGGACTATCATACCCTATCCTAAGTTCTCCTTACCCAAAGACGATGCCTGGATAGAGAGTCGCGGTGAGGAAGGCGGCCCGCTTCCACTCGCGACCTTTCATTGTCTTATAGAGCCGTGCCGCATAGTACCCGGCGATGGTGCCCATGAAGACATACATAAAGATGCCCGAGGTCATGAGAGCTCCTCGCGACGAGGGCGACAGCATGCCCAGCATGGCAAAGAATATGGTAATCAGGGACATGAAGAAGATCTGGATGCCGCTGCCAATGATGGCCGAGAAGAGTCGCGTATTCTTCGGCGGACGGAATACGTCCCCGTGCACCAGCTTCCAGCCGGTCTCCTCCAGCGTGTCCTCAATGTTGTCGTCCGTGTTGTAGCGCGCAATGTCCCGTCGCAGCGTGCGGATCATGATCATGGTGAGGATGCCGGAGAGGAAGAAGACTACCACCAGCGAGTTTATGATGCTGAACCAGTGGATCTGGACGTCGCGCATGCCCAGGTAGATGTCCCAGCGCGAGGCCCAGCTCACCTTGGACTCCTTCCACTCCACCGAGTAGGTAAAGTACAGCTGGGTCTCGCTGCCGGGATTCACCTGCTGCGGCCGGGCACTATCTGGGAAGTTGCAGGTGTCTCCGTGGAACTTGAGTTCCTTGTGGCTGACCGAAACGGTTTCCACCTCGAAGCCGACTACGCGGTACTTGTCCTTGGAGTGCATGTGGTAGGACAGGATGAACTTGAGGTGGTTGTTTATGTAGATGTTGTCCCCCTCCACCTGGCCCAGCCGGTAGCCGTGCTCGTAGGTGACCTCCGCGGGATTGTTGACGTTGACAATGCGCGTGGCCACCGGCAGGTTGTCCACCAGCAGGTGGACAAAGTACTCGTGCTGGATGCGCTCCGCGACCAGGGCAGAGTCCTCCTTGCTCCAGGTGAGCGGCCTGTCCTTCTGGTTGCACAGCAGGCGGCAGTTCACCTGCTGGTTCATTCGCACCTCGTACGGCGTATTCACGATCCTATCGCCGCGCAGCACCTCGCCCAGGTTCTCCGACTTGAATATGAGCGTGCCGTTTTTGGGGTAGCAGAACTTGAGTGAGTAGTACTGGTACGGCAGCTGGGTGCGGCTGCTGGTCATCTTCACCGCCTTCACGTCGATCTTCTGGTCCTGGACGAACTCCACCGGCGCCACGCCGGGCACGTAGAAGCCGTCCGCCACCACGCCGAGGGCCACCAGCAGGCCCAGGAGCAGCCATGGCCGTCTAGCCACGGCCCCTGACTGCAAAAGATAGTGGTTAGATTCATCGTATTTGCCCAAACGAATTTCCATCGGTTCTGGTTGCGTGTCCCTCTGCCCACGTCGCAGCTGCAGGAGCCTCCTCGCGGCGCTTATTGCGGCAGCTAATGCTGGCACGGGGAAGCGGCCAACTTACCTGCATGGTTAGACGTGTGTTCGTGTGCAAGCAAAGAAACCCCTCGACCGTTCGATGGCTGCAATTTCGCTAAAAAATGTTAAGTTTCTGCGTCTGCTGGCAAATTTTTAGGCGTTCAGTGTTGAGAAATTTATCTGAATGAAGTGTTGGAAAAATCCGAGGGCGCTGCATTCAATACGGTACCACCACAAACGATGTGTTGTTATACTATCGTTATCGATAATAAAGATTATTGCCGGGAGAATTGAAATAAGATCTAATATTCCTTTTTAAGAATGTCAACAATTACCAAGCAATTGCATTTAAAAAAAATAATCTATAATCATAAATATAAAAAGGTATAGAATTCCTTCATGTCATATAATACCAAATAAAAGTTAGCAGAATTTCAAGAATTCATATGTACATATGTATACATTAAATAATTTTTTTTTTTTTATAATCTTTGTAAAACATTTTAAAAGTGCATTAAAAGTAGGAACATTACAAGAAAGGCAGTAAGTAGTAAACGCTTACAGATTCCAGATTTTAGTAGCGAACAATTATCCAAAATTTAGAAGATATTCCTATTAAATTAAATAAAATTCCTATCATTTTGCTTGGGTACAATTTTCACGCAAAATTAATAATAAAAACTCTGAATGTAAAAGTACAGGTTGAATGTGTAATTTGTTCCTCTCTCAAAATGTATATAACTATTTACCGATTTTGTGGGGATATTCTTAAAATTATTAATTAAATCAAGAAAAAAGATAATTATCTTACCTCATGAATAAGTCTTCACGCGGGATTGAATATATTTTCTTTTATAAATACGCATGATATATAAACGCATGAATAAATGTACATTTTAATCGTTAAGCTCTAGAAAACAATAGCATTTAATTAAATCAATTTAAAAATCTCATTATCCGTTCATACATACTATACATATGTGTGTGCAAACAAACAGTTTGTTTCGAGGGTGAGATACTATGTATACGAACACTTGTAAAACACACTCGACTTTTCAGTATTTGCAGAACGTTGTTTCTGCTTTCATTTGAACAATAACAACAAATACTCGAGTAAGTACGACAGCTTTAGCAGGATCAACAATACAATGAACATTAATGCTTGAACACAGACAAATAAACATAAACATTTATGTCAATAAAATGAACTGAGGCTTGACCCGCTCGGTCAGATAAAATGTCTGTCAAAAGCAACCCTCCAAGCAGACTCAGACCTACATACATGGAACAAGGCTTTTATATTTACAAAAATTAATTCCTTTTAAAGGAATATGGTTGTTTATATATATTATGGATTAATTGGATTTATTTATATTATGAAAATATTGAAAAATGTTGAAAATACAATGAAAACTATCTACAATGTTCAGTCTATTGAATTCATATTTAATTATTAATTAACATTTTTAAGTTATCTCATATTTTTAGGGAATATATATAAATAAATAAAAACACAAGACATTACAACTTTGTTGGATGTCCCAAAAACTCATTAACTATTTAACTAACAGCTCTCTTAAGGCTGAGGAATGATTTTTTCTGGGAGATAATTGTATGTATTTAAGCATAATTTACAAAAAACTTTAAGAGTGAAGCACCATATTTATTTTTATTTTTTCTTTGGACGTTGATGCACTACTGTCAGTACACTCAAGTGGCCCTTTCGACACCAATCACGTGCTTGTTAGGCTTAGGTGTTAGTAGGCGAAATAGGAGAAAGTATAGGTAAAGTTTGCGAGGAAATTAACTACTGGCGTGCTGCCTGAATGTTTGGTTGCATACGTACTAAGTAAGTTAGGATTAAAGTTTTTAGTTGGGGAAGGCTGTCTACGTTAGAGGTTATTGGGTACATATCATTGTAATTAGCGCACAAAACTCTAAAGGGTTCATGCACTTCATACGATGATCTACAATGGCGCAAAACTAAAGGTAAAAAGGATCTAGTATTTCTACTCGGTACGTGGAAATTTAGCTGACCTATCAGGTCGGAACTCTCCACGTCACCACGGATTAAATTGTAAATAAAGGTGATACCTAGCATGGTTCTACGGTTGGTTAAGGATGGTAGGTTTATTACTAAAAGTGTACTAGTATAAGAGGGTAATCTTCGGCCTGAATCCCAGTTAAACCTGCGTAGAGCGAAAAGAAAAAGGTCTTTTGGACTGATTCGATGCGTTTTCTGTGGTCATCATATTGCGATTCCGAACGCACGAGCCATACTTCAAAATAGGACGAACTAATAAAGTATATAAAGTTTTTGTAACATAAGGTAGATTATGCTAATATCCATAATATTTATAATAATATAATTCAATATGATATTTTTTTCCAATCGGTTTCTTAATATTATATCTTAACGGTCTTAACGGTGTATATGTTTTTCTGTAAAAGCAATTGAAATACATAGAACCATTTAAGCTGTTTAAAGCTAATGGAAACTTAATTAAAAGGTTAAATGCAAAAGTAATTTTCTCTAATTTGTCTTTCCTTTGTTCGCCATTTTTGTAAAAGTTTGATCATATTCCATTAATATACATTTTGCTTCAGGGAGCATTTTAAGTGGATTAAGTGGGGAGGCTAATTGTGTTTACATATTAATATAAATAAAAAGTGAGAAGATTTATGAAACAAGTTTTTTGTGATGTTTAAATAGCCATATAAATGCGGCCTTGTGAAAGATGGTTGGCACAGTTGTAATTGCAAAATTTTAAATTATTTAAAAGTGTGTTGAATGTAACAAATTAGGTATTGATTAAAGTATGTGCAACGATTAGGCAAGCCATAAATATTATTAAATGAGAATTAAAATATCATTTGAGAATTTTAAAATATGTTATACACGCATTAAAGTCTGTTTTTTCACTTCACTGCTAAAAATTTGATACGGCAAGGGTATTATTAAATTAGCTGACATTCTTGTTAACAAATAAATTAAATTTATAGACGAATTGTCATTAGATGGTATAAGTGAATTTAAAGTTTAAACTTTAAACCTTTCATTATTAATACATTTTCACATTTAAAATATTGGCAACTCTGTGCTCCGGGCAGGCGCAACCAATTCCCCGAGTTCCCAAAAATCTACACAACGCTGGATACATACTTAATGAACATCAATAAAAATTGCAATACTTGTGCAACTGTGCAAATATATTATGATGCTGCTGCTGCAATTGGTCTTCTGCTCCCCAGTGGAGCATATTCTTCATTTCAACGCGACCCAAATTGCATTTTTAAATATGCCGAGGCAGGAGGAGCTGGAAAGCATTTGCAGTAATAAATAAAAAGGAAATAATAAATATGGTGCACCAGAAACTTACAAATGCACAGAATGCCGAGAATAGAAAAAAACAACGAATGGAAAATATTTGAAAAAGCTTTTAAGTGTTATTGATAGTTTAGCTTGGCTCCGCAAATACGGGGGCGGGCTGCTCGTCGATGGCACAGCAGTTCGTTCCATTTGTTTTGTTTCGCTTTCCGTTTTGCATTTGCTGATTTTAGACTGTTGTTTTTTGCCCTGGTCCTGTTGCGGATTCATTGCAGCTGAGCGAACCGCTTCCGGTTATTTGAATGCTAACAAATACAAATGGCTGGGCGTTTGCTGCTCAGTTAGAACGCATCGTTGGTGGCCACACTCAACAGTTGTTTGACACCATTCCCATTGTCCTTGTGCGAAACGGAACAAGGAAGATGGTCCAGAACATATTTTCCACATCTGGCTCACATTTTAAATCTGTCAGTAGTTGAAATCAGTTTTTATTTATTTTTTAGAAAGGAGGGCTCTCACACCCTATAAAGAATATATTGTAAAAAAGCAGCGCCGGACGAGTTGTTTTAGTCACATCCACTACCGCCCCCACATAATTTGAATACCGTATGAAAAGTAAAAATATATTTAATAAATACATTTGTACGGTATTTTTTTAAGAGTGAGAGTTATTATTCGATAAGATTTTTCTATATCCGTTTCGCTTCCACTCGCATTCACCTAATATTTCTGGAATATTGCTTTTAATTTCAAGCTTTCGTCTGTGAATTTCATGCAGTTAAAATAACTCGACTGAAACTATTGCAATATAGTAAGTAAGAAAGTTACTGTTGAGTGTTGTCGCCTGTGTGATACCCTTTACGAAAATGTTGTGTTGGGCGTATAAACGACACGTGTTGTATTGTTATATACTTGTATTCCAAAAGGGAATAACTTATTAGTAGGACAATTACCGCAACATCCTGAGTTCTCGGTGTAGCCCAATGCTTATGTAGTTACATTCCTTTACTTGTTTTGTATTAATTGAACAATTTATTTGAGTTGTCTCCTTAAAGCGTAATAGTCACTTTTACTAAATAACCAAAAATAACAATAACACAAAAAAGAAAGTCTAGAAAGTTTGTGTACGTGGTCGGATTCGAACCCACAACCTTGTGCTACATGGAATATTGAGCAAATGCAACGTTTCTAGACTTTTATGAATATTACAACTTTATTGTTTAGTAACACCTATGTTTATAATCAGATTTGTTCACACAGGCCCTATTATTTGATATTAAATTTCTTACCTCGAAAACACGCGGATCTGCGTGCAACAGATATTAATGTTATCATCAAACTTGGTTGCTCTAGATCTTATAATCTTTGAGATCTGTTGACCCACACGATCACACCACTGATCAATAATATAGGGTCGGAAATGCTTCCTTCTACCTGAAACATACAATCTCGGTTGGCACAAAGCTACAATACCCTTGTACCATATGGGTACCAGGTATAATAACAATACAGCAAAATATTTCACTGATGTATATATTTATTGTTGCTATTTATTGATATTATATTTATTATTATTTATTAAAAAACTTATATATACATTTTCACAATTGTGATTTAATAAATATTTCATATTATAGAAAGATATTTACTCATTCTGCTGTTGCAATTCATAAAAATTCTTCAGAAATTTTTTCAATTTATTCGAATTGATCAATATTATAAAGAATTTAAGGGTATATTTTGTTTTTGTTTAATATTTACACCATACCCACACACATTTGAGTTGTTCGCCTAGTACGAAGAGAAAGAATAAAGTTTCTGTATATCGAAACAAAACAGTGAACTAGATTCAATAAAACCATAATTCTATGCTCGTTGACGGGCATTTTAACGTTTGGTGTACCATACCTCATGGCATTGTGAATTTATTTGTGAAATTTTGGTGGCCTATTTGAGCTCTGTGGCGTGTTGTTTGGTCCACAATGAGTGCGGGGCTCAATTGTATGCGGCTTTTTGTAGTGGACATCTGCAATAGATGATAACAAATCAGTGCATCTTTTGTAAAATGTCTTTTATAAATAAATTTAAAAATTATAAATATGAAAGAAGTACTTTCCGTTTTTCACGAACCATGCAAGTATGTAGTGCTAAGACAGCCGGTATCTAAAATAAATAAGCTGTTGCTGGGAAATCGGAAATGAATTGACACACATTTAAATAGATTGTTGTATATTTATTAGCCCGGCAAGCTTGCGGTGGCAGACATTCTTATGGTGTAAGAAGCAACAAGGACATATGCCACAACAAGTGACAAGAAGTAGCACCACAAATGCGGGGCACACTGCATACTTTAAGGCGCTTAAATGCTCTCGCCCAGAGTTTCTGGCAGGCCATAAATAAACTGGCATATGCGCCGTGAAGTATGCAACGCCAGCTCTAATGCAGTTAGATGATGGTTGGCTGGAGGCGGGGTGCTTGAGTCTAGAACTTGCAGCGTTCTTCGCGCGCGGCAAGATAAATCTCAACAAGTTTTTATGCGTAAGTATATCCTCGGTCTCCGCATTTTTTCCCTTCCTTGTCCTCTGCTTTCTTCTCGGGCATAACAAGTCATAGCGTAAGAAACTTGTTAGAAAAGCAAAGAAAAACTGCCAAGTCGAGCAAATGCACTAAGCAGCTTGCAGCAGCTTCCCTTATATTTTCCCTTTTGATAGCTCTCAGACACTTACTTTCTTTGATTAGAATCTGCAGGCCTGTAGTGCTGCTCTTTCCCCTTTCAGTCTTGTCTGAAGTTCATGACGTGGGTGGAGTGGAAGCTCATTAAAGACGGTGGCAAGGGCATTAAGCATACGCCACGTTGACCCATTTAAGCCCTATATTTCCTCCTTTTCCTATGACAATATTGCTACTTTCGCCGGCAGCATCGTTGTTCTTTTTATGTATCCGCCTTGAATGCTCCTCTTGGGCATATTATTTGTTGTTGTTTTTTTCTTGCCCAGTCACCTATTACAGTTGAAAGTATTTGTGACCAAATGTATGATGTTTATCCTCGAAAATGAATATGACATTTGCTCTCTTTAGCTCGAACTGGAAGTTTCCAATGAAAGAGAACGTTTCTCTTAAAATTGTTGGCGATTAGTTCGATGTCTCGGCTGAATAATTACGAATTGTGATTCTTAATTGGATCTAACTACCTTACTTTCTTTATGTAATGGCTTAATGGGAAGTGGAAACATTTTGCTAACAAGTCATTCGAACTTTGCCATGAACATATATTTACAATCGCTCATATGTGCAGAATAAACACATATTTCTGATAAAATTCCATTAACTCAAACTATATAATCAGGTAGATCGTGTTAATTTATTGATGTATGTTATTTTCACTATAATGTATATGAAATCAAATAATACTATCAGTTTATTCAAAGCAACGTGCATCTTGACTGTGGATAGATCTTATTTTTTTTTAATCACATTTGTTTTTCTAACCTTCTAGATGGTGTTATTATTTTTGGCATGATATTTGCGACGCAGTGAAGGGGGCATCTTTGACCCCAGAAGATATTCTTCATCAGTATCACCACGCGATCGACCTAGAAAGTCGTCTGTCCATCTGTATCCGTCTGTCTGTGTATCCGCTTATCTTTCCGTGGGTCTGTCAGCCTGCCTGTCTGTCTTTTGGTTTATACGCAACTAGTTTCTGAGTTTTTGAGCTATCTGGCTGAAAATATCAGCATAGTATTATTCTTGCAAGCAGTATATATGTATATATATAGGAATGGATATAGCTGTTGAAACTTCATATATGCTTATTTTTTTATGATTTAACAGCAGATTTCGTTTGATGCAGTTTTGACTACTACAATATACAGCTGCTATAGGGACTATTATACTAAATTGGCATAGTCTACGACTTTTCCCGAAGTGAGGTTTTCTTGTTTAATTTTCTAATTGAATTGTGAATCATTCCTGAACAGGTTGATAAAATAAGTAATGAATTGGCAAATATAACGAATGTGCCCTTATTTGTTTTGGTATACGCATTGCAATGAGGCAAATTTCGGCACCACTGCTCAAGCTTAATAATTCGATATAATCAAACCGTCGCAGGGATCTTTTTCCTCTGAATGATAGGACTACAAAATATTGCAATATTTTTACATTTAATGTTCAGTAATACATTTCTGCAAATACAACATTAACCGAATAAAAGTTTTACAATATACACAATGTACACGATAATTACATGTTAGAATTTTAGAGGAGGCGCTTTATATTTTTATTTATTTGTGGCTATGAAGTCACAAACATAAACATAAATTAAAAGCTTTCGAATATTTAGGTATTTTAAAAGTCTAGCAAACTACAGATACTGGCCACAGAGCACTCAAAGGATTAAAAAACAACACATTATTGCCGCCATTAAACGGAAATGGAAATAAAACGGATTAAAGTCTTAACCTTTTAAAGTTAGCTTGGGCTGCTAGAGATTTTTGTTTTGGTTTTCATAAAAAAAAAAACAAAATAGTTGGTATCAACTGCAGCTGGTGGGAATTCTGATGTTGACAGGCTGCAGTGGCCAGAAACAGGCGCTCACATATGTATGTAAATATTATATATACGTATGAAGTAGGCATAGGCTATATGATTATGGACTGACTTGGCTCACAAGATAATTGCCAAAAGTTGTACAAAACTTTTGCGCTCTCTTTTCCCCCCAATTTTTCTTTTTTTGGTGCCTCTAAAACATTTTTCAGCTAGTCAAAAAGTTTGACCGTTGGGTCAAGCTGTGCCTGATCCCCCGAGCTGCGGGGATGGAGAAGGTCGGGATAAAAGTTAGCTAAACATTTTATTTTATCTAATTGAGTGTGTTTAAACTTTAAAGTGTGCCAAAGTTTGTTGTGCTTGCCGAACTTGGCTTGATCGCCTCCAACCTACTGCAGAAAACGGTGGTCCTGCCACAAACTGTTGCACAGTTGCTGTTACAGGCAAATCCACTTACTCCAAAATTAAATTGCAGACGATGTACAATGAAAAAAGGTACATTTAATTAGGCCTTGATTATATTGTGTTTTTTATTTTATTTTGTGCATTTTTTTAAACAAAATTTAAGGGCTCTTGTGTTGGCGAACAACACATTTTGCTCCTTAACTTGTTTAAGAGAATTAATTATGTTTAATTGTGTTCCTGGTCAATCAATATATATTTTTCAACTGAAATCTAGACAGTATGAATACTTTAATACAAAGTTTTGTAAAAATATGCAGAATTACTGAGAAGACTTTAAACTTGAAGAGACAAACCCCCATTCGATTTTCTCTGCGTGTTAATACTATTGTTATTTTTGACTTACGCTTCATGTTGATTGAGTTTCAGCAATTGTTAATTTATTTTGCTCTTCGTGCATCCGATGCGGAAAATGAGGGCAACGAATACGAATTTCAGTCACTTCTGGTCAATAACAACGCAAAAATTCATCGATATTGCAAATGAGAAATAATAAAGTAACACAAATGCCAATTTCCCGTCAATGCATATCGCGGATTCTGTATGCACACCTCGTATACGTAATGTCCACGCACACTCCACCGTCATAGCCGTCATTTCTGTTCGGGTTGTTTCCCATTTGCAACTAGATTCAATTGCCTCGACTATCAGATACCCGGTACTCAGTTTAAACATATCATTTATGAACTTATGAATATAATAAATATAATATAAGTCCTAACTTCAATTGGATCTTTTCACGCAAAAAACAATTCAGTCCGTTCTTTGGCATTGGATATTTGGCTTCTGCCTAATAATGATAAAACTGTAACTATTCAAAAAATATTTCCATTACAATATATTACAATATATATAATAATAGATACCCTACGGGGTCGAAAACGCCTGTTGCATATCGAGTGCATCCGAATCACTAAAATAAAATACCTGTTCGAATATCTGGGATATAAAAATGGGTCTGCAAATGTATTGTATTTTTGCCACACAATCGATGGCCGAGTGCCATACAAATTCTGCCCATATTGGTTAATCATTATTCGCGTCTGCCAGCACGAGACATGAGAATGCATACGGAATTGCTTAAATACATATAAGATTAGCCATAGCCATTTTTTAACAAGTTGAGTATCGCACATGAAATCGATATAACATACTCAACGAAACCATATCTGACAATAATAAAAATAAACCTAATATACAAACGAAAAGGAATAAAGATATAGTAGAGTGACTCTACTCAACAGGTAGTTAAGAGTTTTCTCTCAGCCTCATATAACTCACTAATTTCAACGGTGATTATATAGTTTTCAAAGAAGCTTTGCCTTTATTTTATCTATACGTGAAAATAAATATATTACTTTTACCTTTTTTACTATTACTTTTTTAAACTACAAATAAAACTGTGTTTCCCTTGCGGTTCAGTCTCAAATATGACTAGTGGTTGCTACGGAATAACTATATAAGAGTTCCAGATAACTATACAATGTAATTTATGCAAATATAAGAACAAAAATACGAGTCAAAATACGAATAACAATAAGGATAAGATTAAGACCCCAAGACTTTGACAGTTAATGCATGATAAATCCCAGGTTTCACTAATACGCAATTTTCCCTTTTTTTGGGGATGGAAGAATCTTATATTAAATTTTTATCAACGATGATGTTGTCAAACGAATTTCTTAGCCACTTATCGAACCCGAAAGATGTGTTTGTTTGCTTTAATAGTATTGACTTAAGAAATTAATACGGCAATCGAGCCTTGCAAAATATTTTCAAGAATAATATGGCGCTCGAAGCGACAAGTTCCCAAAGGTCAGTCCAAGTTTATGCGATCCTGTGGGAGAGTTTAAACTTGGGGAAAGAACCTGACATTGATAACAATTAAATAACTTTTGCATATGATTTTAAGCTTAACTGTAATTAAAGCTTTCCGGCAAGTGCAAAGCCGCAACAACAACTGCAACTACAGAAACTTTGCTTGCGAACCCATAACTTTTACTTTGAGATGGGGCCGAAGTGCAACAACAATAACCCGAAAAGAGAGCAACTTTTCCCCATTGAAATTTCCAACACCACACCGTCTCATGCATATATCTCCCTCGTGCTCCGTATGCGTGTGGTGTTAATAATAAACCAAACCAAAAAAGGGTAACTTTTAACGAAAAACAAATAAATTGCTTTGGCTGGGTATGTGGTGGTAGCTGCTCTAGGAGCTACACAGCTGCGAATCTTTTCGCAAAGTGTTAAGCGTGTTGGTTTTCGGTTTACCATGTGCAAGTGCAAGAGCATATGCCTCTGCACTGGGAGAAATCGAAAACGCATCGTCAGATCTTTCAGTGGATTAGGTTTAATGCTTCCTTGGCTTGCATTGAAAATAGCTGTAGATCGGCATCTATCGACCTAGCCATCTCAGTTTTGTCCGACTCTCTACTTATCCCTGTCAGGCCGGTTTCTAACCTCCCTGTCAAGGCTTCTTTATCAGATTAAGTCCCTTGTAAGAAAACTTGGCTTGCTATCGCAGGGACCCAAACTCCTTGACAATTCTTTCCGGATCGGAAAAATAACAGGTCTTTTTTGATAGCCAAGTGAAGAAGAAGAATAGACTTAGAGTTGTTCTTTGATTGCGCCTTACCGCAGAATTATGTGCTTACAGCTATAATCGAAAATTAATAGCACTATTAATTGCAATATGTTATTCTTTCATGTTCAAATAAATTTAAGGGAGGTAGAAAATCGATACCGTTCGCGATTACGATAAGAATATTCCGTGGCTAACTTTAAGGATAATAGATAACTTTCAGGTAAGAATAGATTTTTTGTATCTTAAAGGCGGCCACTTCTTTTAATAAAGAGTAGAAAAAAGAAAAATAACACACTTTAATGCAGCAATTATTTTATTAATTTATAATATGCTATTAAATAAAAAATCTCGGAAACTTTTAAGTGTTATATTTAGATAACGTAAATAATTTGATTTTTATTATTTTAACATCGACATCTCCGTTTTTTTTTATATAATCTCGATTAGATACTATTTAATTACCGAAGCTTAAAAGCATAAAAGAACTTTACATAAATTAAATAAAATGTTCTCTGTGCACTTTTATATGCGTGGAAATGGAAGAGAACAGCAAGTTTTAAGAGCGCAAAGTTTATGCTCTAATTTCCGAAAAGGAAAAATTAGCAAACTATCTGCACCATCGCCATATCATAAACATGGATAGCTGGCAGAAAGAAAATGCAGCAGGACGTGGGCAGGACCTATGTGAGCTCATTCCTCTCACTCTCCTCTGATACAGTTGGTCACAAAAGCAGCATAAATTTGAAATGACAGCAGCAGTTTCACAGTTTTTCGAGGTCGTGTGGTGATAAAGTTGTCGTCGCCCTGTCTCTATATTAAATTTTTTTTGGGCAACAGTTTCTCAAAGGGAGGAAATGTGAGTTAGAAACTTAAGCTCGTAAAGTATGGTTAGGTATGTGATAATTCTGGCATAGATATAACATAGACCTTCAGAGGCTGCTAAAATTAGGAAGAGGATTTTTGTTTACTGAAGGCAAATATTAATTTTTGTTTGTCGTAATATTAAAATTCTACTTTAATGTTAATCACAAACAATCATACTCATAAAACAATCTTTCTTATATCTGTAATATATATATATATCAATGAACTTATCTTTTCCTTGAAGATTTCCTTGTCACGAAGTCAAAATATTCGTGCCTTCTAAAAGAATTGAGAGTGATAATGACAGAACGGAGACCACAAGTTTCGTATTTATACATGGTAGTATTCCATTAGTGAGACAATAAATGGATGTGCTAGAAAAAATTCTTCCTTTATTCGGTCGCTAAATGAAAATTGAATCTCCTGGACTCACGAATACAAATCAGATAAACCAAACGTGAAACCGCGACACAAATCAAACCACTCGAATTCGCGGGGAGTTCTGGGCGGAATCCCCATGAATAATTGCCACAAAACAAAATATGTTTAAAATAAATTAAACAATGTGCCAAAGCGTTGACCGCACAACATGCGAAATGCCTGTTCTGGTCGCCTGGCCAGCAAAATGCCGAATAAATTGTAATTAAATTGACAGACGACAGGGAGAAAACAATGATTGCAATCCCTGCAGTCCACTCTGGCCGTCCTCGGGGTATATAATGCATATGAGTTTTTCGTTTGTTGCGTAAAACGATTTGTACGTTAATTATGGCAAAGCGAGCCACATGAAAGTCGCTCGCTCAGCGCTCTCGACGGACGGCCAAAAATCTCTGGCAGACCGACCAGCGGATTGCGGCGATTTAGCCTAGTTCAAAGTCCGCTCTTCAGTGGCAGCCACGCAACAATGACGCCGACTGTGGCCACACTTTGGCATCGAGCTTTGATCCGATGCTGACCCAGATAAAAGCAGAAATTTTCAACTTTGCCTTTGCTGCATACTGCATACGAATATTGGTTTCGTTTTCATCGATATGCGTGTTCGCCAGGAACCCATCAGACCTTAATTGCATATTGGATCAAGAGTCTCGTACTCTTGCCTTTTTACTATAATTTTGTGCGGAAATCAGCGTGGTCAAAAAATCAGTAGAGTTTTAAAATCCCTTAAAAATTAGCCTAAAAGTATGCAATTAAATTTTTTAAATGTCATTTTGTTTCCTGTAGAACTTCATCGCCTGGTCAACCACATCACCCACGGATTCGAGCATAAACTGCACACTGTAGGCGTCTTCCTGGATGTAAAACAGGCCTTTGACAAGGTGTGGCACGAGGGCCTTCTTTACAAAATCAAGGAACTCCTCCCTGCACCTTTCTTCACCATCCTTCGGTCATTTATTGCTGATCGAACATTCGAAGTAGCAGTAAGGGACTCACGATCCAGCTTGGCACATATCCATGCAGGAGTGCCTCAAGGAAGTGTTCTTGGTCCATTCCTTTACTCCATGTACACAAGCGACATGCCAGTTCCATCGCCCACCTCTTGCGCCGAATGCTTCTGGCTACTTATGCTGACGACACGGCCTTGCTTGCGTCCCACACGTGTCAGCTGACAGCTTCGGCTGCAGTCCAGGACTGGCTGTGTGCGATGGAGCGCTGGACCAAGCAATGGAACATAGCCATTAACTGCAGCAAGTCGGCATGCGTAACCTTTTCGCTTAGACTTGTGATCAACATCGTCCACTCATTTAATGGTGATACCATCAATAACGCCACCTCTCACTGCTACTTGGGTGTACACTTGGATCGCCGTCTCATTTGGAACACCCACATCACGGCAATCAAAGGTAAATGCGTTCGCAAGCTCCAAAAGCTCGACTGGCTCCTGAGCTCCAAAAGGCTACAGTTATCAACGAAAGTATTGCTTCTCAAAGCAATTCTCACGCCAACCTGGACGTATGCGATCGAAGTATGGGGCACGGCGTCCAAGCACCAGCTAAACAGACTGAGGGTAGTGCAGGCACGCGCTGCTCGACGGGCATCCGGACTTCCCTGGTACGTTCAGAGCCATTCGAACATGACCGGGCGTTTAGGAGGTGGGGTGAATATGGAACATATGAAATATGGGCCTATATAACTTAGCGAATAATCCATTAAGACCGACAGTAAATAATGAATTAAATCAATGACTTATTAAAATCCGTGCTTAAAAGATACTATATTAGATTCATTGCAATTGTTGGGTTAGAAATCTGTATAGAAATTGCAAATTTATTTGCTAAGTCATAGCAAATCCTGTTTCAATCCTGTAACAACTAACAGTCGTCGTATTCAATATAAATGCCACTCAGAATGATCTAAGTAATGCATACATCTCAAATGGGACAAGTTAATGCCAAATTAAGTCAGGTATTCACCCCTCCCGCTTTTAGTCGCTTGAGGAAGAATTTTAACGACAACGTACTCGTGGCACAACATAATTAGGCTTACGGTAGTGACTTTTATGCCCGATACAAGCCGCCAAATAAAATCGCCGCCACTTACACAACTCCACCCCAGTCACCAATCCAACACCAACTACGCAAGCACAAAACCACCCAAAACGCCCATCTCGCCGCCCATTTCACTCGAAAAGCCGCCCATTTGCGTGCGTCGCTAATTAGTGTAAAATGTTTCCTGTTATTTACCTTTTTCGGTTTTGTAAGCAACAAAACAAACTGCGCTGAGCAGTGTTGTCGCTTACCAACAATTATCCAGCTATTACATTTATAGCCGCAGCTTTGATTAAATATATTTAAACTTGCTTATATAAATTATAATAAAATGTAACTAAAAAATCCTTAAAGTATTAATTTCAAAATAATCAAATAGTATTTTAGTAAATAAAATATTATTTGCGTTACGGTTATGGAATCATGATTCGAAGCTATAGTTTTAGCGACTCAACTACAGGCAGTTTTAGGATTCCTAGAAGATTTCTAATGAATAAGTTTTTCGTAAGATAAAAGATTAATTTCAAATTAGTTTTATTTAAAGGTTATGACTTCAGTTGATCTTCTTCAAGGTGATAAAAACTTCGACTAGCCGAATTAAGCGTTCTTTTCTGCTTTTTGTTAACATATGCGAGATTTCCAACGTTTTAGCTATTTTTTGTAAATAAATGTGACAACACTGAGGACAGGACCTTGTGATGAGGAAGCAGTAGAAAATTGTAAATGAACAACGGCCGATGGAGAGAGAGCATTTGTTATAGTGGATACGTTGTATCACTAAACCGTTTCGGTGTCGATTTTTATTTGAGTTGCGTTACGTGACCTGTTTGGTCAATAACGAAGTACGCAGCGCTATTTGTTCAGCAGTTTGTGCACAAACGAAGACGAAATCAACGCTAATTAACTCGTTTTAGAGCATAAACAGGCAGGAAGGACTCGAGTTCCCATTGCCATTCATTCACGATGATCATTCAGCCAGCTCTTCCGCGCTTAACATGCACGTCATCAACTCGGCGCAGCTCCACTCCACTGAACTGAGCTCAACTCGTTGCCCCGTAAATTGCATTTTAAAATAAATTATAATGATTATTATGTTGCAAACAACAGATGTCAGTCCCGACTGTCTTCCTCCGACATCCTGAATGTAGGTCGAAGCTGGAAACTCTCGCTTGGCCTCTCCCTTTTTCTCTGTATTTCCCCCATTTCCCCATTTCTCCCGTTGACTCATTTTCCCCCATTTCCCGCCACTCGTTAACGTTGGCAGCAGCCGTCGCTTTGCCAGTTTGCCACTCTGGTCTTATGGCGCAAGCATAAAATTTTTAACTGAACAACATTAACGCGAGCACTTTATGGCGTTGATCTTAATATTATTAAATCAGCGATGAGTTTATTAAGCGCTAAGCGGATGAGAATGACATCGCAGTGGAGGGAACTTAATCAGTCCAACAAATGCGTTCTAGTGTCTAATTTCGATAAATATGACCGCATATTATATACCTAACCCTTTATACGCCGAGTGGGCATTAGTTAATGAGTGCCAAGTTTTATACATGAAATCAGACCTTGTTCGCTTAAGCTGACCAACTTAATGACCATTAAGTTTATGGTATTTAAGAAAAATGTAAACTTAAACACGGGAAGAAGCCCCAGACAGGTGGGAAACGTTAAAGTCGGCTAAAACACGACTCTCTCGACCTCAGGCTTCTGTGTCTTGACATTTTGAAGACATTAAACCGAAACTGCTGGCAGACCGCAGGACATCCAGGTGGAATGGGCCGAGTTGTCGGGTGGCCAGAGGCAGGACTGGAGCAGCAGATTTCCCCAAAGACAAAGACCATGTCCGAGCATCAGCTCTCGACCAGATCCTTCGACTCGGAGTTCAAGTTATGAATAATTAATGTCCGTCTAGGTGTGTGCGTGTGCCGTGTGGGCGTCCCCCGACCGGAAGCTGCCTTAGCTGCGAGTGTCTGTCGTGTCGGTGAGTCCGGTGTCTGTGTGTGCGTTCGTGTGAGCGAGTTGATAATTTGTTATAATTGCCGGGGGAGGCCACAGGTCAATTTTGTGGGCATTTATATAAATTTGCCCAGACAAGTCAGCAAAAGGAGGAGGCCCGGCTGCAGACAGCAGTTGGGAAAAGTTAAAAAGTCGGCCGACTAATCAAATTACCGCAAAAACTGGGCGATGGCTTAAAGGAAAGGCTTGAGATGGGGACGAGGAGTAAAAGATTTATTTGACATTCTGGGAAATGAAAAGAGGGATACAAATTTCCTCCTTAGTATCAGTGGAAAATAAAAAGCATTTTCAAGCCAAATAAATATTTGGCTTTCGCCATTTTATAGATTGAAAATATCTAATAAAATTCGTTATATTTAGTCCATTAGCTATATTTATTTATTAAAGGTTTTTAGGTATTTTCTGTATACGTATGATATGACATACATAATTTTAAATAAAACACCCACTTAGCTCAAGCCTTTAAGGTCTTTCTCCTCGCCCCCGTCGAGTTTACCCTGGTGGACCAGCTCAAAGTCGAAGTCATTTCTGACTGCGATTCTGTCTGACTCCGTGGGCCACTCCTGATGACCATAAATACCTTAACGGCTTTCGCCTTGCTTAAGTCACCTCAGCAGTTAAGAGCCAAGACAGGGCTCGGGCGCGGAAATCCAGCAGCGAGCCAGCAAGAGGGTCCGGCTGCATCCGCCAGTTGGCTATGTAAGCACATTAAGCGCCTTCCCAGGTGGCCGACGGAAGGGAGTGGGTGTTGTGGGCGTGGTGCAGCCATTTAAGGCCCGTATTCCGTTTAAACGCGCTCAAAATGAAACTTTTTTTGCTGCGCCGCAATGAAATAAACGAGTAAACTCAATAATGCACTTGGCGAACACAACACACAATTGCCAGGATCCCTCCCCATCACAAACTTAATGTTGCTGCATTTTTTGCTCCATTTTTTCTGCTTCCACACTCTTTTAAGCCCATTCACTGAAACATATGGCAGATGTCGTAGCCATTTAATACCAGTTGTTGCTGAAAAGCACTGTACTGTTTTTTTTATTTGCCTTTTGTTTTAAAAGTTTCCCCACTTAACAGCGAAACCTGTTCGATTGATGGCCAATGGGGCGCATACTTGACGCCTGAAGTACAAAGGTGGCTGCGACAGCTGCGAGTAATTCACCCTTCTCGATCTGATTTTCATCGCAATTATAAAAGCGGAGGTATATGTCCTTGCCAGCGGGTTTGCGAAAGAGAGAAAGACACATTTCTGGACTTATATTGTATGTATATATTGTTAGTTACTTTAAAAGCTTTAAATTTTAATTTAATTATTAATTATTTTAATTATTCCATTTAATTTTAATTTCCATATACCAAATTCTGTTTCATTGATCATTTATTTTTCCAGGATTATGTGCCGCGTCGTTGCCTTTATTTTCACCTTAAAAAAATCATTAAAAATATGATATTTGTGTATTTTTTAAATGTTCCAATTATATGCCTTTGTTAACCGCCTCACATTGTTATGGATTTTAATTCACTTGCCAAAAATCATTTAGCAAATAGCACTACCAGTGACACTACAATCTCGCAGCTTTCACAACAACCATAACCTAAAGCCACAACGGACATCAAAGTGTTATAAATTTAAATTTATGTTGCCTTTTAAAATGGCACAAAAAATTACGATAAATTTATAAACGCCAAGACCGCAAAATGTGGCCAGCCAGACAATAAAAGCTTCTCCTCAATACGAGCTGCTAGAGTGCGGAAAAAAACCACCAAACAGACATGGAGCATAAATCAATTTGGACAAGAAACATGCAACAAAAAACAGAAAGGGGTGAAAATGTACATAGTTGGGAAATGGTAGCGGAGCATTTAACTTCAGGACTGTCAATTCAATTGAACTTCATTTTTTACATCCAACAGAACGAAACGAAATTAGAACAATTGAATTGTAAATAGTAGAGCGGAGGAAGGACAAGGCGAAAGATGATGATGCTGACAAGGAGGGGGCGGGAGGCCGAGGGCCGAAGATAGCCACCAAATTGAAAATGTTTGTCACGTATTTTACAAATTCACTGCGACGACTTGCCTCCGTAGGATGTAATGGTATCTGTATCTGCCAGACGTGCATGTATCTGTATCTCGTCGATAGTTGCCTTTTTGCCGTGAGGCGAGGTGTGCTGCTAGCTGGGTCTGCGGTTAGTCTGCCGCATCGATTGTCCGTGGATATCTTTTGCGGCTTTCTCTTAGCCTTTTCCATTATTCGGTTGTGGTCGCCTCTTGCGACCTGGGATTATAATGCACATCGTGTCCTCGTGTCCACACACATACATATTTCTTTAAGATAAAGCCGCATTGAAATTTCTTCAAGGCTAAGCAAAGAAACTTGCAGTTGCAAAATGAATTACATCTGGGGTGGAGTCCAAGGTAAATTATCGACTTTCTAGTGGAATTGTGGTGGGCATTACTTTTTCTAGGGCCAACCATAACCCTGTGATAGTTGTGTTATAGATATTTACATCATAGATCAAATAATTTAAGATTTCTTACTAAGCGGTATACCAGAGTTCGTTTTTTTTTTTTTTTTTTTTTTTTTTAAATATTTTGGAGGTTTGTATTAAACCTAAAATTTTTGAAGTTGTAAGAGTAAGCTTATTAAAAAATGCAGATAAATACAATTAGAAAACATCTAATTAATTATAAATATTCTCTAAGATGTTGTTATCACTATTTTTAAAGCTACAACAAAAATAGACAGTGAAGTGAGTCTTTAAGAAAGAATTATAGCTTTTATCTATTTTCATGTTAAATTTTGCTCTTAAGAAGAGAATAAATGTGTTGCTACTATAAAGTTCTTTAAAGCTCGATCTGACCTTTATTTCGATTAAAAAAACTTATTTTATTCGGCAATCAATGGTAATTTTCCGATGTACGAATTTAAGTTATTTTTTTTATCAGCAACAAGGTATATTACGATAATTGGAACTTCTGTCTTGTTTAAAATATGTTCTTTGTGGTTTAGGTCTCCTATTTAAATAATTTGGCTGCACATCCTGCCTCTAGGAGTTCATTCGTAACAATTAGAGAATGGCTCTTGGTTGTCACACTCTTGGGAAATTATGACGGAACGGAAGACGACGCTAAGAGCGGAAAACAGACCAAGAAATCACAGAAAAGTTTGACCAACTGGCACTAATAAGCGCTAATTTTGTTAGCCCTGTAACATGAAACGCGAACGGAACGACGAGGCGGAGTTACCAGTTACCGCCTTGCCGCTGCCGATGGCATGCCAAAACGCAAGTTGAGGCAGCTGCGAAGAAGGCGACTCTTGAGTGGGCTCTCGTGACGTTGCTCGGACGATTTAGCAAAGTCGCTGCAGCTCAAACACTAATTCCATTCATTAAAAAACTTTTTATATGCCAATTTTTTTGTTTCGCCCCGTTGCCCGTCGTCGTTTTTCTGCCTTCTCTACCAACTTGTCTTTGAACGTTGCAAAGTTTGCAGCTACTTGGATGCCATAAAGACAAGCTGGATGCTTCAGTCGGGCCAGCTTCCGTCCATCCGTTCGCGCGCTGAGACAAAGCCACCGAAAAGGGGGGAAAAAATGGACAACTTCCTCAGAGCTCCTCCGTACATCATCAGTCACATAATGAAGTACTGCAGCTGCTGAAAATACTCGTAACTTTCAACTTTATGGCTTGTCCGAGCCAAGAGACAACTGTTCGCGGGCTGACCGGGCTGAGTAAATTAATTAAATTTCCCTCTCGGTCTACGTGGTATGCTAAATAACAGCCTGTTGTTCCGGTTATCTTGCTGAATATCCCTAGGCAGGCTGAACCTAGTTGGCGAGAATGGTTATATCAACTAAGCGTATTTATTAAGGCTCTGAGTAAGCTCATGTATTAATAAATTCTATATAATGTGGGACTATAATAAAAAACGGCTTGTTCAAAGATCAAACTGGAACCAAAAAGTTGATCTTAAGAAATTTACATCTTATAGCTCCAGATTATCTAAAGTATGATACATATTATATTAACCTAATTTTTGCTAAATACAAGGTGGTTATAGCTAGGCAGAAGAAAGCATCCGACCATATAAGGTATGCAGTTCTTTTTCTGAGTAAAGGGAATTAGTTTGACCAATCAAATTATCAATTTTCTATGGTATGAAGTTTTTTTTTGGGTAAAGGGTATTCATAAGACCAATCGAATTGTCAATTTGCTATGGTCTCTTTGCTTTCAAATTATGGTATTCTATGTTTTGGACTAATTTATAATACAATTTCACTGGACATTTGATTTAATCAGGGTGCTCAAATTTGTCTTATGTCATCATAATATCAGACCAAATAAAAGAATGTAACCTCAACATGCAACGACATTGGGGTACGCGTAAAAAGAAGAACGTGCAAAATTGTTCGTGTATAGCGCCGTATGATTGAAAACCTCACCGATGAGAAGCCCTTCTACAAGACTCTCTGTTGTCTGCATTCACAAAAGCATCACGTCTAAATTGTGGAGGCTTTTATTGGTTTGGCTCGAAAGAGGTTCGTATATATTTCTATATAGTTTATAACGATATTCCCACATTCTCGCAGCAGTGGTTATTAATGTTTAAGTAAGTACGGATAATTACATAATTCGCAAAGCACTCAAGAATAATCGGGACGCAACTGCAATGCAGTCATAAACTCGCACCAAATATCAATTTATACACTTAATTAAGCACATATGTGACTGCGACATTTTGCGATGCGAGAGGCGAGGAGTGGAGACGAGGCCAGGGGCGCAGAGGCAGCTCGAAGTCAATTGCAATTTTATGAGCTGTTGAAAATGAAGTACGTAAAACGAGAGGGCGAGAAGCCAACTCCACTTCACAACCCATTACGCTGATTGGCTTTTAATGTTTATCAATACATTGCGCAGTCAGCAGCAGAACTGATGCTGCTGATGAGCAGGCGAAGGACGAGAGGACGAAATGGAAAGGACTCGGCCGAGCCGGTTGCCAAAGTTGACGGCTGAGGTTTTTGTGGTTAGCATAGAGTGCTCTTTAAAAATGCATGACCCACTACGTACTGCACCGCACTCGAAAGGGCCGTTTGCCGTGCCTGTCTCTCATAAATTTCCATTATCACATGCAAGGCATTTAGGCTTCTGTTATTTTCATACAAGAATTATAAGATGCACCACACTCGCTCTCTAAGGCGCCAGGCCACGCGGCTTTTCCCTTCAGCAGTTGGAGGAAACTCTTTTTACTGGAACTTAATTTTCCCTGTGTGCATAATTTATTGTCAGTGAGGACAGCGCGTGCTGGCAGCTAAAATACTCGTGCCTCATCTCATTTCAGGTGGCTTGTGGCACAGAGAGTGGCCATATTTGACTTTAAGGCTGCATAATGGAGTGTTTTGTACATAAGTGTGACCAAAACCTTTAAGTTTTAATTTAATCGCCATTACAATATAGATTGTTGACAAATTGAGCTACAATTTTAAAAATATTTAATTATTTATTTATTTAAAAAATATATAATTAGTAAATACAGAATAATAACAATAATAATGGTTTTGTTTTGCTGACTCAAAAAACTGGCAGCAGGTTTGTGAATACCACCAAGATGCGACTAAGCTTGTAATTTCAAGATGAGTAACGCATTCGCATTTGTCGTGCTGACCCTAGAGCTGCCTCCAAGGCGCTCTTTAAATTTTGTTCGAAAACAGACAGAGAGAGAAAGAGAGATCGTTATGCTTGTAATTAATAGACGCTAACTTCGCTAATACCTTTTTTATAATACCCTAGAAAAAAAATATAAATACAAGTAAATATGTTTAAAAACTCGCAAGAAGGCATCAAAACAAATAAAATTGTATGTAAAAATGTATAATATGTAAAAATGTAAAAATATGTTTTAGCTAAGCTCGAAAATAAATTGAATTGTTCTCACAATTTGGCTGGACGTGCCCACAGTTCGGCAGATGCCGCAGGAAGCCAGAGGAGCAGGCGGCGGACTATAACTGCCATGCATCATCATCGTCTTCAGCTGGCCACAAGCATCGGTGGCAGCGGCAACAATAGCAACGAAAACGGCTGCTACAAGCTGTACTAACTAAATCCTATTATGAACTTTGAGCTTATGAAAGGACCTCAAGCGGCGCAGAGAGAAACTTGGCCGTCCTGCGACCTGTGTACTTGTGCTGGTGTCGGCCACGTTTACATTTCTGCATAATTAAGTTATATGCCCTGCACTACGGCACACAAAAACATATGCATTTATATGTGTGTCATGTGTCTGTGTTTGGGATTCACCTTCGGCCGGACAGTTTGCAGCTGCCCGTAGTTTTTCATTGCGCATCCGCCATGTGAGCCAGGCGAAGGCTTGCCGCTTTAATTGTTATAAATTATGCATAAATTAGAGGCAGCCCCATTAAAGCATCTCTCTTTAAGTGGCAGACGGTGCAGTTGTGTAAGGGAGGCCAGACGCGAAACCGATTGCAAAGCGCAGCTGTTGGCAAATCGAAATTTCTTGCTTGGTTTAGCACCATTTCCGTCCAGTCCGCTCTCAATTTATCAGCTGAATGTCGACGTGAAGCGTGGAAAACAATTGGCAGCTAATTTTCCTGAAAATGCTGCGCTATTTTTTATGTTCGTTTTCTACAATCCAGCTGAGATGCCGAGGAGCTGGGTCCATGTCTGCGCTAGGCGATTCCTTCTGGCGGAACCAGCTACATTGCAATTGTAAAATGCAAAATAAATTTCTAATGAATATTGAAGTGTGAAATTTGAATTGATTGCATTTGATTTGTGGATTTACAGTTGGATATTTACTTTGGGGCGGTCGGTCTACCACACTAAAGCAGAATGGAGCTCGCAGCGACGTAAATGGAAATGGAAAATTGGAAGCGGAACTGGGTTTGTTGCTCAATTGCCGTTGAAAATCGAATTGAGCAGCCAGCGTCAGGGAACTTGTATCAAAAGCTTTGACGGTTTCGTTATACTTATTGTTAAATAATGAGTTTGCAAGAAGGATAACAAAAGATTAACTTTTACTTAATATTTATTTATTTATTTGTAGGTAGTTACATTGCTTCTGAAAACGCTAGGGGTATTAACATCCGTAAAAAGCAGTCCAACATTATGCTACAACATTTTCCATTGTAATACAATAAATATATACATCGCCTTTGAGACAAAAAACATTTCACTGCGTACTTTTATACACATTTTTAAGAGTTTTAAAAACTCTATAGAAATATGGAGCACTCTAGATTACATTTTCAGGGCATTGCGGTTTAAAGAACCCTATTCCATTAATGTGTAATTTGTAATTGTTTTCTGGTCGATATGGTCGATTTTACTCAATTAAGAATATTGTGACAAACGCCAAACTTCTGCATTATGCCCAAATTGTCCTGAAACTAATTCAATGAAACCTTGTTAAAATTTAAATTCAAACTTTGAATTGAAACCGCAAATAATAACGACTGCAGCTTGTGGGTCTGTTTTGCGATTTCACCGAGGCAACTTGCCGCTAAGCCGCCTGCAGCAATCAGATGCTGCACAGAATGGCTTCGCATAATTGCAAAAGTATTGCAATTTGCTGTCTTCCGCTTCGGAGTAAGTCCTACTTGAAGATTTAATTGAATTATCCGTGTGGCGCGCCGCAACGGAGAGCTCGCCAAGCCGCAAAATGAAATTGTTGCCAAGAGAAAGGCCGAGCAAGAAGCGGAAATCCAAACTAGACGCCCGGCGTCATGTTTTAATAATTTTGCCCAACAACAACGCCAGCAAAATTCAATTTTATTCAATAATATTAGTTGCTCACATTCCGTGCCTCAGTATCGTTCCCCTGCCACTTTCTTCGGCTTGTGGTCGCCAACTTTTGCAACCGCATTGGGATTTGCTCGGAAATCTGAATCTGAACCTGAAGTCCCGGAAGGAGCCCATGTGTTCGGCTACTGGCCCACTTCCTCCAACACTTCACGCTCCTGCAACCACCTCCGGACCGGTTTGTTTGACTTGGCACGCCAACTCAGAGCCAAGTTTTGGCTAGTTAAGCCAAAAACCGCCATCTGCCGCATATGGAAATTGGGTCGCCGAAGCAGGCCACCGTGCACATCGACTCCTCGGGCACAGGGCCCTTGCTCCGCAATCCACTTGGCCTGCGACTACAAGCCAACTTCTTGGCGCTCTTGTTGATTTTGTACCGCAGCTGGTGCGAAGTTATGTCACAGTGCCGGAAGGTTTGATTTGCTAATTTGTTATTGGCCAGCCATCGGGATCTGCAAGGTGGCGAAACTTTGTGTGTACATGTACATACATAGTTCGTAAGCTCGTTGAAAATGCATGTGAAATTTAATTGGCTTACGATGAAGCCAGCATAACTTGGGTAGGGCTTTAATTTAATTTAATTTTAGCTTATAGGCTTGTGAAGGAGTAACACTTGCCTGTTGCTAATTAATTGCTAATCTTTCTTTCAAAGTATTGCATTTTTATTTATTCATTTTAGTATAATTATTTTAAATTCTATCGATCCGTTGAGTTAGTTTAAATATATATCGTTAAATTCGTCAGAGATATATCAGAAAATTTTGGGGACAGACAAATTTGATGACAATTTTGTAAATGAGACAGAAATTCTAGAGTTTACACTTTTCTGAGCAATGATCACAAAAAGATGTAAGATGTAATATTAAAGCTTTTTAACAAAAATGTACCATCCCTTTTTATCACAATTTTATTGGTCGATGTTCTTTAGTTTCATGCAGGGTATTAACAATTTAGTCCGAATTTGTCAGCGCTGTAAAGGAAAAAACTCCAATCCCATAAAGGGTATCACCAGACGTTCTTGGGTATCACCTTGTCCGTCTGTTGGCTTGTCCGTTTCTCCGTCCGTCTGTCTGTCCGTCTCTCCGCTTATACACAAATTGGTCTTTCTGTCTTTAAGCTATCTCAATATCTATATATACATATGTATTTATGTATATATTATTCTATCTATCTATTCTATCCCATTAGAAAATACGTCTGTACGGGAAGGCACGGCTGTACCTACATAAATATAGTATATATACTATAGATAAAAATATAACCAATAGGGAAATTAATAGAAAATTACTTTTTCATTTATCCAAATATTTGTATCTGTTTTGATATATGACCATTTTTAATGATTTCAACAGTTCGCTTCTAATTTGAAAGTTAATCCCCTATGTCATATAGCTACAATAGAACCGGTCTATTCATTTTTCGACCGTCCCTGTTTTCAAATAATATGAAAATTATATGTTATGTTATATGTTTTATAGATTACACTTAACCCAAAATATAGATAAGTATATTTACCGATATAATAAAAACTGCCATAGAAACGATGTAAACTTGTAGGACATCACAAAAACTTTTTGTTAAATTTACAATTCAATAGAATCTATTCAATTGCAGCCTGCGCGGGTTTTTAAACTTCGTGTCCCGAATGAACTTCTTTTTTCATTACTCTTTAGTTAGTAAAAACCAAACTTGGTCGAGATTCTTACTAAGATTATAAGGCCCAATATTTTTATAGACAACGGATTTTTGCTATTTAAAGTAAAGATTTACTTAAGCCAGATGTCGAAAAGCAAGAAAAAACACCTTATCTTAAGCCCTATATTTACCTAACTATGTATAATGGGAAGTAACCTTTCGCCTGATGTCTCTGATTATTTATATCTGATCAGTGAACTTCTAAAGCCAATCCGAAATAAAATTAATTCGTTACGAAGGGAAATTGGACAACAATAGATGATTGTTGGTACACTTTTAACTTAATTGGGAATAATTCAGTATGCGTCTCTTCCTTACTGTGCAGCACGATGAAAATATATGAACTAGCCACTGCCGGTAATTTAATAGGAGAAGAGCACGAAGTGGCTTCGATTTAACCCAATAAGTATACAAACATTTCTGACATCGGAGCCAAGGTTGGGGCAACCGCTGCTCCTTGCCATTTAAATGTTCATTTCTCGAATCCAGCCAGCTGCTGCGAAATCCGAGTCGCTCGCAAATTATATGTTAATGCAATTGTAATTGATACAAATTTGATTTCGGAAGGAATAAAAATGTGTTGCTCCAGCCGCTGCCGCTGTCGGCATTGGAAATGAGAAATCATTCGGAAGAGATCCGGGGAAAAGCGGAGGTGAAAGTGGTTGGGGAAACTCGCATGCCCGGCACAATGTGCCACCACGTGTCAGCTGCCGTTTGGGGGCGGTTGGTGGCGGCTGCTCGAGATAACGCAATAATTTATATGAACTTTACAGGGTCATTAATTTAAAGCTTATTCAGTTGTTCAAGATTTATTAAATTAACTCAAGTTGTGGCAGCCAAAATTTCGGAAGTTTGAGGGTTAGCATGGCAGGCAAGAAAATTTAAGGGTCTGGCTAAGGGTTGGTTATATAGTTGATTTTAGGTTCAATAGGAACTTGGCTTCAGCGATTTCGGGTTTGTTCTCATAATCCCAGGCTTTTACGATAACATCAATGCTAAGTACTTGAATTGGAAAATAAAATTCAGGCAGCGTTAAAATTAATTTTGTATATGCTAAGATTAATCTGTTATAAATCTACTTAATTACATTGTTAAACATTTGTAACCATTCTCTATTTGTAGGTAACATCGAAGCTGCAGCTCAAGTTTATATAGATATATATAAAACTAAAAATGAGATTTAAATTTTTAGTCCAATCGGTAGTTAATACTTTATTTTAAAAGGATTGTTGTTGCACTAAACTCATATTTTAGTTAATCGTATTTTCGTCAAAGTGCTGAGAACGGATATGATATGATATCTTAAGCCAATTTTAAAAATAATCTAGTGAACTTTGCAGCTGAAACACAGAGAATGAAATAATTTAAAAACCAACTATTCGCAATTTTATATAATCATATATATATATACATCTTTAATTTTTTCTTTCCTATCTTTAATTTTTTTTTTCTAATTTTTTTCTTTCTATACTATAAGCAATATGGTTTATAGATATATAAAGTATAGTATTATACATTTAGTAGATACATATAAACATATTGGTTTTCTCAGTTTTAGAGGAAATAAAAGCTGTTTACAATCATCTTCGAGATGCAATCAAAGGTCGGAATCAATTGTAAAAACCCTTAGACAAGGAAAAAAGTATTAATCGATTTTTTAATTTTATCTACGACAAACTTGGAAATTTAGGAAAACGTTTTTATTTTTATTTTTGGGCACTTTCGTTGTTCAAACGACAAGCCCCAGCCCAATTGGTCAGACATAATTAAATTAAAATAAATAAGTTCTGTGCCAGCAGTTGGGATTAAGTTACTATAATAAGGAATAACAAAGCAACCTTTTTGGTTATACCAAAGTCAAAATGCAATCCAATTTATTGACCGCGACCGAACGAACGTGGGCTTTGCCGGCAAAGAGTGGCGTCTAGCTCGGAATTGCAATTTGCTTGCCAGGTAAATGTTGCTGCAAAAACAAAAAATTACAGAGGCAGCCAGACGGAGCTACATTTTGATTGAAACGCTGCAATTTGGACTCGGAAAGTAGGAGGATCGGGCAGGGATGGAATATCGAGTATTCCCCATGCAAAGAGGGCTGGGCAGGGCATGCAGGGGAATATTCATGGCAAATCCAATGCTTGAGTGGCAACAACCACAAAAACGCATTGAATTGAAAATGTTTGAATATATATTGCAAGTTTGACTTGATTGAAGCACTTGATATCGTTTCCTTTTTGACAGAGCCAGTGACGCCACTTGACGGAATCCTGTACCCCCGCTCAACCCACTCGCCATTCTTCGGCCCAACTGCGCTCGAGGATTACCGGGTACCGGGCCACGCGGTGGGGCGAGCCACTAACGAATTTTCATTCATCAGTTCAAGTTGGTCAATTCCTGACGATGACCCATGAATTAGCTTTAATCAATTTAAATGTATTCAGGTCGAAGGTTGATACCTGCCACAGATATGCGAGACTTCACTTCATAGCCATTTTTGATCAAATATTGTATAAAATTAACTGGTAAATGTGTAGGAAAATTGTGAAGTATACAGGGATGTTAGCTTTTTACTTGTGAATACTTATTGTGATATTATGCCTTTGCACTTTCGGGAACAATTCATATAGTCCAAGGACAACCAATAATTTCCAAAAAGGCCAAGTAACTCTTGTGGCGGCATATCAAACTTCCTCATTACGGTCATTGAACACTGGGTTCGGCAAAATCATTGCACCGTGCGATGCTTAGTTTTTATAGCCGGGACGGAAGTACCCGAGGAGGAGTCACTGAATAATAAAAGTCAGAATTTAAACATTAATTAGAGCCATCGATGCGCAGCCAACGAAAATACCTATCAGCGGGACCAGGACCAGCCCACGTGTCCTGCATGCCAAATACGCATCACGTAAGCGGAGAATCCGCAGGATACACAGCCACCGAAAAGTTGCCGCGACCTGTTTAATGTGGATAACAATTTGGGGGTTCCTTTTTGTATGCTTTCCTTGGCCATCCTCGTCGTGCCATTCGCAGAATCCACAGAAACTAACCGCAAGACAAAATCCGTCGGAGAAGTTTGCGAGGAGTTTAACGCCATTTTTCGTATGCGTGGTCTGCGTTGATTTTACGACATTTTCGGCAGCGATTTCCATAAAGCAAAGTCGTCTCGCAGGGTCTTATGCCCGTGTGTCCTTGCCGCACGGCGGCTAACTCCATAAAATTACAAGATACTACCTGTTAGAAGTTGCTCTTCGCTGAAATTCCAATAAACTCACTGCACAATATTAGTTTTTATGCGGCATACAGCAACAACTAAAAATGCTGGCGAGGAAAAAGAACAAGTACACTTGCAAACAAAAAGGAGCAAAACTTTGGTGAGAGAGAAAAAAACTGCAAAATCATTTAAGCAAACAGTCACAGACTTTGGCAGCCTTCCGCTGGATCTACGATACCTGCATGGAAAACTTTTCGCTATGTGACTTTCAGAATTTTTAGTTTTGATTTCAGGACTTTTCCCCGTTACCATTGTTGCTGGCAGCTTAGTTTTGGTTTGGCCTTAGCTGCAAATATTGCAAGTTGGGCCAAAGTCACGTGCAAGTTTACAGACATTCGGTTTGGTCTGGCACTTGGCACCCGTGAAATGGATTTCAGGATTCCAGGCTACGTTGTCTTTAAATTCTTGGTTGCCCTGAAATTGGTACCTGCTTAGTTTATCCAAGAAAAGTGCATTGAAAAACTTGTATTTACATGGCGTTGCATGTAATAAACAATATAAGAAAGACTTATATATTTACCTATAGAATAACTAATTTTGATTAAACTCCATAATACATTTATTTTAAAATAAAACCTATTGCAATTAATTTCGCCAATTCTACTTACTATATTATATTTCATTTTTATTGAAGTGATTCCCATTCATACAGAATGAATTGTGAGTTTATTTGATTACCCCAAGGGTTTTTAAATTAATATAAGATAATATTTTGCATCTTAATGTCAAAATGTTTCGCTTTATTCCTGTTTTTATCCGAAACTGTCTTGGCTCACGCACCAATGCATTCAAACAAAATTCAGTATACTTACTATTAAATAGATTCTAACTTAGCATAGTCTCATACATTTTTTCTCACATATAACTTTTAAACTATTTTTAACCAATAACAGCTAGCTAAATTAAATTAGTTAGTTGACATTTAAACTTATATTTTAATGCTTAAGGAACTCTATTAAATTGTACATACGGTGTGCTACTCTTTATACGCTGTATTATAATTTTGACCAGAAGATTGTAACAAAGTTAAGGCATCAGCTCCGACCCCATAAAGTATAAATATTCGTGATCATCATGCTCGTGGCCACCGTTCCGCCTGTCTGCCCCTCTGTCTGCCCGTCTGTCTGTCCGTCTCTCTGTCCGTTGGTTAGTCAGTCTGTCCGTTACTATGGAAACTAGTCCCTCAGTTTTTGAGCTATTAGAATGAAACTTGGCAGATATTCTTTTTTGTATTGCAGTTAGTTTAAGTCTTAATGATCCAAGTCTGATGACTATGGAATTTATTAATATGGTATGGTAAATTTAAAATCATTTAGAAATTTTTTGATTACCAATTTCTATTAGTTCGGAAGTTGTTTTATATATTTGATTTAATTTTAAAAGAAGTATTTTTGATGCATCTTCTGACTATTAGAGGCTATAGCCACGGCAAACAGAAACAATTGCTTGAAACGTCTTATTAAATCCGCTTAACTTCGATTCGTCTTACAGATTTAAAGGCAAGTCAAAAACTAAAGACTATTTACTTTAAGTTCCCAAGAACCAGCTCTCAGAATTTGCCTTTCCTTTCATGTTAATTTGAAGGCGGAATTTCAGTGATTTCGGATCCCATCGCTGGCATTTAGCCCCAATCCAGTGGCGCTGGCAGACCCGGGATGAGCTGCTCAACACCTTTTTTGCAGTGAATGGAGCATAAGAAATCATATCAAGTGCTTCGGCGAACGGATATAATATATATAACAATTTTCACACAATTTTCGTAACACGTTATTTGCGCGTATTTCACATATCCTTGCTGCGGTGCTGCCAGGATGCCTGCTACTCCTGTGGCTGTAAGTGTGTGCGTGTGAATTAGCGGCAAACGGATGTTGAATTGGTTTGCCTTCGCCTCGGCGTGCCACTCAGCCGTGAAGATGTGTGCGCTCGTTTACGTGTACGTACACGGGGCTTCGCGCGGCTGTATGTGTGGAGGAGCATCTTGTGGCTGGTTTTTCCTCGTCCAATGTTGACTGCTTGTTTTTATTCCCTTTTTGAGCGCAGGATGTGCGCAGCGCAGTCCTGGCACGTTGGCGCGCTTAAATCAAAGCAATTTGCCAAGCACAATCGTGTTGTAAATTATCGCCGCAGGATTTTGTTTTATTAAACTGAGAGTGTGTCCGTATGTGAATAAGCGCTGGGATGGGTCTGTTATTGTGCTTGCGAGCTGCCCGAGATTCATCGGTCTGCGTCTTGGCTTGGCGCTGATTGCTACTGGGATTATGTGGGGGCAAATTTAAAGTAGTTCTAAGTTAAAGCAGAAATACAGTTTAGGATGGTGGAGGTAAAACTCACATTTATTATAAATATATTTTAAGTTTTCTATATTTAAATTTCAGAATATTTCAAAACTGAACAATATAGAAATTAATGGCAATTTTAACGTTAAATCAACAAAAACTAGCAGAATTAAGCCAACTGCATTCTTATCTAGGGACTTTACAGAAATTGATTAAACGAAATACATTTGTTGAGACTACAACTATTATCGCACTGCAATTTTAACTGTCTGATCTTACCTAAACTCCCATTTAGTGAGTCTTATCATGAGCGAAAATATTAATATTTACTTAGGCGCCGATTGAGAAGTCAGCGGGGAGCTGAGGCAAACGGATATTGAGATCACTTGGGACTGTGTTTATCTCTGATAAGCCCTAATCGGTAGCAGCGATTAGTGAATCTTCCTATAAATTGACGGCCCGCCAGTTACTTGGCATCAGTGCCGATTAGTAAGTGACATAGTAAAGTCTTAGTGTTTGCCGTCAGTATTGCAGTCTCTCTAAGTAGTATCCATTAAAGAGTCGTTATTATACCCAAATCGACCTTGTGGTGTACTACTTCAAGAGACTCCAGTTAAAACCTCAAGTTAATAACTAGGACCAGTGCTTCCATTTTGTTAAACAAGGAAAATCACATGTTTAAGTAGTGGATACAAAGGCGATTGAAAACAATAATTTTCGCATTGTGTTACCTACTTAGCTAGTCGATTTTCACAAGCGACACCAGTAAGAAGTTAAATTTATTTATTAATAATTTATGTTTAAAACTACAAATAAAAAAGCTGACATTAATATTTGGTGTGAAAATAAAGCTATTCTTTAAAAAAAAATTGTGAATAGTATTTTGAAATTAATGTATATATTTTTCAGTCTTAAAAAACGACATCTTATATTTCTTATGGGAGCCAATTAATAAAATGTTGCTATAAATGCAGGGAATATAATTATTATAGGTATTATAATATAAGTCAATAAATACGATTTATTGTTTTGATTTCAGGTAAAAATAAGTAAATTAGAACACTTAAAACTTACTTAAAAAGTAAATAATAAATAAATAAATTGAAAAGTAGGATAATATTATTATTTATTTATTTTTTCAATATCCTAACGCGAAAAGGTCACAAAAATATCATTTACATATATAGATAATAATAGTGAACCAAGAACAGATCCTTGTTGAACTCCCGTGAGAGCAGGCTGCATACATTTTCCCTACATACGTTTAATGTTCTTATGTATTTTTCATTTTAAATTAAATAATTAATAGGACTTTTTCCGCAGATTACTTTTTCAGGAAATAACAAAGCTAGAAATCGGCTAATCAGCATTGTATTTTGGCTGAACAGCTTGGCAATTTGCAGCCTTCATTGTGCCGTCACTAAACTCATTAGTCAACCTCAATGATACTCTCGACGTGATCGATTCCCGACAGGCAGCACCCCGTGTGTTTACATGCATAAATCAAAGTTGCGATAAGGTTAATACAATTGCCGCTCGCCCACGCGCCTGCATACTTAGCACCTCTGCCGGTGCGCGCAGCTCCGGTTGAAGAAATAACTGAAAGAAGCTACCGGATAGATGGACGGGCAGGCCGGCAGGCAGGCAGCCGGAACGATTTAGCTGACATACGCAACATTGTTGCCAAAATACAAGGAGCATGACAGCCTACAACAGCCACGACAATGGGCCCGGAACAGTGTCAAACGAGTGGCAGCGGCAACAACCAAATGGTGTTAAAGCTGCCGTCGGTGGCATTCCTTCCATTTCGCCATTTTTCGCACGTGTGCCAAAGCCCTGACAGTGAAAAGTGTGTGCGGGGCTGTGACTGTGTGTGTCGGTTCGGTTATGTGAATGATTTTTCACTTTTGCCGAAATACATTTTTATAAATTCTGACAGGGCATTTGTTGAGCTCACTGGTGTCGATGCTGCTAGCAAAGTTGATAAAAATGTTCCCCTTCTTCGGTGGCATCTTGCCTGAAAGGAATACCGGGGCCTGTGTGCGCATCGTCATGGCCCATGACTTATAAGCGGCAAAAGAATATTGATGCTGGGACAATAAGCGAGCACAGTTACTTATTCAAGTTGATATGTAAGTCGGTTCAATCAAGTTAAAATGTTTATAGAAAAACTATTTAATTTAAAAATGTTTCAGTTTCTTAAATCAATGAAGTATATGAAATATTAACATTTTATTTATTTATTTATAAGGAGCTAATTAAAGCTAGCTGGAAATTCAGGGCTATGACTGAATTTTGAACGACTTATTAGAAATAAAGTTAAAATTTCAAAAATTGTAAGGAGCACTTGTTATAATGGGTAATATACAATAATTATTTAAAAGGGCATGCAACTAATTTATAATCCATTCCATTTAATCTCCCATCTCCCAGTCAGAGGTAAACAAAATTAACTGTCAACAGCTCCGAACAGGGCTATCCACTTTGAGTGCCACCAGCAGCGGGGATAATAAACCACATAAATGTTATAACTTCATCAAGGCTCAACAGTTCACTACTCCCACAACTGCCTCAAAGTGTTGAGGCGCCAAGATTGATGATATAAAAAGTATGAGAGACAATGACCGACGTCCTGCAACTGCCGCGAAGATGGGCAGGCTTTTTGCGGCTCGGGTCGCAGCTCAAATATTTTGACCGAATTCCTCGACCATACACTTATCACCGGCCTATCATCAACTCATAATGTTGACATTTTTCACACAGTTCAATGGGCATCAAAACTCGGACGTGTCTGTTGTTGTCTGCCCTTATCTGTAGCTGGCAGGGGATCCGACCATCAAAATATCTAAGGGCAGCTGGCGAGGAGATGAGAAATGGGCCGATGAATGTCCCTTTGTTTGATTGACTCGTCTTCGTCTTTGTTTCAATGACTCGAAACATCTTGATGATAACTTGTCCAAACACAGACAGCGTTGATATATACAGGGCATCCGAATGTAACTGGACGGGGAGCGATAGGCAGGGAAGGAGTATTGTGGGTGTGAGTGGCACACCCAGTGGGTTTCTTGAGTCAGGTAGTATGAAATAGGGATGCGTATAAGTTGAATGTTTGTAGATAAGAATAATGTTTAGGATTTTCTACATATTAAAACATTTATCAGGGATAAATGCTTAGGGATGGCGATAAAAATATCAAAATATCGAGCTTGTAAATAAATGGATATTTAAATTATATATGTGTGGTAAAGCGATATTCTGTTTGATATATTGAAACAATATAATCAGAAAAGAACATTACTCAAATCTTTTTTGTTAAACTAGAAATTTATCTATATTTAAAAGTACTATTGATCGGACTTCTCCTTTCGATATATATTATTAGTAGAGTAGTTAAATTAATGCGATATGCTCCATATATCTATAGACAAATAATCAAAATGGTAAATACGATAAAAATAAAAATATACCAGTAATGAGCCTATTTTGAATTAGTTTCGTAAGGTCGGTTTTCCAAGGTATTTATAGTACTCTCCAGTATTAGGAACTGGTGGGGGCGAATATAAGACGTGCTGTTTGCCTTGGTACGCCGCCTCCTATTATTTTTGTCATTTCTTGGTTCAGTGCGCGGCAAGTAGTTCAATATTTTCGACGTCATTTACTTGTCATTCAATTCCGTTGAACGTACTTATATACATTCGTATATAACAGAACTAATGCCTTTGCCATTCCAATCGGAATCACATCATTAGGCAACGACGCCCGCACATCTTGCTGCGGAAGGAAAATAAAAGAAAATCCGAGAAAATTTCATTGGTTCTGTGTTGATTTGTTTGCCTGGCAATTATTATCCTTATCGCTGACACAAATCGCCATTTAATTAGTTCAATGCCTTTGTTCCATGTTTGTATTTCCCATTGATTTGTTGACATTGTCTAAGTCGGGCAGGAAATGGGACACAGCACTTGGGCCCGGATTCCTGTGTCGATAATGGTCGAGTAGGTTAATAGAGATCACGAGTTTCTGCGCCTGACAGCTAGCCGGCAAATATTTCCTTGCTAAATTCGCATAATTGGTTCGATTTATTTCCATAACAACTCGCGCGAAAATACCCGGATTTTAACCAGTTTTTTTTTCACAAATTGGCTTGGTAATTAAATTGAAGAAAAATGCTTTCCCAATTAAAACATAAAACAAAAAAAAAAATGTTTCATATTTGTGCATACATATTTTTAAATGTCAATGATATAATCTATTTAAGAGGAATGGAAACCCCAAATGAGCTTAAATTTTACCTAGAGTCTTCCAGGCGAACTTGTTAAATAATAGCCAATTTCAATAAATTTTACTCTTCACGTGCAACATTCACCGGCAATAAATCAAGGGCTTGGCCAGGGTATAAATTACAATTAAAACTGAAGCATAATTATGTTATCTGTGCAACTTTCCACAGAGGCAGCCGACCAACAAGTTCACAAAACATTTCCATGGAGCTCGACGATGTGTGTGCGACCTTTGTGCGGGTATCTCACCTTTTAGAAACTATTAATTATGTCTCCATTAGACGGACACAATAGCCGAAATGTCGCAAAAGTTCTGCTGTTCGAGCACTTCGGCCCTCGGGTTCGTTGGTGCCCATAAATCTGCATAAGCTGAATCCCCAAATCTCTCTGCCGGAACATGTTGGTTGTGGCTTAATTAACACGAAAAGTGGCTGCAATGTACCGCTTCATTTGTTCTCTGCATCTGCAGCCCGGTCACAAGGGCCATCTTAAAGATTCACAAATTCCTGCCTGCAATCATCATTCTAAATACAAATGCAATTGGGAAGCCTATTAATGTCAGCGTCAATGTGATTAGCTTTGAGCACTTAAAGTACACTTTCGACTAGGAAAATCTATTACAATGTTTAAGCAGTGCCAGCTGTTCTGGGCATATTTTCTTGAGCATTCTCAATGCCAGCAACAGCATAACTACTTTAAAGGCGCAATAAAAGTGTATAAATTAAATACTTTCACAGTTAATTACTAGAACAACTATAAATATTTTTTTATATTGTGCCTTTGCAAAGATTCTCTTAGAGCACCTTGTTCGTCTACTTTCCTATATGCTTATGTCGAAAATAACAATATAAAAATAATTAATTTTTTATTTTAAGTTTTATTGCGAGCTCGAGGTAGACTCTACTTGATTTTATATTTATATGTAAATCGAAACTCTACTACTCGTTACCACAGCCAGATTGATACAAAAAAAGAGCCATAAATTCTTAAGTTGGGGTTCTATAACACGCTCGTTTAAATATGTAATGTAGGAGTCCGATCATGTAGAAACAAATTATACTGATGGGGATTGTGCTGGTTATCGATCGAAAAGCGTCTAGATTCTACACCATCTCGCTACCTATAATGATCCGTGTGTACCTATAATGATCATTAGCCGGCTAAGGGGAGAGAGAGTAAGCGAAAGGATTATGTTTTATTATTCGGCAACTAGGACAGTTTCATTTAATACAAGAAATATTTAAAACCAATTTATTTTTTTATATCTTGTAGAACAATTTTGTTATTGTTGATTGATTGATTTGTTGATTATAAAGGGTGGGGTGGGTCAAAAAAAAAAAATATATATATATATACACTTTATTAAACATATTACAGCTCACGATCTCGAGACACACCGGACATTTGTAGGAATCGCGCTTCGGAGTCTGAGTTATATCGGTACAAAAACGTTTAGGTGGTGACGGATCGTCGAGGTCTACAATGGCAGTATTGGATGGCTGGGAGTTCCTGTCACTAGCCAAGACTGGGGGACGTGCTGTATGACATCTATCTGGGGAGCACAAATCGATCACCGCGACAGGAGAACGATTTGTGGACGGACGAGATGGCGACACAAAATCAACGGTGGACAAGTTAATTACTTCCACTGGGTTCACGTCAACTCTATGACGACTACCTTGGATTCTTGTCGGTGAAGAGCTTGTGGATGAGACTTCGTCGCCCATCTGGGCAGCCATATTCTCGGAATAACGATGGACTGAACCTCTTTCTTCCAGCATTCGGGACACATCAGTAGATAACGATCTAGCTTCCGAGGGCGAAGATGCTTCACCATCTGTGGCATTCGACTGGTTGCGCTATTCATCTTCTGAAGAAGTCGACAGGTTGTGCGAGTCATCCATCGTCAGTTGAATGTGATGATCCTCCTCGAATTGCAATGAGCGTCCACCACGGAAATGGAATAAGGAACTATCGCTGGAGTTGGTAGTGGAGCTAGAGCTAGAGCTGGACCTAGAGCTGCCAAGAAAATTGGAACTGTCGCTCGAACTAAAAATGAAATCCGATTCATTGAAAAATAAGTTTGACATGGTTCTGGCGTAGATTACCCAGTTAATACATACTAGTATTTTGCTTACTTCCACTAAAATGTCTTTTAGTTGTTGCAAATAGCGTTCAAATTAGCAAAATTGTAAAAAAAATATTCGCGCCGCTGTTACATCTAGTAAAATTGGTGCTGAATATATTAAACTTTTAATTTAATTTAAAACTGGCTTTAAAGTTTTAAATTAAATATAAATCTGCCTTTCATCGTGACTGACTGACATTAATATACATATATAATATATGTACATCCCAAAACTATACTGCTTCTTGGTATTCTCTGTTCTCAGCAGCAGATATTGTATCATTAAAATAAATACTTAAGTTTTTTTACTTAAAGTACCTGCAAAAGGGTTATTTTTTTAGAATAATTAAATAATTTCTTCAACGCCCTTTAACACTATTTTGGCGCTTTGCCAGTTGGCTTAGTGGCTGATATCTGTGGGATGTGTCGCAGTATTTTATAGCTTCGCCTGGACACTCCTTGCCCCGGTTACTCTCATATTCGCATGCATCCTTCGGTTTGTTTTCACTACAATTTTCTTCGTTGTTCTACACAATTAACAGCCATTCCCATTCTCGCCCCGTCGTGCCCTTGTATCCTGGTCGCTTCGCCTTTGGCCTGTTTGTTTGTTTGTTTGCGGGTCCTCTCCGTTTGCTGGCTTGTTTGTCCTATAGTTGCCGGTGGGCGTGGCTCACTGTAATATGCGTTTTAGATTGTAGGCGCTGTGGAGCTCTTGGGTCCCGTTTCGACCCCCTTCTCGTGTTCTTGGCACGACCCGACCTCTGATCTCCCCCGGCCATCAGTCTATTCGCTTGGTTCCTGTGACTGTGACTTGCATAATGAGTAGCATGTTTGTCGAAGGCCATCGAGGCCTGGCTTTGAACCACATCGTTACTCCCAACAATTGAAAACGTTTAAGGGCATGAAGTGTGGAGAACTATACGCCTGAAGATGCAGTTTCAAAGGACGAGCCCGCTCAGGATCGGTTAACGAGGGTATTTGTAATCGAAATTTACACGTTATGCGGTCAAAATCGACTTTGATTTCCCCGTGTTACGTTTAAGCTAAGATAAGTACACAACGGGATTCATACTAGGAAGATATACAGAGACAGAACTATAAGGAACACAAATACTATTAGTTTAAATAACACTTAATTTAGAATATGTAGGCGAATCGTTATCGGGTAAAATTAATGTTACATAAATTCATTTGTTATATTTTCTACTTGTGATGTATTCAATAGATAGTATTCAATAGATAGTAGGCGATATGATTTATCGGCAAAAGTATCGGAAGCTTTGATATGTATACCGGAATTTAAAAAATCTATTTTTACTTTGAAATGTGGATGATATCCATATTATCGAAACAAGTGTTATTAAATATGTCTCTTCTTTATAGATTACCTACAACCACCAACTATACAGCATATGGTTGGTGTATGGTTGGTGCTACAACATAACCTCTTTAAAAATATTTCTGACAATGCTAGCTAGTCCGATATATAAAATAGAATATCGATTTATCTTACATATATCACAAATAACAATGCATCGATCCTTGCATCTCAGCACAAGCTTAATATGTTTAGTAAATATGATAAATATTGTTATTAAAATGTCAAACTATGGCTTGAAACCAACAACATTACAAATTTGAAACATTTACGCTCACCCGATTGACACTCACACAACATTAAATCAATCCAATTGTTTCAGGCACTTTATAAGCTGTTCTGGTTCTTTTGATTCAATATAATTGCACAATTTGTTGGGTGTAATGTTCAGTTTCCTTACATGCAAGGCAAATGGTAGAAATTGGATTGGAAAAAGCCGGTAGTCGGAGAGAAGACAATCAGAGCTATCAACAGCAGTTGCAGTTGTAAGAGGGAATCAGCAACAAATGATTTAGAAAATGATTTATGGCACATTCATCTAATTACCAGGACCCGCAGAGTGACCGGGCTCCAGGAGCACCCAGCAAAAAGGACCTGGAACCGTTCCGGGGCCGGACCCCGACCATATTCAGACTCCTGATGACAATTGTGTCCCATTTGTAGCCAATGTTGCTACTGTACGTCTGTAGACAGGGGTGTGGCCTCGGGTGTGGCATGAGTGTGTTTGTCAGCAACATCATTGCTGACATTAATGACGCATTCCATCAGGCGGAGTCGAGTAATGTGGCTGGCGATGGGGGCAGCACTTCGAAGCCCTTTTTCCGCGATGCAGCGCATCAATCGTCATCAGTTGCGAGTGTTGCGGCTGTAAAATGGAACTCGTATTAGTATCGCATCAATTATAATTTCCGGCTGACAGGCGAATATGCGTTTAAGCTCCCAGATTTGTTGCAATTCTTTCGCCCGCCCCTCTGGTTGCCTGTGATTGACGTCGGTGCGTTCGAGATCCTGGTGCTGCCGTTTCCCACCCCATCCATAACATCGAGGCCCACAATTCGAATTTAATTTACGTCGCTCGCACGTGGAAAAAACGTCGGCTCTATGATGACATGTTTTTGTTTTTATTTATTGATTTACCATTATGTGTGGCTTTGTTGTTAGGTCCTTGGGGTGTGGCTTGTGTCCAATGTCCAATGGGATATGTTTTGGCTAATGATTGTTTTTGGGTAACGTTTCGAAATCATTATAAGGGCATTGCGTCTAGCTGATAAACTGTTGGCCTCACGGGCAGGTAATTGTTTAATAATGTAAGATTATTTTTTTATTTGATTTGAGTCTTCACTGTGTTGAGTTAGCTTGCTCCAAAAAATAAAGACATTATTTAAAGATAAGCAAGAAGGATTAACAATGTTGTAGCATCGATAATTAACTTTAAAATCTACAAACTCTTATTTAAACAGAACAAAGATGACTCATTCTTGCTACTTCCAGTTCCGCTTCAAAAAACCTCAGCTTTAAAGTCAAAATCGGTCAACTTAAGGCATAAATCGAAGCAGTTTCTCCCGATACTGCGAGCAATCACCTGTCTAAAGCGAATCCGAGACAGGAACAAATCAAAAACTAATTCCAGCTCACCAAAGGAAACATCCTTGAACAAACCAAGAACAGGATTTCAAAGCATTTCAATGCCGCCGGCATGTGGCTGCTGCCTCCTCTCCGCCCTGGCATCTGTCAGAAAAATAAACAAAACTGCAAATTTTATCGTCGGGAACGTTTATGCACAAATTGCTTCCAGGTTTTAGCGCTGTCGTGTCTGTCGCCTTATCGAATCTCAGAACAAGGATGCCGCAGACTCTAGCTCGGAGCAGGACTCCGCCAGATCCTGGATTCCGCGGCAAGGGCTCCGCGGCGAAGTAAAGTTTTCCTGCTCAAGGCGTAAAATGAAATCGACAGTAATTTGTGTTTATCTGTCTCCCTCTGACGCAGTGTGTACGACTGTCGGAATAACAATTGTGACAACTTCTGCTACTCCTACGAGTATGTGGCGAAAAGTTGAACAACAGGAAATTACTTTAATTCGAAAAGTTGACTTTATCAAACTATGATATCTAAACGGCGAGCGGCGGCTGGTGTTAATGTTGGCGACAAATATTGTGTCCCCGACTCAAGTTCAATAAGCCGGCTTCATCATATTGTCGTGTCGCAGGATGGCAGCGGAGCGGAGCGGGAAGCTCCGGCAGCAGCCCTTAAGTCGCTTTGATGGCGCATAAGTAAGGGCCAATGAATAATTCATGTGCTATTTATACAAAATCGAAATGATAATCGTTCACTTTAGCATTTAAATCAGTTCATTCTGCCGCCGCGTCGGTTGGGGGCACCACAGCTCCTTCCTTAGATTCCAAGTCAATTTGACTGGGCTCCTGGCTCGGGGCCACAATAAATTTACATCTGACGGGGTGGAATAGGTATTACTTCGGCTAATTTATGGGGACTGTTAGGTGTCCTTAATGGAATTCATGCCAGAACCATATTAAGTTAAGTTAAATTATAATAATTTCGTCAAGGAACTATGAAGCTTTATTTTTTTTTTTAAGTTATAAAAATAATTATATCATTTTACATAGAATGTATCTAAAGTGGAGCAAGAAACTGAAACTCTTTCCGAGACATAGGGAAATCCTCACTGATGATGATATAACCAAGTCTCGATGTGAAATCAAGCCGATTAGAATTCGAGATGGCAAACAAACTTGAATTAAATCAAATTTAATTTTTGATTTGGATTTACTCTTTAACAGAAAATACTCAATATAAAACATTGATAAATGCACCGAAATATAGATTATTCCCCTTCTGTAACAATTTTGTTCCGTAAATGATCAAAAGCACGAAACTATGTGTAGGTGATTTTGTGCTTTCATATATGCATAAAGTCAATGGTTTCCTCAAATCTAACGTCACTGCAAGAGCTTTACCAGATTAACTACTTAAAATTACCGCTGATAATAGTAAGATTGAAAGTCGATTACTCGTCTTTCCAACAATAAATAGGTCGTAATTTGTATATAGCTAAAAATCTTTAAAAATAGCAAAGATATCTTGTAACATCACAAAATATTTATGTAATTTATTATTTATTATTATTTATTGTTGATAGCTATATTTAAATGGTATTTCTGCATTAGGTAAAATGTCAAAAATGTTAAAATGTTAATAGTGCAGTTGCATTAAGAGCAAAAGGCTTTAGTTTTATTTGTTGTCTTTTATAATACAGTTTTTGGACTGGTGTTTCTCAATCCATTTATCACAAAGCTTTTGTTTTTGTATTCTTCAAAAATTGTTCAAGAATGCGGTCACACCATTTTTGGGGTGTTTGTATCTTTGATGTATCTTTGCGTTTGATTTATGATAATTTTTTTAATACCACCATATTAAAAATAGCTCAAATATACCAAATTTATGTTGTACGAGTATATAGACAAAATGACAGTCTCCTGTTAAATTGAGTGGCTTTCAGTTTCGGGTTATACAAAATGGGCAGATCTAGATAGAAAATAGCGAAGATGGCAACACTGCTTTGCCCACTTTTAATTGTTAAGGAAGTTCGGTTTTTACCGCATGCGGCAGTGCTTATACAAGTAAGCAAGTCCCCCATATTCCTTTCAAGTCTTTTTTCGGCCAACTGAACCTGATGAAAAGATAATAACGCAATAATAAAAAAAACTGCGCTTGCACTTTGAAGCTAAATTGGGAGCTAAGTAACCCTCTCTTCTTTTTTTATCGGTCAGATAAATTAAAGCCACATAGAAAACATAATTGCTTATGCCACAAGTTTATATAGTCCTTACCTTTTTCGTTTAGATAGCTATCAGTGACTTTAGCAGTGAACTTAGATTCTCTTATAGTTTTAATAACGCGAAAGCCATCAATCATTTGCCACTTAGAATGTGTGAGCTTTTCCCAGCCACTTGCTCCCCGATTTGCTCATGAAAACTCAGCTGCTATATGCCAATTGACATTTATGGCTTGTGCAAGCATGCAAATCCGACGATAACACGCCTCACCACACGCCAATGTGTGTGTTGGAGAGCCTAAAAAGGGCTGAAAAAACCACGGTGGCACTTAAGCGACGGGGTGTGAAGTGAGTGCGGGCCCCAAGTTCCTCCTATCTGCGCTTATTCATAACTGCAATTGTGTTTCGTCCTTCGTCCTTTTGCAGCGAGCCACACTCACGCATTGGCAAGCTGTCGAGCATGAATTTTTCTGTTAAATTGTCTTGTTGAAAGAAAATCGCACACACTTAATGCCTTGGCAGGGGATAAACCCGATTTGCATGTCACCGCCACTGTCACCAGCGGAGTTGAAGGAGGTGGAGTCGGAGCTGCCTGAAAGCAAGTTGCATTGCTGGAATGCATTTTCCAACTGACAGTTGATAAACGACGTGCACTCAGTTCTTAGATTGTCAAGCTGGCTTTCCATACTCACACATATCCCTGTGTGTTTCCAAGCTCCCAGAAATGGCATGCCGGTGCTCGAATGAGTGGAGCACACTCTCCGTATTATTTCAATTCGCGATGAGTGCTGGGTGCTGCGGGTGAGTGATGATTGTCAGACAAGCTCCAACTCCACTCCGACTCCAACTTCAACTCCGACTTCAGGCGCCACTTCGGCCCACTTGGCAGGAACGGTTTCTGGGCTTATCGCACACTTGTTGCCCGGCTTTGCATAATTTATGATCTTTGCCGTAATTGCTCTATTTTATGTCTCCAGGCAGCTTGGATTTAAAGGAGCAGCCAGCTCCCCCACTTTTCCCCGTTTCGTCGTGGCCTTATCGAGGCAGTGAGAGTTGGCCGCGGCAAAGACTTCGGCACTTAAGCCCTTTAAAATTTATGTCAAATGCATTTGTAAAATATGGCAATCGTACGAGTGGTTAAACCGATTTCTATGCCATTTAAAGTGCACAGTGTTTCCAAAAGGATTTAAAACAATCTGTTTAATAATTTAATCCGGAGAAATCTTAGGTCCATACAACAAACATATCTTTCCTATTAAGAATTGTATCCTTGCTTTTTTTGTCCCGAGCAACTGCTACTTAGCATTTTCCAATCCTGATAATTAAACGAGTAAGGCTATTTATGCATATCTTTGAATATTTGTAAAATTGATCTGGTTACATATAGGTTCAGGTATTCGAAGGCGACCCAATGTGCAGCAACGTCGATTGTGAAGGACGAGGGCAAATACGGAATGCGGGAACGGCGAAAAAATCTTGGAGCATTTTTGTGCAGTTGGTCGTGGGAAGTATCCGTGCTCGGAAAATGTAATTTCAGAGCACGTTGGTGGTCCCAAGTTCTCCTCGTTTCTTTGTTCTCCGCGCCAGCTCTTCGACCACATATGCATATAAGTTGCAAATTCTACAAAATGGCGACAGCGGCCCCATTGCCCCGCCTTCGACAGGGGGGCCGCCGCTCAATATGTGTTGTCTTTATCAGTTTCGCCATCGCCGCTGATGTCGTCGTTGTTCGCCATTTCTTTGGGGGACTCTGGGTTTTTGCTTGGCTCTTATAGAAAATACATTTGCGACATTTTGGCTGGTAAGCACTCGGAGGAGGAGAGAGCCTTAGCTCAGGTCGGTTTTTCATCTTTTATCTTATGCAAATAACGCTGGCTGCATGCAAAAGTGCCTGACGCCATTCGAATGGCAGTTAAACCTCCGCAGATAGGCAGGTGTGTGCACTATTTGCTCACGAGATAGTGCGCTCCGAAAATTTGGTCACGAAGTGCTGAAAATATTTGCGGGCATTAAACAGAGCGAGGCACGAAGGTGACTCGTTGTGGGCCAAAGGCGCGGTGTGGCGCACACTTTAAATTCCCATTTTTATATCGGGACGGTGCAAAAACATTTCACATGCATATGCCGCAAATCAATACGCACCTCGATACAAATATCCCGGTGCCACACACAACTGTATGTAAGCTCGTGTGTTGTGCAAATAAAATGGCACCAACGAGCACGCACCATATTGTATTTATGTAAATTTATTTCCGTTACATTTCCGCCGCTCAATTGGAAATCGGCAAGTGATTTCCCATTTCTCTGCCTCTCCTGCCAATATTTCCTCAGCTGTAGTTGTGTGCCCAAGTCAGGGTCGGCTTAAAAAAAAGTATTTAATAAAAAAGAGAAACGGCAAATTTGCGTTTTCGTAGGCTTCGAGGTTGGCCTCTGTGGCCATGTTGAGTTTGCCAAGTCAATCTGAATAAAAGATTTTCTTTTTCAACTTATTCGAATTTGTATTAAGTCCCATTCAAGGAAGTCAATTGGGCAGAGAACAGTTATAGAATATTAAATTTGTAAATATTGAATGACTTTCGGAGCTTCTTTTTGGTGCTTGTCGATTTGGGTTTCAAGTTTCAAGTTGTTGGTCTTGTAAAGTCAGAAGAGAAAGCAGCTTTACGATAATAAAAGTCAAATTGTATAATATCAAAACAGTCCAGTCAATAATTGTTAATACGGATATAGACCACCGATTTTAGCCTTCTTCAATCGCAAAGACTTCAATTTTTAAACCTCTCCTTCGTCAAACAACGTCGCATTCAAACAGCTAAATACCGGGAGACTAGTTTGCATATCACCATATATTACTTTATCTATACGGAATTATAAAGTAATAATATATTTTGGAAGATCCAAATTCTGAGAAATATACAGAATATTAAATGTATATTTTTAAAGTCAAATATTGCATCTCAAAATATGTCAAAAAGGGAAGTATTTTTTTTAGTTGTGTCATTCGCACGTCTGCGTTATAAAGCTTATTACATTTATTTTAAACCAATTTGCTTTTCATACTTTTACGCCTTATCAGAAAAACTGTTAAGAGATTCATTGGCTTTCCGTTCTGAGCATAGTGGCGTCACGAGCGCCAGTAATATCAAATAGATTTGTCCCTCTCTGATACTGAAACGTCAGTGGATCCAAGCCCTCTTTATAAAATTAGGTATATAGATATTGCATTAATCTATATATCGTCGAATTATTTAAACTTGATATTCGTAGGCGATGCTGTGGTAGACTTTGCCATCTCTATTTAAAAGAAAAGTTCGTATCTTGATTATTTTTTTGAAATAGAGATACTAAATATTCAGATCCATTACCGTAATTAGGCCAATGTGAAAGCCCAAAAAGAAACACCAAACAAGTCAGTTGCAGCCAATGTATTCAGCTGACTTTAAAAATTCTATTGTTCAGTTTTCACGTATGGCAGACAGATAATAAATGAGACCAGTTCGTGGACAAATAATGATAATAATTATGCTCTCTTTTGAAATCGAGCACTCACTGTTCGTTTAAAAGTTTAATTTAATTTGGTTTCAAACAGCTTTCTTTGTGCAGTAAAGACGGGCGGAGGACGGGGAAAATATGTATGTAAAGTAGAGCAGCCAATTTAATTTCCTTTTGGCTTATTGTCCTATCTAAATTGTTTGGCTCTTTCGGCTTTTGTTGCTGCTAAAAGCCAAACAATGGCCGTCTATTGTTTGGCGAACAAACTCAGACAAAGGGCAAACTTTTGTCTCCACTCCAGAGTCGCTTAGTGAATTCCAATTTATATGGACACATGTTGCAGATGCAGAGGAAATTGCAGAGTTCTCAGTGCACATTTCGCATCCCGCTGGCTTAATTAAACGTAAAAAGAAAGCCAATATCGAATCATCTCCGCCACATAGCTCATTATCTGTGTCGTCTGCCTGACAATGGAGAACTCCCGTCAAAATGTGCTCTTCGTTGATGTGCTGATGCTTTCCATTCACAGGGATTTAATTTCCTGCAGGCCACAAACTATTTGTGGCCTAATGTGACCCGCTGACGAACTCATCTAGCATTTACCATTCACCATTTACTGCTTATGCACTCGGACAAACTCATACGTCAAGTGACTTGCCGAGTTTGGGGCAAAGTTTACGCCACCAGATGCAGTGGCTGGCACTGCTCATCATGTTGCACCAAATGTTGTCTAATAATCCAAAAATGTACCCGAACTTGGCGGCCACAAACTTTGGGCCGACTGCAGCACAATGCCAAGGAAGTTTGGCAGAGTGTAGCTCGGCCGAAAGGCCGGCCAGGGCCGAGGATGTGGCAACAGCCCGGCAACATTGGCACATTCATCATTTTCGGGCCTGGCGCAAGAGCCCAGGATCACATCCAGCATCCACTATCCAGCAGGAGACAGCAGCTGTTGCAGCATCGCCGCGGCAACTTCTTGTCACATGTCACGTTGCCTGGCTGCCTGCAGGCTTCAGCAATGGAGCGTGGGGGAGGCAGGACGAAGCGAAGAATGTGAAACAGGCCTGACACTCTTCATCCTTTCGGAGTTTTTTGCAGGCAGTTGAAAGTTTTTGGGAATAAAGGGAGGGACTTAAAGAGCCGCCTTACTACAACAGTAACTTTCAGCAGGCATAAGCAATTATGTTATGGAGAAATCAATGTAAGACTTGCTTCTAAGCCATATTTAATGAGGACGTCAGGTAATATTAGTGTTACATATATTTCATATATCAGATTAATTACGTAAAAAAAACTGAACAAAATATGTAATTATGAACATAAGGATCTATGTTTGCTATAAGTTGATTTAAATACAGATATCTGTACCAGCAACAAAATGACACGATTTAGCTTATTGCTTAAACGGAATTTCGTACTCATTTAACATTTAACATTAACATTGACAAAATTTGGTTTTGTGTGTCATTTCTTGACAAAATGGCATTTTTTTTGGCAAATGAAATGTTTTTCTTTTTTTTCTTTATTTCTTACTTCGCTTTAAGTTATGTTCCGCTGTTTTTTTTCGATCACAATAACTTTGTTGTTTTGGTTGTCTTGTTTTCGATGTTCTTAAAAGTGTAGAGCATTTAATATTGTTTAAATATACAAACAAGTTACATGTTTTTATTTTTCATAACTTTATGGTAATATTCAACTAATTTTAATAATAAAAGATGACTGAACTGCTTTTATGTATTTCATGGCAATCGCAACAAAAACAGCGTAAGTTATATTAAAATATACGGCTCATAATTTAATATTGTTTTTATATATACTATAAACTACAACTGACTTATATTAATACAATAATTACCAATAATTGTGATGTCCTTGCTTAAAGCTAATTATATTTAGCCTTCTGCTATATTATATTCTCTAAATTCGGTTGTTTTTAAATGCTTTAAATGCAAAATTGCCATTATGGTGCTTAGAGTTTTACTCGTGGTATTAACTTTGCTAATAGAATAACATAAATTTTTAGTAGGAAATCCAATTATATTATGGTTCTAAAAAGGGAAACAGAAACCTAAAAAGAAACGCTAACTAGATCCTTAATACTTCAATTACTTTGCTGACATCCCAATAGCGAAGATAAAAGATAACAACTCAAGATGAAATAAAGTAAAAAATTACCCCTTTTTGGTTAAAAATTTTTTTTACATATCATATTTATTTTTCGTGATTGGGAAGATCATATTGTACAGTTCTGTATCGAAGCCGGAGTCGGGTTAGTTATTGCTGGCGAGAGTTCTTAGGCCCTGTTGCCCTTGCCGGAACGCCTCTTGACAGAAGTGCGCCTACGAGCACCGGCACGACCGCGACGTCCACCACGGCGTCCACCGCGCCTGCGGCCAGAGCGGCGTCCTCCTCGGCGTCCACCGCGGCGACCTCCACGACGACCACGGCGACCGCCGCGCCGACGGCCGGCACGAACGATCCGGCGGGCACGGGCGTCATCCTTGTTGGGGCGCACAATGGTGTCCTTATCGTTGGTGGTGGTGTCTTTGTTCTGCTTGTTGTCGGTGCCGACGGCGGCATCCTCGCTGCGTCCCTCCAGCACGCTCCTGTCCTCCTCCTGCTCCTGGCGCTCGACCTCCTGCTCCTTCTCCAGCTCCTGGGCGGCCAGCTCGGACTCCTCCTTGGCGACCAGCTCGGAATCGCGCCGTGAGCTGAGCACTCGGCTCCGCTGGGCGGCGGCCTCACTGGAGGCCACCAGGCAGCAGAGCGCCGCCAGGGCGAAGATGAGGGCGTACTTGGCTGACATGTTGTGCTCGGGTCAAACTGTTGCTTGTGGAAGGCCGAAAGCAGTTGTGATGCTGTCTAGGTGCCCTGCCCGGTATTATATACCCACTGGAGATCAGCCAGATCGCCTTTGAAGAACTCCAAATCGAACGTAAGCCCCATCGGCATCTGTTCAAATGTTTTACCACTGCAAGATGTTGCAACACACCTGCCGGTGTATACCCTCCAGCTCCCACCCATTCCTAGCCCCATTTCAGCTGTGTTTGCCGCCCCCGACCCGCATCGATGCTATGCGGCTATTAATTTGATCTTTTGTTTGCCCTTTCGCCTTTCAACTGCATCGCATTTTCCGGCTCCTCTGCTTACGCTTCATTTCCTTACAAATTGCTTGCCCTCCGGCTGGCTTCCTCCGCTATGTCCGCAAATAATTGGTTTCGCCTGGTACTCTAACCATGTGCCAGTCCGTTGGTCCGTTGGTTCGTTGGTTCGTTGGTTCCTTGGTCTAATGGTCCGATAGCCCCGCTGGCTTGCAGAAATACCAGGGAAATATCATTTAAAAAGAATAAACGTAAATAATCGAATTGTGCACAAAGCGTTTTAGCTGCGCTTTCGTTTGATTTAGCCGAGCACGGTTCCTGGACCCTTTACCCTTTGCCTGTGTTGGTAATTCGACTGGGATTCCGTCTGTGGAGCTTCCTGAATCTGCACTGCAACAACTTATAGTTTGAAAGGAACTCGAAAATTAATTAACTATAAACTAAGGTCTGACTTTTTTCCGTTTTTCAGGTATTACCCCATTCTTATATTTATTTTTTTTTTCAAAAACAACACAACTTTAATCTAATAAAATATTATTATCAAAGGATTAAATGTCAGTATGGTGTGTATAAAATATTACAAATAAATACCAGTAAATACTCCATTTTGAAACTATTTCCTCTTAAATTTATCTCCATGTACTCCACGTAGACTACTTACAGTCCGCGACTCTCAAAATGTGCAGAGCAAACAGCTTGCAGCGATTTAGTTGCGCGTTTAAATGAATTACAAATTTGCGCTCTGGCAGGAGCTGGCTATGTGGGCGAAACAGGAGCGCAGGACGCTCCCGCTGAGCTCCGCGGATATATGTGTTTATCTTTGGATATCTGGGTTCTTTTGGGCAACTTGCCAGCAATCAAACATATTTATTGCGCTTAAACGCTTTGCCAATAATTTCTGCTTCGGCAGCTGTTGGCGGAACCGGAAGACGGCGGCGTGGCGGCACCGAGGAAGCGAAGGTGGAGCACGTGCCGCCGGAAATCACGTGGCCGACATTTGTTGAAATGATTTTCAATTACCCGGCCTAAACACCAGCTGCCGAGTATGACCTGAGCAATTTCTTAAAAACTTTAAATTGATGAGGTCTGCGACATGCGTTTAATTCTGGCTCAGAATTTGAACCATGCAATGTGGGGGTATTTATTCGAACAAGTGGATCTGTAATTTGCACAATTCCGGAAAAAACTAATTAGAAAGCGCTTAGTATGTGAGCATGGGATTTTGAATTTCAGTCAACAAAAGAGGGCTTGAATGTCCCACTGACACAGGCCGAATGTCCCTGCCCTTCTGACGATGAGGTGCATTGTCTCCGCCCACCGGACATTCCACCAGCAATTTCATGGCTGTGGCTTAAGGGAAAGAACTCATATATATTTGTAAGGATATTCACCTAAGGCTTCAAATGCACAGAAAGAATAGTTGAAGAATACAGAATTGTTCATGGTATTGCAATTAAAACGTCTAAAATAATGTTATAGCCTAAATGAAAGCTCTTCTTCGCGATTGCTTATTCGGGATAATATAATATAAATATAAGGTAAAATGAAGAAGCCAAAAGAAAGACGTAATGAAGCAATTAAGTTCAAAGTCAAGTTGGTCAAGATCTCGGGTTTTGACATAAAAGGCAAAAAGGGAATTTATGAAGTTTTTTGTTGTGTCTGAGTTTTAACTAAATAAGAGTATACACATTTTAAATGTTTTATTTCTTCAAAAATATTCAAAACATTTCGAGATACCACATATTTCTCGAAAAAGAAAACTTTATATACGCTACCCACTGTCGTTTCTTGAATTTTTAGCTGTAAGCAAAGAGGAAAAAGATTATTTAAATGGATGCTAATTTTATTAAGCAGCTGTCATTGTCGATTTTAAAAGTATAGATTTATGAACAAATTACGAAACGTTTCGAAACAATTAAAAAAAACGGAGGATAGACATCTACTAGAAAATAGTGTATAGGATAAACCAGTTTCAAGGCAGTAAATGGTTTTAGAATTATTTTGGGTACCGTGTTGTAAAATTACCATGCCGTTTTTTACCAGGTGTTCTTAAAACCTTAACCTTAAGACCTAAAGAAATGAATTATAATTTCCCAAACGTCTAGGTGTACTTACGATATGCCTTAAAGTAAACTAATTATACAAAAACAAAACTAATACGTGCAGCTGTTACTTTTAATTTCAGTTGAACTCAAAGTTGATTAATATTTTTATATATTTATTTATTTATTTTAAATGTTGTTTTGAAACATGTTTAATATATTGCGCATACTTTTAAATATTCTACTTTATTAAAAACCCTTGAATGTCGCTAAAATCTATTCGGCGACTGCAACTAAATGAAACTGACATAAACCAGTGCCGGTCCCAGATCGCAGATCGCCACATGGCTGGCTCAAGACCGTCTGAGATGGGGAATCACTGGCTCCAGGCCACTCTCTGACAGCTGAGCCAAGCCAGAACTCTTTCGACCCTTCCACATTTGCCTAAGTTATTTGACTTTCTCCGGGTGCCCGGGCACAAAGGCCCCTAGCAGCAAAAGGGCAAACATGGGGGTCGGGCGACAGTTGGTGGCCCTTTTTCTGGAGCCATGTTGCCAAAACACTGTATTCTGGTTTGTGCCATTGCCTCGCACGGCGATTCCCCCTTCAGGACCAGGATCTGCCGTGTGCAGCTGGGGGCCAAGAGCGTGTCAGAGTTTGCATTAGAGCCTGACATGCCTGCAGGGAAAATGGCAGGAACACAACGGAAAAAACGCACACGATATCTTGAACAAGGACCAGAATCAAACAAGAATTCCTAGTTGTGAAAGTAAAAGTTCAGATTTTCTACTACTGTCCTGAGTAAAACACATCTTAAGAGTGGATAAGGTAATATATATATATATCTAAATGAATTTCTTATGTTGATCATTATTGAATCCTCCTCAGATATAGTTAAAAAACCATAGGTCTGAAATGGTATTAGCTCTTAGGAATTAACCGTTCTTCTATTCATTAATACTCAAGGAGCCGAACGATATTTATATATTATTCTTTTGATATTGTAAAATACATAACTTGTTACTTTCAGGATTATACTAACCAAATAAGGAACTCTTAGGTTTACTGTGGCACACAAAAAACCGGAATCCTTTGTGATTTTTTTTTACGTGTGCAAGGCAGACAAGTAGGTAAAGGCCATTGATGTGTGCTGGTTGTTGTCTCGACTTGATTGAGTTTTATGCACAGTTTACTCCTTCTCTCGCTCCGGAGTGTCGCCTAATAGCCAGCGGGCTAAGCACACGTGCTGTACATCCTTAATTTGACTGACGAGCTGGGGGTTCCAGCTCCCAACTCCCAGCTCAGAGCTCTTCTACTACCAGGAGCTTCCCATATTTTTAGCCGGTTTTAAAGCAAACAACTGTCGTCTAAGCTGGGAGCCAAGTGTGTGCAACTTAAACTTGGCCAAGTGCTTGGGAATGGAATCCTGCGCCGGCAGCCCACTTGTGGGCACTTGAGCGTCATCGTGGCTCATTGTTGTCTGCTCTCTGCTCTCTGTACTCACCTTTATTTGCTCTACGATTTATTTATTCAAAAGCACAACAATTTCCTAAATCTCTTTTTCTATATATTGGTGTGTTTATTTATTTATCTGGCTTTTAGCTAAACTTCGAGTCTGGTCTTTTGTGCCAAGTTCCATTTCAATGGGCTCAGCTCGAGTCGTACTTTCGGGCCATTCATGCTCTGTCTGGCATAATGTGTTCCCCTGGATTCCCTGCTCTTTCACTCCTGACTTGTTAACTCGTCCTCTGCCAGTCGTTGCTTCTATTTGCCGTCATTATAATTCGGAAAGCAAACATACTATGTAGCAGGGAGCTAGCTATGTGCCAAGGTCTATGCAGATAATGCCCGTGGATTTGTGCTGCCGCTGCTGCTGCTGGGAAAGTAATTCAAAATTTGATTTAAAACAAGCTGTAGAGGGGACCGAAAAAGAAGTGCATATTTTATTCAGCAGAAGCCTTTCCTGTCGCCAGACAATCGATATTTCGCCCTGCCGAGCCGCCGCATTTGCACTTTTACTTCCCTCGCTAAGCCCGAGCAACACTTTCGAGTCGGCTTCAATTACACAGCCTTGACAGCCCGACGCTCCAGCTGGAAAAGCAAATAAGTGCTTTTCTATTTGCCATCGCCTTTTGTGCAAATTCTCGGCGCTTATGCAAAAGACGACGACGCCCATTATGCAAGGTAATCGAAGCGCAAAGCCCGAGTTGCTGGCCCAGAATCTTCTGCTCTGTCTCCCGTCGCTGTCAGTGCCGGGGCTCCGATTCGAACAGACTTTTCCGGAGCAGCGGCCAAGGCCGGAGCCCTATGTGCCGGCCATTTAATGCATGCGGGAATAAAGACCTAACCGAACCAAGCTCACCACATCGGCACCAACCAATCCAATGGCCCCTGGAATTAGGCTACAAAAATTATGATTATGATGTGTTCATTGTTTTTATGCGGCGCTCTTTTCCGCTGGAGCAATTTGCCATACTGCGTGTGTAACATATGTAGAAGCAGACACACGTGTAACTCGTCCTTGGCAAGGGCTTACAAATCGTCTTTCGCTCTTGCTTTCGATACCCTGTAATGTGGGGATATGAAGGAAGACCAGACTTGATAATGAGTCAAAACAAAGCCAGGTATTTGCTAATATTTCACCTGTCTAACTTCTTTATTAACGACTTTCCACATCTAAATATATACTTTTCAGAAACTTATTTAGAATCTAAAATAAATGTTACATTATTGAATAACTTGTTCTTACTAAAACTTATAAAAATCTGAAATAGTCTCTCAATAGCTCAAAAATTATTTTTTAAAAATGTATATCGTAAGAATATGAAGTTTGCACTGCATTTGGTAGTTAAAAAATGACATTTAAACACATTTTTAGAGTGTTTAAATATACCCAGTGATTTATGGAGCACCCTAGACCTAGTTGCTTGTAAAATCAAGTATAAAATAATCATTTCACATCAGATGTTGTTTCTTTGTGAATTAAATACACATTTTATATCTATAAATATAGGGTATGGCCATAGTCGATCCCCGGCAGGCCTATGAGAATCCGCATGTTGTTCTTGTGTTTTGGCACCCGAGTTTTGTTTACATTTCGTGCTGCTAATCACATGCAAATCCTTTTAAGTCGCAATGACTTTGTGACTTGAGCGCATAATAAGCTCATTTGCAATAGAAATGAGTACACCCGCAGACATCTGTATGTGTGCGTGTGTGTGGGGGGGGAGTGTGTGGAAGAACAAAATGATTCTGTTTGTGTTTCGAAATAGCTGCAGGTTATTTGGCGGGACCTTTTTTGCCATTCTGTTGTTGGCATTCACGAGGAGTCTCCGTGTGGCAACTCAGGCTTTTATTTATGACCCCTTCGGTGTGTGTGAGGGGGCTTCACTTACGCACACATGCTGGCGTATTAAAATATGAATCTAATGTTCATTTTATACGCGTAATTTACGCTGTGAGGCATTTTAAGTGAGGCGCGTAAAGCTTCATTTGCACTCAGCGGTGGCAGGAAACTGATGAAACTCCGGAGCCAGGACCAGGACCTAGTCTGCTGTGTGAGAATAATGTTTATGGCAGTCTTCCATATTCTAATTGCTGCCGCAATACACATGCTTTAATTCGCAGCAACTTAAAGATGCCTTGCCAATATGACCAATATTCCCGGTATGCGTTTCACAAAGAGTCCAATTATTTAATAAATTAATATGCATTCGTTGGCAGTAAATCGGTAGTGGTGGAAAAAATACACTTTTATTTCACTGGCAATTAGAAATAATAATTTAATTTAATTGGCACGGTCGCGATTCTCATCCACTGCATTATGCGGTGCGTTAAATTTAATAAACGCTCGGAGCTACATGGCATTTAATTTGAAATATATGATTTATGTGGCATCAGCGGAATCCTTTCAGGCAGCCGCCCCCACATATGTTTGGCCTCGCCAATTTGCGCCGCTCTTGAAATGCCGGCTAATTTATTAGCCAACTCCCCAGTGCCCGCGGGCACCACCTTTAAAATGTTGTAATAAATGTCACACATGCCACGACAGCCAGCCCAGCAAGTTATGGCCACGCATTTGTCACACTCGCTCGGCACCGGCTAAAAAGGCTGAAAAAAGTTCGAGAGCAAACCGAAACGGAGTGAAAGAACACAAATAAATACGATAAATAAAAATATTTTTAATTAAAATTCGAAATAAGGAGGGCTTACGGTTGAGTATTCCGAGAAAATAACAGGGGTGTGATTCTCAAAAATAATATCGATTCGATTTCGTCGAATTCTAAAACAAATAGAACAAACCAGCCAATTCCTATTTAGATCTTTTTGGATTTTTATTGGATCTAAAGAATCCTCCCAATAATGTTAATTTTACTATATAGTTAGCTTGATAAAGTTTCTAGAATACATAAGTAAAAGCAGTCGCTGTCAAGTAAATTTTCATGAATTTAATCTTCGGAACGTAAATGAATCAAATTTTCTTCAAATGGGAAATTAAAATGGAATGCGCGAGCGAACGAAGCTGCCAATTATAAGCAAGAGAAATTTATGGCTCAAATTTATTTGTTTTCATTTTCCCGTTTTTGTTTTGTGCGAATTTAAATGAACATTTGAGCGCTTTCCCAGCACGTTTCGTTCCGCTGGCTGAGTTCGGGGTGGCACCGGCGAAGGCAAAAAAAATTCTGCCGTTTCTCGTCGATTGTTGCAGCAGCTGTTGCACTTCGGGCGCTGATTATATAGTTTTCGCTTCGATATCGGGCGGCTGTCATAAAAGTCAATCTCATTTGGACATGCCTTGACCCTTTTTATATCCGCAGGCAGCCTTCTCCGATCCTTTCACACATATGTGCCAGGGCGAATATACAACTTAATCGCAGCATTTTCATAAAATTTTATTGAATTTAAAAACGAAGCCCAGCTACTTGGGCAAATATCATTTATTTTATTGTTCAATTCCGGACTAAAGTATTTCTCTGCCGCACGTCCTTTCCTTCCAACCAGAACTTCAGCAGGATGTGGCTGTTTGTGTCCGGCTTTGATTTCCCGACCGTCCGCCGGCGACTGGCAGCTGTGCCATAAAAACTAAGGCTCGGTCTTGGTGCCCATATCCTTCTCTGTTTGTGGCACTTTGGCCCATTCGTAATGAATGTTTATTGCACCGGACATGTACATGTTTTTGCTCTCCGACCACCCTTCCGTGCACCCAGCGTCCTTATGATGTCTCCTTCTTGGCTGCTCCTCTGTTTTTCTAGTCGTTTCTGGTCAACAAGACTGCGTAATTGCTTTTGGTTTCTGCTGCCTGCACTGGCATTGTTGTCTTAACGATTCTCCAATTGAGGAGTCAGTCTTGAGGAGCAGGCGGAAAGGCAGCAATTTGTACGACAACATCGGCAGAGCTCCCTAGCGATTATGTTTCCCTGCATCCAGATAAGTACATGTTTACCTTTAACCAATAGATTCCTTTAGTTTGTCAATTCCTTGTAAACTTGGGCGGAGGAAAGGGCTCCTGACTTCACTTTATTTGCAACTATTCAATTCTAAAGAAATTTTACGAAATGCTATACACATATGGAACGTATTTGCTTTCAGCAGCGTTGTTTTTAAACCTATCAAGCAAAAACTTTCTTTAAAGTTAACAAAAAAGATTCGATTTTGTTTTTCTATAAAATCGTTTTTTAAGTGCTTACCCATGGTATATGAACGACGTAAACAAGTGCTTAAGAACTATCCAGGCGGCATATGTAACATTTTAATAATCATAAAAGCCAACAGCAAAAGCCGAAATGCTAACAAAAGAGCCCACCACACAATCTGGTTAAATAAGAATAAACGTGGCCACATATTAAAAAGCCAAGCCAGCCCGAAGTTCGTCGATGATGAGGACGGGCGTCGAAAGGAGCCAGCAGGAAGAAGCGAGTCCTTGGCGAAAGTAAGTCATTGTTATGCATGACGCCAACTGCCAACTGCCAACTGCGAAAGCCAAAGCCAAGTCGAGGGTTGTGATTTCCATAAACAGCAACAACAAGTGCGGAGCGGACTGGGTCTGCTGGCAGGAGAAAATATTAAAGATTCTGAAAACCATAATCTTATTGACGTGATAGGATTACACTTTGCTAAGTGAATTAATAAAGTATGCGAGGCTGCGGAGCTGAAGAGCTGGAGAGAGTGGCCAACTACTTAGGCGACCCACTCAATATGATATGCACACAATATTGTGGTCGAAAAACGGTCGAACGGGGCAGTGGCATAATAAGTGCGGCTCTGGAACGTGGCCTGATTCCTGACAAGGATGAGGATGAGCGAGAAAACTTTTGCAGTTCTCAACTTTCTGCCAAGTTGCCCACTCGACGTTATTAACATAATTTATCACGACAGCGACACCACAGCCCAAGTCAGCGTCAAGCAGCCCAATAAGGTAACACTTTTGTTCGGCCCCTCAAAAGTTTGCCAGTTGGCCAGAAACTTTTTGCCGGCGCCCAACATATTCATTACATAGTCATTATGGCCAGGAGAATTTCTTTTCTGTCAACGATTTTATTAACAGCCACCGCTCAAACTCGATCGCGCTGGCAAAATAATTATGTCGTTCAACCAATGATTAATCATTGTTCGATTTGCCTGCCAAAAACTCTTCAGACTCGCCTGGATTGGACTGGAAGTTGGCAGAAAAAAAGAGCAAAAATAAATTGGCATTTATTGTGATGACTTGCTGCGTAGGCTGGGAACGGGCAGCAATTTTGACGGCTATACATCAAAATGTCCAACTGTTGCCAAGGCCCTGCTGATTGGACCCCAGGGAGCACTTAATTCGGTGGGATTTGATGTTGTTTTCCCGTAAACTCGCTGATATTTGGGCTTAGGAACATGGAGTTTGATTTGTGCTTTAATAGACTTGGCCACTGAAGCTTAGGAGTCCATTAAACGGATTTCAAACGTCGATTTAAGGGCGTTATAAGCCGAATGACTAAGAGCCTTAGATAATTAAAATGCGGCTTGTAATATTAGTTGCACAGAGCAGACCTTTTACTTGTTCAACTAGTACCATTTATGTAAGAGGATAGGTTTCAGAAAACTAAATCCTATGGCTCTTATTTGAGTTCCATCAATTAGAAGTATTATATCGATCGAGTATTATATCCAACTACAACGGAACACAAGCTAGGGATATAAATCGAAAGGAAAATTTCTAAATGATATATCGTGAAAAATTTTGCTCTGAATATGATATTGAAAATATCCTTAAATTTGGTAGTTTTCAATTAATAAAAAAAAGCATTAAAGGTATCGTATCTAATGTATTAGTTCATTATATTTGTTTCCAACAATCGTAGTTTAAAATACGCATAGACTTTTCTTTAGATCAGCTTGATATATCAAACAAAATATCGATTTATTTGCTTTGAATAACGATTTTGAATTTCGATATTTTCTGCCATCCCGAATACAACCTGTATATGGGCGATTCTCTAATGCCGAAAGCGAAGTAAAAAACTATGGGCCAATTTATTTTTATATATCATATATATATTCTTTCCTAGATAAGGCGAAAGCTAATATAATATATTATAATAAACCAATAGTTAATTGGTTAGCAGTTGCTTTTGGTGTTAAGATTTTTAGTTTTCAAGATAATTTCAAAAGGCATTACATTCGCAAACTTGATATTCGTGCAACAGATATGAATGTTGTCACCAAATTTGGTAGCTTTAGTTTTTATAGTCTTTGATATCTGTTGTTTTACACGGACGGAAAGACAGACAGGCGGTCAAACGGATATGGCTAAAGAGATTCGCTTGGTAATGCCGATCAAGAATATATATATTTTATAGGGTCGTAGATGCTTTAGGATGAAGCTATAGTACTAATTACTGATTACTTTTGAATGCGGTTGTACTTTCTGGAGCATTACTCATATTTTTTTAGCCGTAATTTTCGCTAATACATTTTTCCTACTTTGTGGGCTAAGCCGAAGGACACTCCATTTAACCTTGACGAAAATGTCGTATAAAAGGCGCTAAGCCGTTTTTTAATAATTCGAAAAGTTTGCAGGGCGGCCAATTGGGAAGCTGCCTGGGCTAGTTCCACGAGCCGTTGGCCATTAAAAAGTTGTGTACTCCAATTTCAATTGCTGCAGTCAGCTGAGTTGCCAAAGAAATTGTAAACTATGTGCAAATTTGAACTTGGCAGGGCGAGACAAACGACATTCTGAGCAGCACAGAGGCAAGAGCTGCATCCACAGTCCAATGCAAGATTCCGAGCAGAAAGTTGTCCGTTTCCATTCTCATTATTTATTTTTGCTGTTGCCAATAAATGCAAATTGCCTGCCAATTAGTTGTGGCGAGGGGGAATGTGGCCATGATGACGCTTATTAAGTGGTCAGAAAGGGGCAAGTTTTCTCGGTCTGAACTCGCTTGACATTGCTGCTTGAAACCAAAACCAAAAATCTGGCAGAAAAGATTGCCCGAATCATTTGTTCGTCATTTATTGTGCTGTTGTCGCCAGCTCGTAATTAATGCAAATTAGATATGGACCTGCGACGAAATGAGTTTTTCATCAAGTCTAACAACTTAATTAGCTCATAAAAATGACGCCCCGAGCCTGCTAACCCGCCCCAGCCCCGCGTTTTTCGTGTTCCTGCGTGTTGCGGCCACTTAAGCGCGGCACAGATTGCCAATGTCCCCGACTTCCTCCCCGGACTCTCTGTTCCCTATCCGGAAATGCCGCTCGCCGGGCAGGTCGTAGGTCACGGCGTAGGCGCAAAGCTAATTAGTATTAAGTGCTCTTGCGGCACTTGAGGCCTTTCCCTTGCCGGCTGTTCATGCTTCTCCTCCCGCTCCTGCTCCTCCTCACCATGTTGTGGTTGGTGGATCCATGGTTCTGGGTTTGTTGTCGCCTCGGGTGTGGCAAAAATATTTTTGTGTGTGCGGTCAGTTGTTAAATTCCAGCAAACGTTCACAGCAAACATTTTTGAAGCTTTATGTTTCGACTGGCCAACGCGAGGCACGGATGCTCTTTCGAATTTCGAAGGATATCGTATAGTCCTGCTTATAATACTAAAGCTCTAACTTATATTTTCTTATGAATAAGTTTGTTAGTTAGGTAAGAGCATCTGGAATTCGAGTGCGCTCTTTCGACCCGAAAAGGCCATTGCCATTGGCATGCTCGTACAGGCTCGATTTAGTACCGCTTGAGCGGACAATGAAGCTATAGTCAAAGTCCACGGCCGTTGTCGGCCCGCTTGCTTAATTTGTGCGCCACTCAAATATGATGATGACGATGGCCATAAAAGGTGGCTGAGGTTGCGGGTCAGCAGGTCATTTCAAAAGAAAATTGTTGATGCCCTTGTTTATGGAAAGGACTGACACAGTGTAAAGCGTTTCACTTCGTGACTTGTTTTTAATTTATATCTGTGTTTAAATGTAAATTATATTCCTGCGTCATTCAATACTATCGAGTCAGAGTCCATTAAGTTTAGCTTTAATAAGCAACGGCCCTATTTCTCACAAATTTCTCTGCCCAGCCTCTGCCGCCACAAGCGCCGTATGCTCACAATTGAAAAGAAGAACGCGTGCCATTGTAGTTTTGTGACTATTTGTTATTTTCTAAACGCCATACAGCGTCTAGATGTTGATATGATATATTGATATATTTGCATTTTAATGTAGTGGATCCCTACGAATCACTGCTTAAAGTTAATCTACTTAAGGCGGGTCGTAGAACTTAGTCTTTTAAGTCATTAATTTAATACTATAACTTTCCCAATGCCTACTTATCAATCAATCGAACGATTTAGGTTAACCTCACCGGCATACTCGAATTGAATAAATTAAAACATAATATCTGACTTAAATTTATATTAGAAACTTCGGCTTGTACCCATGGTAAATAAAAAAATTATTATTAAATAATTTGTTCTATCTTCTCTTTACAAATATTAATACACAATAGTTATAATTTAAATTTTACAAATTCCCTTCCTAAAACTCAACGATTTACAAGAAAGTCAATTATCTTATTATAATCAATTTCTTACCCCACACAAACAGTTTCCGGCATCCGAGTGCGGACTGTGAGGTCCCCAAGGAGAGGCACGTAGTCGCTTTACTTTAGTTCAACTCATTTCCGCTGCTCACATGACTTTATGCAATAACATCCAAATAAAATTATCTTATCAGCCACTGAAGCATCCTGCGTGTCCGGCGCGTGTGTGAGTGTTGGCTAATTTTATTGCATAAAACTTGCTATTGCGTTCCCCTTCCGCTGTCCCTTGCTCCTTCGAAAAAAATTGCACGTTCCGGTCATACAATGCGAACGTGACCGCTTGACCCTCGCAGGGCGAAGAGATCGGACAGGACAGCTCTGGAGCAGCGACACACTCGTCCTCTGCGGTTCCGCTCTCCGGTGACGATGTCCTGCGACATGTCCCATTTCCATGTAATGGCATGGCTTATGGCCAGCAGCAACGTTCCAGTGGCCGCACAAGCAGAATTACAGTAATTCATGGTAATTTTTTGTATCTTTCTGCAGGAGAACGTCGCTACGAGAACGACAATTTGCTTGTTGCTCTAGGAAATGGATCGTAATGGCGGGACAACACAACGTTGTCACAATGCAAAATTGACGTGCCTGGCGGATCAAACTTGTACAATATAATTAAACCCCGAAGAAGGTATCTCCAATCATTTTGCTGGGTTGCCAAAAACTTATTTATTTTAAATGAATCCTATCCCACGTAAATTCAGTTTATCAATGGTTACCTAGTTGCCTTTAGCTCCCATTAGAATCTGTAAGCAATTATTATCAGTGCAAAGAATATAATTCCATTTTGAATTCAAATATTAAACAGTATTGAATTTGCGTCTTAATCAACAACGTTGCAAGTGCAGACAAGGTTAAACACTTTAACAAAACCCCTCCACCTTCCCATTTATTATCTGGTAACAAGGAGAGCCGAGGCAGAGGAGCTGGCGACCGTAGGCAAATGTGGCTGGCACGTTCTTCTGCTACATTGAAACGATTGTGACGGGAAGAACAGCAAATATAAATGCAAATATAGATTCTGTGGCAAGCATTTGTAGCTCGTTACATACCAAATCCAAGGCACTCACGTAAGGTATATTTACACGTAGCCACTCTTATTAGTTGTATCTAAGTATGCATGCATCTATAGATACATGTGCTCTTGCCAAAACGGAAGTGTTGATTTTCATTAAAAGCCGGCAGTTCAATTGGAAAAACGTTGTTGTGGTAAGTTGTGTATCTGTGCGTTTGCCGACCTCCGTCTGTGCTATGTTTAGCTTATTAAATTAGCCTGCTTGAGTGGTTCGGGCTGTCTTTGTGTGCTGGCTTTTTATCGAAGCCAAGTCAAATGAAAATTGTTGATTATTTTCTGTGCGCTCCATCAGTTTGGAAATATGAAATATTATTATTAAAGGTCACTGTTCAGATAGCTGAACGGAGCCATTCCGAATTGAATCTTATTGGCTGAAATGGAATTCCCTAAAACTATTCTGGCTGGCCACCTGTCGGGAAGACAAGACCTCTTCCAATTATGATTTATTCGTTCCATCACCGAACGCAATAATTTTAAAAAGAAGAAACATTGTCAGTCGCTGGAGGGGCAAGCTGAGATGCCAGCTCCGACTGACAGTTGCATTTGCAGATAAGCAAGCAGAAGTTTGGGGCTTTGGCGTAGCAAGCTGAAATTGCAATCCGAGAAAAGTTCGGACTGCAGCAATGTACAATTGTCACACTAAATTCAAAGTACGGACACCGGCTAATGCCACTCCGAGAGAAAACATTAAATTTAATATCCTGGCGGATGGCAAAGCCAAATGAAATTTAAAACCAAATTTCCAGTCACACAGTGTCCTGCGTCGACTGCCTCTTTGTCCATGTGTGCAGGCATCGGCATGCTTTGCATAGAGCAGTTGATATAGTGTAAATATTTTGACATGACCGTATGTTGTCGCAATCATGCCTGTGTGTCGTCGGACGAGTGTTTGTTCGAAATTCGGCTATTGTCAAGCTGAAGATGGAAAGTTTATTTGTTTGGCCATGTCCCAGCACTTGCTGTTAATTTGTTAAAATTTCACTTTATAAATAAAATTCAGTCTGGAATTCGTTTTGACCAGGCGCACTTCTACGTGGGCGCCTAAAGGTTGGCTGCTATGCTTCGGGTTTGGGTTCGGGTCCGGGTTGTCGTGCCGTAAGTTTTCCAATTTGCATAACTTCCGCAGCAGTTGGGACTATAAATATGCAAAGGGTTTTACGACCGCACTATATGCAAGTGCCTCAAGAAAGCGTTTTCCCGCCTTTCCTCCCAGGCGGGCGGCACTGGACGAATAGCTCCCGGTTTGCTGTTTTCTGTTTGTTGTTTAGTTGGTTTCAGTTGCGCTTGAATTGAAATGGAAGTGTCCTAAATCGTAGATGGCGCTATGAAAACTGTTTGCATAGCAGATAAGTGCTAAGCTCCGTATTTTTTTAATAAGCTGGAAACCAAGTAATGAAAATTGCACCCCTCTAGCCAGGTGACACCTATAAGAGAGGGTGGACTGTGGAAATAGGTAGCAGGAAATTACACAATATTCATTTAAAAATGCCCTAAGTCTGTAAAATCAAGTTTTATATTACAAGTATAAACATTCCTTAGGCGAAATCAAACAAAAAATAGCTCTAACAAGAACATGCATTTGCTTATGTAGACAAGTGGAAGTGTGAGAAGTTCACTTAAACCAGAAAAAATATATGTATGTGTATATATTCTTTATTAGGAGTAACAAGCCTAGTTGATCATTTGTTTCTAACCTGCCAAAATGTAATCCAGATATTAAAATTCCTTCCATTAAAAGAAAATTTCAAAAGATTTCTCAAAAATGGTCGTCTACATTAATGTAACCCTTTGATACATTTGACGACTATTTTATGTAGCTGCCAAAGGTACAATCGCAGAAAAAAGATTCAAATAAAATGGGCAATAGTGTATTAAAGCTTAGTGCTAGCCAAGATGTATGTATGTAACAGGCAGAAGGAAGCATCTCCGAAACAAGGCGAGTCGATTAAACCATTAAGATTCAAGAAGATCTCAGAGACTATAAGAGCTAGAGCTCTTTGGTAATAATATTCACATTTGTTCCACCCACATCAATATTGTTTTCACATCCGCCGTGGAAAATAATCGTGACTTTAAATACATTTGTTCGGACATCTTTTGGACATGCCGACGAACATGTAATAGTGTCATATTACTGTATAATTTAATTAATGGCCTACTCTGGTCGACTCTGCTTCACTGCTTGGCAATATAAAGTTCGCAGATCCTTTGAGAAGTACCAGACAGTTCCGACCTCTCTTCCTGGAAATATGCAGATCAAACTTTGATTCCCATGACCCGTTTCGCATCATGTGCTCGCTTTATAACGAATTATATGATGTCCTCTCTAGTGAAAAATCATTGTCTGTAAATGTATCGAATGTTAAGTTGCACTTATCCTCCCAGCTGTAAATCTTTACCATGACCCACCCGATGTAATACGGAGCATATCGTTAAGAAATGCTCCTACTGGGTCGGGGGAAAGATTTTTACTAAGATTAATATTAAGTTTTAATGTTAACAGCAAATTATTTGTTAACCAATAACCAAATAAATAAATCAAAAATTTCAGTAAAATGGGATGATAAACATGGGAGATATTAAATATTAAAGTTGCTGTGTATGCAACATCTATACTTGTGTTGTCAGCACCGACGGGAGTTGCTCAAAATCTTTTTAGAAACATTTGTCATTATTTTGGGAGTTGCCCAACATGTTCCTAGAAACATGTATCTTTATCTGTGTTATCTCAGCATGTTTATAGAATCATTTGTCTTTATTTGGAAACATTTTCTTTCGCCTTGTTTAATTTAGGTTTTTCACGGGTAGCTTTTTTCTTTTTTAACAATTACGCAGGGTTTCTAGCTAACTGCAAGGATATACAAACTTCAGTTTTCCGAAGTCCATGCTTTCCTTTTTTTATATTCAATAATCATTTGATTATAGAAATTATAATACAAAACGTAAATAAACATTTTACCTCTGTTTTTAGACTCAGATTTAAGTAGCAGTCACATAACCAGATGTAACCTCCCGTCTCTCCAACTCTGACGCGTGTCTTACATTTCGATCGGAAAATTATTTAAATAGAGAATTTTGGAATATATTTGTAAGCCTGTAGGAAGTTGTCGTGAAATTAATGAACAGCATCAGAGCATCCAGCGACATCCAAATCGAGTCAGACCTTCCGGTTTAATCATGGGCTTTGATATCAGCTGTATTGTGGGCCACGTGGACGAGGAGCTGATCTGCCCGATATGCGCCGACGTTCTGGAGGAGCCCGTGCAGTCGTGTGGCTGCGAGCACGCCTTCTGTCGTGTCTGCATTGAAAAGTGGATGCTGGAGAAGAAGATTTGCCCCGTGGATCGCACCGAACTAATACACGGCCACCTGGGGCCCGCCTCCCGGCTGATGCGCAACATGCTCTCGCGGTTGAAGATAAAGTGCAGCTTCGCGGATACTGGCTGCACCCAAGAGCTGACGCTAGAGGAGTTCCGAACCCACGTGTCCAGCTGCGAGCACAATCCAAAGGTGGTCGTGGCGTGTAGCAGCGGTTGCGGCATGATGGTATTCTTCTACCTTCTGTTGATTACTTGATAATCTGAAATTTCTACTTTCCGTACCGAAGGTGCCCAAGGATGAGCTAGCCGCACATAACTGCATTTTGGAGCTACGAGCGCTGGTGAAGAAGCAGCAGTGCGAGATGGCCGATTTGAAGAAGGCACAAAGTGGTCAGGAGCTGCGCATCGTGTCCCAGCGGAGGGAGTTGGAGCTGCTGCAGTATTACGTCACGGCTCTGCGTTCGTCCAACCCGATGCTGCGCAACATCGGCGAGAATCTTGACCGCTACTCGCTGATGCAGTGGGGCTGCGGACTGCCGATGGCCAGCGTTCGTAACTGGGGCAGTCTGATCTCCACGCCGGATAGTTCCATGCACGTAACAGTGCGCGACTGCCTGTGCTCCTGCGGCTGCCCGATGAACCTGATAAACCTGATGGTGGACCGCTGCCACGAGGACCACTGGCCCGATGGCCTGATGACTTTGGACGTCCGCCGCGAAAACTATAACCGCCTAGAGCTATATGTGACTCATCTCCTGCCCACGCTAGTTTCGGGGAAGCATTGTGTTGTTGTCCTGGCAGGCGAAAACTCCCATATGCCGGAAAACCTACGCCCCGTCCTCGGCCTGGTCATGATCTTCGTGGATGGCGTGGAGGAGTGCGACATCATCTGAGTCACACACCCTTATATCTTCCAGGTCAAAATTAAATTTTGTAACATACATAACACAATAGCAATAGCCTTGGGCTTCCCATCTGCACCCTGAGGATGTTGCTTTTAGTGTACAAGATTGACATGATTTTTTTTTTCTCCCCTTGAACTAATATAATGGAGTCGAACAAATGTCCCGTCACAAGAATAAGGACAACGCTGAAGATTAAATAAAAAGCGCGGAGTTTAGTTTTGTGATTTATTTGCTGGATCTCTGCTTAAGACTAAATTCATGAGTGCAAAATCTGAGCTCTAGTGCCCTTTGTTTACATAAGTTTGGGAGCGAGATCGCCCGCTTGGGATATTGGTGATTACGTTATTTGAGAGTGCGGTTGCAGAGGAGAAGCCGCCACTTATTGATTTCTGGAATTGTTTGATATTTAAGAGCGAGATTGCCCGCTCCGGATATCGGTTGTTTACATTAATTTGAGAGTGGAATAGTCCACTCTGCATATTCTTATTTGAATCCCAAAATTTGGTAAGCGCATAACTCAACAACGCCTGGACCAATTTGGCCAAATCTTTTTTTAAAATGTTCGTTGAAGTTCAAGGAATTAGAATTATTGCTGGAAAAATCCTAAAAATAGCCCTTTTCTTTTTCCCATACAAATGATTTGTAACTAAAACATAGTCAATTTGAGCTTGCTATATTCCTAACGTCAAAGATCATATCTATCAAAACAATGTGCGTGTGTGCGTTGGAGCACAGAATACATAGTTGGAAGAGTTTAATGTCGCGTTCCGAAACTCGCGTAGTTCGTGATTAGTGAAAAAATAATTTATATTTGATATGCCAACACCAGATGAACCGCATCAATTTCAGAAAATATATTTCATTTCGTCGATGGTGGATCAACTGAATATGCGGTGCAATATACAGGGAACACATCGGTTAAAGACACGAGTTATTAAACAGTTGCAAGCATTTTTTACGCTAATAATGCGACGGGTAATCTTTTGAAAACAGCATTGGAACGAATACCATCGGATACGCACAAATTTGACATAAGAGCGGATTGTACCCCAACAGGTGAACATGTGCGAAGATTCAATGCACCCACCGTTATTGATGTTGCTGCAGTTATTGTTGGCGATCCAACTAAATTGCGAGACATTATCGTTCAGCGAAATACAATGTTGATACATTGCAGGAATTCGTTTGAAATAATGTGCGGTTGCTGAATGAACAGCAAAAACAAGTCCACGAAACATTAATGCAAGCGGTGGAGAATAATACTGGTGGTCTAATTCCCCGTGGAACGCTTGCAGATGAATTTAATGCTTGCCTGAAGGCATCACCTTTATGGAATAACGTAAAAACATTTTCGCTAACCAATAATATGAGAGTTAAACTTCAAAATGATAAAAGTGCTGCACAATTTTCCAAACATTTGTTAGCTGTTGGAAATGAAAAAGTCCCAGTTGATGCGACATCTGGATTAATTTGTCCTACCAACTAGCTCTTATTGAAAATGTTTTCCCAAACATTAGTGCTTGGTGAAGTCAACGAACCATTCTAGCCGCAAAGAATAATAATGTACACGCACTGAATTTCACCATTCAATCAAAAATTAATAACGGAAAGTACGCAGGTGAAAATGTATGTATTCCTCGAATACCAATGATACCAACTGATCTTCCGTTTGACTTCAAACGATTGCAATTTCCAGTTCGCCTTGCGTTCGCAATGACAATTATCGAGTCGCAAGGCCAATCGCTTAGTGTTTGCGGGATAAATTTAGAAAATCATTGTTTTTCACATGGGCAGTTATAAGTTGCGTGTTCACGAGTTGGGAAACCATCCGCTTTGTTTGTGGTAACGTCAGACCAAAAAACAAAAAATGTGGCTTACCAAAGAGCATTTCAATGAAATGGATAATATGCGTAACGTATAACGCTTCAATTCAGTATTTACTTTGGATTCATTTTCATTTACTTAGAGGAATTCAACTAAATAACACTTCATTTTTGTAATCGAATTCATTACTGTCGTGAATTGAAATAAATTTTTAAATATAAAACAAAATAAAAATTTTCTTTTAATCACCAAACAAAAAGTTACATAAAAAGAAGCGTTCTGGTGGCGAAACGGAGTTTGCCGGTTTTTTTTTTATATATAATATATAATAAAAAAGAAAATTTTGTATAAACATTTTCTTTTCTTTAAGTTTTTTTTCTAAGTTAAGCTGAAATCTACCATATGACAATACATATTCCATCCGAAATAAAAGATAAGCACGCATGTAACGACACATTTAATTTATTTCACTATCACTTTCACCCTTCGGGAAAGACACTTGCATCACTAATTTTACTGACCAGTCAAGGAATGGTTCAATCACAAATATTTTAAATGGGTTGGTGTAATTTAGGGACAAAGATAAAAATAATACTTAATTTTAATCATTTTAATGGAAAAAAGGGGTACACAGCGCCAGAAAGAACACATTGCAAAATTGTTTGTGTATAGCGTCGTGTGCTTGGAAAGCATACCTATCCCTAGTTTGTGTGCACTTGCATAGGCAACTCTGGTTTACTACCCCTATATAAATCATAAAAAATAAGGTCATAGAGCTATAGCCTTGAAATTCTGTACTATATAAAAAGCAATCTTTCATACTCCTCACACTATCCTCAAATGTTATTTCTCATCTTTGTTTAATCTTTATCTTATTTTATTTTATTTTATTATATGGTAAAACGTCTAAATTAAATTATGTTTGGTCTACTAATTTCAGAACTTTGTTTTCTATGAAAAGTAGACCGCCATTTCAGCTAGTCTGAGCTGGATTGACAGTTTTCCCCCCAGCAGTTATGGGACAATTACGCGGCAATTATAGGAGCTCAGTGCACTCTTCTGTGTGGCAGTGCTCGGGCGAAATTAAATAAACGCATAAGCTGGGATGGAGGTTGCTGTCTGGTCGGGTGCTCTGTGGTAGGGGCACAACGCCTCCGCATTGGGTAAAACTTGTAATGGAAATGCTAAAAGTTTGCTGGCACTCGGTTCGTGGCAGTTGGCGACACCATTCGGCAACTTTTAGAAATTGTTCAAAATTTAATTTCCCAAGTGCGATACATTTTTTGGGGGCTATTACCAGTTACAGTATGCAACTGAAAGCGGGATCTTAGATCAAAGGAAAATTAATGACGGAGGCTAAAGTGTGTGCTCCGGCCGAGGGTTGGTTGGCTTTTGGCTGCGCAAATATTGTCCATTGATTCAATGGCAATGTACACAAGAACTCAACAAAATAGACACCAAATTAGTGTCAAATCAAACACGACTCTTTGAACTAATTAAATGGCCTAGTAAACACAAAGAGCAGGTACGGCTAAGTTGATTAGGCCAAGTCGATACGACAAAGGACAAACTAACTAACCACCTAATACCACACCTAATGCAATGATAGATGCACGTACCTGGGAGCCATGAATTGGCTGCTGTGTCTGCTGCAAAAACCAAAGCTTAATGCAACAAAAGCCGAAACTTAATTAATATTTACATGGCAGCAGACCTTCGTTGAGGGAAGAAAGCCGAGAGCTCGGAGAAACTCCTACTCTTGGCCTTATCTCCTGTGCGAGGCTGTCATGTTTGCATATGTGCAGGCGCCGTTCTTCCTGATGGCTCCAGAAAGTCCCGAGCCACTGCAAAGGCGATGAAGCTGGGGCTGTGGACTGGGATTGAGACTGGGGCTGGGGCTGGGGCTCCTGCATGGTTGCTAGAAATCAATTCGCATTGTTAACCCATGATTGGATATTATTGATTCAATTTGCAGCCAACCGACCAAAACATGTTTTATGCATGTCCGTGTTTCACCCTCCGCCCCTGTCTGCCGGTGCATGTGTGCCGATAATGTCCTTCTGTATCGATAATGGTGCATATGCACGCTCGCACAGCAACACCGACACCCAGGTACGCATTGAGTTGCAGAAGCCCGACTCCGAAGTTTAATTTAAGCATTGGTTGACTCTGCGGTATAGGGAGCCATGGTTAATGGTTTGCTAATAGTATGTAGGGAAGTAAAACCAGTTTTACATATAAGATTGATTGGTAATGCTAAACTAATATAGAAGTTGGAGCACAACGCTGAGTATATATAAATTAGGAAGCGGATAAACTTCAACTTAAAATAAAATCGCTTTTTGAGACACCTATAATTTCTGTGAGCGGAACTGAGTAACTGTGGCCTTTCCTCCACTGAATTGTCAGTTCGATATATCGATGCTTTATTAATATTTGACGCGGAGGCCGATACACTAATCGATACTTTAACGTTGCGATATAAGTGTGATAAATCGATATTCCGATTGAAATAACGATGTATGCCATAGTTGAAAATAAATAGGGTGTACAAAATGTAGTTAGGATGTTTTAAATATAATCAGTACACAAAATTCGTTGTACCTTGCTGTAGTTCTTCAGCAGTGATAGCCTGATAGCCTCCATGTGCGAATTGAATTAGCAATAGTTTATATCCCAAAGACCCCAAAAAGGAAACCTAAGCCGAAAGCCCAGTACTGACCACCCACGTGTATGTCACGGAGCCAATACAATGAAAAATGCGACAAGAAAAACGTCTACATATAAGCGGTTGCCTTCGCTGCTTTGACTAAAATTCTGAAAAGACCAGATGCAAAAGTACAATACAGAAAAAACAGAAAAAAGTGTTCCGACTATTAAGTACCAACTACACAGGAAGAATTGGGACGAATTAAATTCTCCCTTTGGAGATTTTTGTATTTTTTTTAAATAAGTTGTACAGCTTTACCATATATATATATTCCCGTATTCTAAAATGACATTTAGTGGGTTAACTGCATTGACTTTTGAAGCGCACAAACTGGATATACCCATGTGATTGAAAAGTACCGGTTATGGGAGTGCAAGAACACACAGAGCAAAGCAGTAAATTGGCGGTGATAAAATTGAAACTCGCTGGAAGCTGTGCTAACCGTTTTGGCCAACAGTGTAGACCATAACCGTGGACCCCCCAGAGCCGCAAAGGCGAAGCAAGGAAGTCGGCGCGTTGAGTTGTGAAAAGCCATACGGAAATGGCGGACGTAACTCGCCGGTTGCAGGCCAGAGGCGCCACGGAAGGCCATTAGCTGCGCTCTTTTGTGTCGTTGTCGCAGTTACCTGCAGAATTGATTCGCCGTTGTGGGAGGCAATATTTAGGAGCTTTGATTAGCGTAGATTGGCATAGGTTTCAATAAGGCTGTCCGATCGGTTGGCAGAAAGCCGTTCGGTTATTTGGGTAGGCAAAACGAACGTGGAACTTAAATGTATTTGTATCAAAATATATTTGAAAATGTACACTTTCATCGGGACAACCAATCTATTATTTAATCGTTCCTTTATTTTGTGGCAGTAAAAATTATAGTTCCATCTGTAAACTATAATAAATTAATATATTTGACTCGCCTTTAATAGGTCTTACATTCAAATTGGGCTTGATTAAATAATCCCTTGTGAATAACGAAAAGACCCTGCTACTTCAAACAAAATATCTCATCCGAGTGCCAGTGGACAAATAAGATATCACTTGTATCACATTGAAATCGGCCAAGCCATTTGTATATACCCGGCCGCCGACCACCTCCATGGCCATTAATTCCAGTTGCTTTGTGGGTGAGAATGTAATAAAAATGTAATGTCATTTATTGAGCACACATTCATTTGATTAACGTTCTAGCTGAATGTCTGGATTTATTTATTTTATTTGAGTTTAGGAATTTTTCCAGCATAAAGTTATACAATTTATTTGTTTCAAATAAAAGCAATACGTTTTCTAAGAGACAAAATCGCAGAAAAAGTTCGATCCTTTTTGTGGGTTTGTCAGTTGTTAATATTACCTTTTTCTTAGGTTTTTAATAATGCTAAACGTTCATATTTGCACTGATGAGGAGGTGTGGTAACAATTTTTAGCGTTGCTCCTGGATAATACGTACTTGAACGAACGTACTTTTGCGTATATTTGTCGACCTCTTAAATTGTCGGCATCAATTTGCGCTCCAAATGCAATCAGCTTGTCTTTCCTTTGCCTGATTGTTGCTAATGCGCTTTAAGTATCAGCATGCCACGCCCACGCAGTCGCCCACATGAATCAATTGCCACTAGATGGTACCATAATGCCATCTCGAGTGCCTTTGGTAAGGGCTTGTGTCCTGCTCCCTCCCCATCTTTTGCTGCTACAATTTAGTCGAATTGCATCGGGAGCAAAAAATGGAGGGCTCCCGCTTAATGCCCACACTTTTGGATGTTTTCGCATGACACCAGCAGAACGCAGCAAACGCTCTCGGATTTCAGCTAAATGCTTATCCCAAAGGGGCTATAACTGGCTAGCTGGGAAAATGGGACGCAGTGGATTGCATGGGTATATCCTTGCTTTAAAAGACATTTACTCACTCTTCAAAGCTCTGTCTAGATTCGAGTTAAAATAGTTTTCTCTTTTTTGTTTTTGCTTAATAAATAAGCTCTTTAAAATGATAAAAGCACACAAATATTTGTCTTTATAAGATGTCTTTATTAGAGAGTATAATAAAAACGCAGCAGCAGTATTAAGGCAAGTCTCACCAAAATTCGAATAAGAAATATATAATATTAGGACCCGATACAAATAATGGATACAAATTCGGAATGAAAAAAAATACAAAGTTGATATTTATACTTAATTTATATTTAATTTTGAGCATATGATCGCAAACACAGCGGAGGAAGCAATATTTTCGATCTGCAACACCAGCCGAGTGGATTTAGCCATTTCTGTCTGTCCGTTGCCATACAAATATACTCTTTATAATGCAGATAGTACATAAGACGTAATGAGCCAGATTGGACGGCTGTTTGACATAAGAACGAATTAAAAGGAACAAAGTATATCTTGGCTGTATATCAACATTTTTCATCTACTTTGAGATATTACCATTTTCGGTTTTAATTTTATGGATTCATTTTATAATTAATATTAGTTTTATAAAATTAATTGGAAATCACCTAGTTATTTTTGTTACATTTATATTGTTATTATTTACATTTTAAAATTAATTTGTTAAATGTAACCTATATTGCTTGACTGTATCATATAGCTGCCATAGAACCGATCGGTCAACTTGTATAAATGCTCTGGAAATCAGCATAAGTTCCTACAGTAAGGTTTCTTCCATAGAGTTCCAATTTAATTGAATCTATTCAATTGCAACCTGTTAGGGTATTCGAACTTCTCGTTCCCGAAGTTAATTTCCTTTTTTATTTTCAAATATTTTATTTACTTCCCCTTTTAGTTGGCTGGAACTTTAATTGTTTGAAAAAAGTACAGAAGTTAATAGATTCTTAGTGCGATTCCCAAATAAATTATGTTGTCCACTTCAAAATCAAATCATTTGAAGTCGAACTCCTCCGACTTTAAAAACATAAACTGAAATAAAATCTTACAAAGGCCTTGTCACTAAATGAGCTTTGTTTTACTCCTTGTTATATTTATGGAAGCTCGTTGAGGTTGACTGATGCCCCTTCTGTCTACTTTGCAGGTCATCATCGGATTATCCCAGTTGGGCCCCTTCCCTGTGACCAATGCCCATGACCTCCAACGCTACTGCTCTAATATATTATAAGGGAAAGCGGAAGACGTGCTGGCCTCTGATAAAAAGTTGGTCACTTTAAAGAATTTCGGACTACTGGGAGTGTGACGTGTATAACTTTATTTTGCCCTTTGGTTTTATGGAGTTACCATTGTTGATTATTTTATTCATGGCCAAAACGGCTTGCCTCTGAATTTTCTATTTCGCTCCGAGTCTGGCGGTGTGGTTGGCTTTTCTCTGGTCAAATGTTTGACCGGTCTTTCCCGATCTGGCACTGTTTCGGTTTTAAGTTTCCGAGTTATGTTTATCTAAATGATACCAGCAGGCAACGCTGCGTATGTGGAATATTTTTTATTGTGGTAAGCAGTCGGTTGTTGCCAGTTTCCAGTTGTTGGCTAGCTGCTTTTGACATTCGCTTGGGGGGCTGGACTCCAAGGGTGGAGAGTGGCAGTTTAGTGTGTTTCAGCAGATAAGCCAATTTATGTAGTTGTTCCTTTTGAGTGTGCGTGTTAATTTGGTTGTGAAAAGTCTGCGCAGTTCCTGTCCTTGCTCTTATTTGTATTAGTCTACTACTGACTCAGTTATGGTTAAATTTTGGTACAAATTTTGGTTCTTAGCCGGTGAATCCGTTTAAAACTTCATACTCAATGCAATTAACACTTCCTCGTTAAACATTACAAACTAAAATAGGTGGGTAAAATGGAACAAAACAATATATATTATTATAATAAAAATGAGTTATTTCAAGAGCTTTTAATATCAACCAACCATTTAGTAGGAAAGTTCCTCCGCAGTCCTTAATGGACGCATAATCATCCGCGCTTAAGCGCAGAGCATTCGCTTGACACCATGAACCCTCCCGAGTGGCTTCCAGTGGAGCACTCTCTTCGGTGCCACAGAATTCACTCTCTCCAGCGGTGAATTTCGAAGTTCGAAAAGCCGAAGGGCAACCGAAAGCCGAAGGCTCTAAACGACACGAAGTGCTAACGTCGTTTGGGCCACGGCTAAGGATTTTCCACCAATGAAGGTCGGCCGTCCGCTCAGTTGTACATCGGGCTTTCAACTGAACGGACGGCCTGCGCCCAACGAGGGTCGCCACGGAACTATCTGACGTGCGTTTAGCGAACTGCGAACTGCGAACAGCGATCCCACGCGAGTGTGTCCACGAAATGTGGTTCGGTGTGTTGTCGCAGCTTTTGCCGTTGTCGTTGTCGTTGGTCCTGTCGCTGTCATTTGCCGGATTTTGCCAGCCCTCGCCAAAGTTGTGAGCGAGTGAAAGTTTTAGTGCGATTCTCGGCCGTCCACTTCGGTCACCATATTTGCATTGCCGTCGAATACGCATCTGCATTTGTGTGCTTAATTTGAAGTAATTACCAACTAGTTTGTTGTAAAACAATTCCGTCGCCTTTCCCATCAGTTTGCACATTCCTTCGCCGACATTTGTTTGTGATCTGATTTTGAAGCGGTGGCCGATTTCCAGATAGAGTTGCTAGAACAACCTTGTTAGGATCGTACCGTCATCGATCGTGGCATGCTTATTATGCTTATATAGAGTTTCCTATTACTTTCCCAATGGACAGACAAACGGATATGAGCTCTGCAGGGATTAAAAGCTACTTTTTTATTATAAAAAATAAAAAATTATAAAAAGTGAAATTATATTTTTGTTTTTCTACGGAAAAACCGGACGTGTCTGGTTCGGAAACTATATAGAATTATAATTATTAATAATGAACTATTTATTTGACTTATGATTTGATCATTTATTTGTTTATTTTTTGCAGAATTAAAAATAATATTGTTGGTCTTTTAATGTGGGTAGTTAAATTGATCTAAAAAAATTGTATTTTTGCAATGTTCCTCTGGTTTCTCTACAGAAGCTTTAAATTTTATCAAGTATTAATCTTTATCTTTTTAATGGTATAAAAATACAGGCAAAGTATTTATTATTTTTTATATGGACTTTTAATATATTTTATTTTATTCACATTTAAGGTAATTGGAATAAATTAGGAAAATTATATCGCAGAATTATATTTTGTTCTTCTGTGTAAAAGTATTCACGGTGAAGGGCCGTTCACATAGTGAAAATAAGCACCAAGAGTGTTTTTACTACTATATATTGCTGACGATCGTTAAAAACTGCTTAGCGATCAGAAGATTTCGCTTAAAGGAAAGGTTGTCCAAGCATTAGCTCAGAATATATGTGGGTGAAATTGTAGAAGAAAATATATCATTAACTGGAGCTAAGTTGAAAAAAAATGTTGTATTGGAATTAAGGAGTAAAAGAAAAGATGAAGTATCTATTTTTCTTCACAAGATTTGATATAAGAAACCTTTGTGGTTGAAGGTGCGATCGTCTCCTTAATCTTGCCTCGTTTAGAGATGTTTCTATTAGCTGTTAAATACATACACTTTACTACAGCTGATGAGCGTGCTATTTATATGTTACGTAAAAATGTTTACACTAGACAGAAAAAAGGAACTTAGCAACAATTGATGGGTTTTACACTCGAAACAAATTGAATGTAACTGTAATACCCTAATTTGTTTGCAATTGTGCAAACAACCGCAAAAATTCCAACACAAAATCCTTTTGCTGGAATTCAACGAACTAAATGGCCATAAAAACCGCTTACGAATAGTGACTGAGGGTAGCGGTGGCAGGGCAGCAGTGCCAATGCTGAGACACAACCAAAGAGCCGACGTGTAACCAGCAAAATAATTTGCTGCAATAAATATTTGAAAATCCAGTTAAACGAAACATTTTCGTCACGAAGAGGCCAACTGGCCGCACAGTCTAAGGCTCCGCAAAAAATGCACTCTCGACTACCGGCTTGACGCTGGAATGGGTTCAGCCCTTGTTGGCTGTTGCACAGCTCCTGGCCCGAGGCGTTGGGCTGGTTATTTTGCCTCGCGAAGGAATCTGGCAAAAAGTACAGGGTATCTCAAGCATTTCGGTCAGGTGCCAGTAATGTAAACTGTATTATTGGAATATAAATCAACAGGATATTTGCATGACTTGGTAAATAAATCTGAATAGGATTAGGCAAAGCTTGAGTTTATAGTTAAAAGAAATTTTGACCTATTATTGCATTATAGAAACACTTTTTATCCTTAAGGTAAAAAATAAGCATTTGCTGTGATTAATGTAAGGTTAGTTTTAAGGGGTAGAAAACAGTCTTTTTTAGACAAATTCCATACGTGTTTCCCCTTTTTTGTTGTGGCATTTTCATGCGGTTTTTGCTTTTTGCATGCCCCCCATGCCATTGGAAATGTTGCTTCTGTTGCACGCCGTGTTGCATTCTGTGGGTTGCCTGTGCTTTGGGCTCCTTCGGCTTTTGTGTCTCCATACCGGACGCTTTAATATTAAAAGCGTTTAAATTCGTTGTTCGTTTCGTCGCCATTGTTCCGTGTTGTGTGGCATCAGCCCCAAACCGAAACCGATTCCAGCCCCCAGCAATATCCGCAGAGGACTTAACCCTTTTTGTCCAAATGCGACGTTTCTGAAGTAAGACTATAAATTCGATAAAATAAAATGTTGAAAAATCGTTGTGTGTGGAAAAAAGGTTCCTTTATTGATGTTGTATTTCCCTAATAAATAGTTAGATTTTCAGCGTAAAATAAAAGTAAGCCGCAGAAAATAAGTATTTCAAATAACCTTTTCACTAAGTAGGTAGTTAATTAGGAGTTCATCTGTTCTACTTTTTTATTGTCTCTCATAAAGGGTATTAACAGTATTTTAGGCATATATGTTCAAATATGCAGTAGCAGTTATAAGTAAGTCATCAAAATAACTTCGCTTTTTTCGATGAATTATTTTTGAACTACTATACAAATTACTGATGAAATGTACATGAGCATATCCTAGGCTGTTATCAGTGACGGATTCATTATATGGGGTTTGCTACCAAAAGTTTAGACCAAAAATGCAACGAAATTTCATCGATGATTAATCAATATTTTTGTCATCAACATTATATGCCAAAAATTCATTGAAAGTTTATCGATGATTCAATGACCTACTCATCGACATTCATCATTTGGCATACAAATTTTCGGGCAAAAATGTCACCATTCAGATTGCAGAGATTTTGCTTCAAATCGCAATAATAACTTGCTTAGCTCTTTGGCAGTAAAGGGTTAAGAGGAGGTTGGTCTGGATGGAGAGCGGCTGTTGGACCGCTTTGCGGAGCAACACTAACAAGCTTTGTTATGTTTCACTGTCGTTCTGTCGCTGTTGCTTTAGCTGCCGGCGTGGCTGTTGCTTTTGAGTTTGTGTTTGAGTTTGCTCAACGTTTTGCCAACTGTGCGAGAAAGTCGCCCGCAGCGTCGGAAGCGGAAACGGAAGTGTTGCCATTGCCATTTTGCTGGCTGGCATCGCCATTGCATTTTCGTTTTTGCGTGTGCCAGGGATATTGTTTTCGACCGTGCTCTTCGATAAAACTTCTTTCTGGCTTTCCGCTGGCTAAATGTTGCCATGCACTGTCCGCTTCTGCCCCGACTTTCAGTGGGTCTTCGGCGGGGAGTGGGAGAGTTTTCCTTTTGCACAAAAGTTTCTGACAGGTGGTTTGTATGTTACGTGTTTGCTGTTTACTTTGTGTAATCATTTCATTTGTCAGACTTGATTTGTCAGCCGGCACTGCGTTGACAGCTTGACATTGCAAATTGAGACTCTGACGAAAAAAAGAGCCTTTCCGCGGGGCAAGGGTCGAGATTAAGAAAGCACTTGAAAAGGATGTAAGTAATTCGTCTTTGAGAACGGATTTTAATTATACGTAAAGCTTAATACAGCCGTTCTTAATCCTTTAAAATCAATAAAACTGTCTTAAAAAGCTGCGTGAGCTATCGAAACGTAACTATATTCCCAAATTGTTAAGATAATATTGTGTAAAAAGATCATATATAGAAAAAAATGTATTTACGGTGACTTTTTAGACATCTTATCAGCATTGACGGTTTTAATAGCATGAAACATAATAAAAGGAGGCAGATAAATAAACAAAAATATATATTTTCGCAGACTAGAGACTTTCATATACATTTTTTAAGCATATTTTACCCGTGCATCAATTAAAGTTGTAAGAATCCTAAACAATTGGGTATTGCCTTCATCTATAACCTAATCCGTATTGACGCGGAAGGTGTGAACTGTTAGGTCAGCTTAGTTTCCACGTACCAAGTAGAAATACTAGATCTTATATACCTTTAGTGTTGCGCCATAGAACATCTAAAGGAATGAATTAACCCTTTAGAGTTTTCTTTGCAAACTATAACTATGTATATGTACACAATAATCCCAAACGTAGATAGCCTTTATAAGCTAAAAACTTGAATCCTAACCAACTTAGGCATGCAAGGAAGCATTCAAGTCACAAGGGCCACTTGAGTGTACCGATCGTAGTGCATCAACGTCCAAGAAGTTAAAGTATATATATGCAATATTTATTTATTTTGAGCTTCATAATTAATTTCAAAAGGTTATAAACTTGATTTCACTCTTAGTAGCTTTCATTTCGCTCTTCTCAAGAATTCTCCAGTATATTCACTCAGTTAAGCGGAACATCTTAAAGACCAAAGCTAAATTAATAAAAGTTTGCGTCGACAAATCGAATTACTGTCTGCCTGCTGTCTGAAGATATTCCATCCAGCTGAGCCGAGTTTAGAACGCGTCAAATTAACGCACATAAAATTAACTTGGTCGGCAATGGGGGAATGGGGGACCCAAAATCAAAAGTAAAACAAACAAATGTCGTCGAAAAGTCAAAAGCCGAAGCCGAAGTCTTGGGGCCAAACTATGAGCGAAAAACGCGTGTAAACAGCACCGCCGACAACAGCAGCACCAGCAGCTACTTTGACTTTCGTCAGGCATCCGGACTCGGATCCGGTGGAAGGACTGAGTCCGGGACTGGGCTCGAGCTTGGGCCACGGCCCTCCGCGTTAAGTGGTGGCAAGCCCGCACGTCATCATCATCCGTCTGCCTCATCATCGTGCCGCCCGTCTCAATCGCTGTTGGTGTTGATTGCTGTTGCTGTTGTTGCTGATTACGCGCCGTTTAAGTGATTAAAGGTGAAATCGTTTGCCCCACTCGTACCCCCGAAGCTTGAATGTTTTGCCAACGCAATTTGAGTGTGGAACATTTCCCCATTAACCGTTGCAGAAGAAAAACCAGCTAAAGGATTCCGAGAGCCATGGCTGAGTCGCGCTGGCTGCCAAGCCCACGTCCATGCCCTCGGAAACGGGGACGGTCACGGGAACGGATTCTGGCCACCATGATGATAGTCGCTGCGGCGGTTACCATGCTGATGACAGCCACGCCCACTCTGGCCGAGATCCCCTCAAAGGGTAAGTGCTTTGATAATTTAATGAGCCGCTCTTAATGGGCTTCTTAGTTTGATTGATTGACTGGTAGATTGACAATAGTTACCCCACGCGAATAGGGGGTAAGTAGGTTGACGGGGAGCAAATTTAGCCTAATTTTAACATGGCAGGAATATATATATTCCTTTTGTCTCATATTTCTGTAATAAAGGATATATATTTCTGGATTGCCTTACCTATATTTCGTACCTTCTATGGAGTAGAAATATGAAAATTTAATTTTATTACGTTTGATTTTCTCCGGGGAATGCAGTCAGTGCTGTCAAACAAAAACATGATAGGTTCGTGTATAGATTTTGTTTTTGGTTTCATGCATGTATCTTTAAAATATATTTTCTGCTTGTCCTGGGCATTACTGTTCGAGCCGGGCACTTTTTCCATTAGGCCTACTCGTTGGCCAACAGATTTCGTTTCATGAACTAAAGTGAACGCAATGATTTGACTCTATGCGGAAGAATGCTTGCTTACCTTCGCCATTAAAAGCAATTTCAAAATAGAAAATAATTGCAATCGTTGTTGCTGCTTCCCAAAGCCTTTCTGAAAGGTTGTTCACATCCAAATAGAAGGAGGCTAAATTGTGCATATTTGAAAAGTTTATGAAAAACAATTTTCCATTTTATTCCAGTCGCTGGGAGGGGAGATGGGGCGTGTTTTATTTGCATATTTGTTAAATTTATCTTTGGCTAAGCAAACGAAGAGGCAGAGAGACTGGCACAAGCGGCGTAGTACGCTCCAGGATATTTTGTGACATAATCAAATATGCTTTAAGCCAAAGCCAACAACTCAACCCTTTTGAAGTCGCTGCCAACAAAAATGAATGAACTGCAGATAAAAGATGTTGGCCCCTGCCATGTCATGCTTGTTCAGTTATTTCCACACATATATTTTACAGCAAATTTCCCCGCCTCATCCGAGCAGAGCCGAGGCGGAGAGAATTTTCCTATTTCCTCCTTATTGCGTCTATTTTATGAGCGAGGAAATGCAAATGCTTACAAGACGTTTAACATGTCACCTGCGGGCAAAAGACGCTCTGCAAAATGCTCTCCACACTTATCTGACAGTTGTGCATCTCTGGCCCGCTTTACCGCTCCGTCTCCGCCCCTCTGTTGGGCACATGTATAAAATATACATTTGTTTGCCTTACCATGTTTGTCACTTATCGTTTGGTCCAATGTCTTGCAGCTGAGTGCCGTTCCCCTGCCACAGTGCTGCTTCCGATTTCGACTTCAGCTGGGTCTAAGATAGCTGCCTGTGTACCGCCGAGATATATTATGATTTTATGCATGGCTGAGTAAAAACTTACTATCTTGCCTGTTCTAGAAATATGAAAAAATCGCCTGGACTGCCAATTTATCAGCTCAAAACTGCAATAACTAGTTAAATACATATGTACATATTTGAAACATATATATCGAAATATGAAAGGAGCAAAACCGGTTTTAACAATTATTTTCATCAAATTTAAGTTAATATTTTCCTTAAATAAACTTTTGAGGATAATGCAATAAGTAAATGAAACAAAGTTAACTTCTAATGAAATCTCCAAGTACGCCCATTTGCATTACGTAAGTTGGACTTTTATTTTTCAAGATCCTCGAAACAATTCAGAAGTTATTTTTCAAATATAATAGCTTTACACGACTTTTGCATTCATCTCGTATTATCACGGCACTAAATCTTCCGTTCTGCCAGATTCCTTTTTCATAGCTTTTTTCTCTGTTCTGTGGAAGTAGTAAAGCAATTTTTATGGCACACTATTTTCCTGTTATTTCCGTTTGTCGCCTGGTAATATTTTCAGCATTTAATGGCAATGCTTCCGCCATACGTTTGCTCGTGTTCCTTATTTCGGATATTTCCTAGCTATTTAAGGTGCTACTCTAATTTTCGTTGCCAAATGCCCTTGACTGCCTTATAAAGGGGCCGCACACAAGGGACCCTTATGCCCCAGGCATTCCTCTTCGCGTCGTTGCCGGGAATTCTTATTATTATGAGCTCGCGTGTGCATCGCCTGCATTTTTCCATATTACTTACTTCCTTCGACGGCTGGCCCAAGCTTATTAAAATTCTTCGACGCCACAGTCGCAGTGGAGGGCTAGGAGCACTGCCGGACCGACCCTTGGCAGGGCATTGCGATTTATGTTTCAAGTTTGAAATTCCCGAAATAGTTTCGCGTGCTGCAAATTGTTAACTCAACTAATCAGCATAAAATGCAGCCCAAAAGACCGCAGTGGGGCTTTCAAAGGGAAGTGCTGACGAAAGTGAAAGTGTTCTGCGTTAGGTTGGTTTAATAGTTTTATTTTTACCACTGCGAAATTTCGCGCGTGACTCAACGAAAGCATTCCCCAACTAGCAGGCAAATGAAGTGCAAGAACAATGTTTAAGGAAAAACCTTCGATTAAGGCTATTCCAGTAGACAATCACTTGATTCTGCTCACAGCCCATAAAAAGAAAATTTTGTTCAGTAATTGGGTAATATATATGAGATATGATATATATATATGATATATATATATGATATATATATATGATATATATATATGATATATATATATGATATACATATATATATGATTCTTAATATTAACACATGTTTTCAAGACGTCGAATATAATTACATATATTTGAAACTTCTTACTCTTTGTGTCACTCTGTGATCACGAACTCAACTGCTGTTAAGTGTGACTGCCTCTTCTTTTGCCCTCTTTTACCAAATACTGAAATACCTTACTGATATATAATAGATCTTACAGAACCGATAATAGGGATATTCTTTACCACAAATATCAATCCTACATGAATGATCTTCAATACGAAATATAGCCATTCATTATGATCATAGCTAAAAATAGCTTAAAATATTTAAAAGTACAAAGATCAGAAACTATCTTAAAGAACTTATGGAAAATGGCCTGCCATTTTTAGCAAAATAGGTAAAAAAGCTATCGCTAAGGGAACAATTGCATTCCCAAAAAAAAAAAACAACGAAGTGAAAATCAATTCGAGTTGCTTGTGATTTCAATAATTTGATGATAAATGAATTCTCTCAAAAACATATTGGTGAGTTGAAATTTAAATTAAATTTCACAGCAACTCAGAAATGTGCCCATAAAAAGGTCATTTGCGTCGCTAACGAGCGGCGGCAGGAAAATATGGCGTTTATATAAATGCCACCCTCATACACACACTTTCCGTTCCAATCAGCCAATAAATAAAGCAATATATGAGCGATAAGCATATTCAAAGTGTAGCAAAAAACAAGAAATGATTTTCAAGCCCAATAACAATAATTCAAAATGGGTAACGCCCGCCATTCCTTCGAGTTTCCCCACTCCCACGAAATTGTAGCTAATTTATTAAAAACAAATGACAGCACCAGCGACGCGAAATTGCCAAAGTAACGCAAAGAAAAAGTCGAAGAACCCAAAAAAACGTTAGCGACTGGGGGCTGTTACCAAATGGAAAATCGAACAGCATTTGTTTTATTATATAAAGAAATCTAGAAACCCGAACACGAGCCCAAACGAAACGCTGTCTTTGAAAATCTTGAATAGTAAATGTAAGCACAAGTGAGATTAAAAAATTCAACATTTTGGAGTGAGCAAAACTTCAGGTGAAGGCATTCGAGACTTGCCCCATTAAATATCTTCATCAATGAATCAATTTAGCAAAGCATCAATTTATTCTGCGTCGAATACAGGGCTTTAGTAATTTATAGATTTTTTGAGGATTTTTAAAATCGTTTTTATAGTGTTACCTCTTACCCTGAAAATAAAAATTGTGTTATTTAAATTTGTAATCGTTCTTTCTAATAAAATAGCTGACTTTTATTTGATATATTTGCTTTGAAGACAGTTAGTTTTATATTTAAATAATTAAATCAATACACATTAACTGGACTGATCTTCCGATCGTGTCAAACAATCGATAAGAGACAAATAAAACAACTATTTTATTTTTTTTTTTGCTTGCCTGTTTTAACAAATAAAAATATTTGGCTGTAATGAAACATTGATCTTTTTACTTTAATATATATATAAGAAACCCCACAAAGGTCCCACTTTGTTTAGGTTTACGGGTTAAAGTATTATTAATTTTTGCTATGTTGTAGATCCATTTAGATCTTTCAGAATCTTTATCGTTTAATCTCTTATTAAAATCAAGGGATGTCACACCTTCAACTGATAAGCTAACGGCCGGTTTCTGCCCTCACTATCAAATTTGCGATCAGATAAACCCAGTTAAAAAAAGAATGTGTAAAGATGAGAGATAGTATTGGCAGGGACCCTGACTGTCTGCCAAGTCTTTTCCGACTCGCAAAAGAACATCTGATTTTAGACAGCCAACGGACGAAGAGAACAACTTAACGCGTTTTTGGGGAAAGTGGCACTTGAAATGCTGCGTTTAACAGTACATTCCCTGCTTAACAGAACCAATCTTTCGCGTTCAGATAAAATTCAAGGGGATTTCCTTTTTTGCTCAAATAGAAGATCAGGCAGTTTTACAGTGAAGGTAGTGCCCCTTAATAGTGATTACAGCAGCCCATTATATCAGTAAACTGCCTAAGAAGTGGAGGAAAAAGAGTTATAGATTTAGTAAAAAAAGACAAAAAAATAGAGAACTTTAGCCATTTTTTTAAATATATTGTTTTTTGTAATATTTCTGGGCTGCAAATAACAGAATAGTTTCAGCCATTAAAGATTCAAAAAATTTCCTTAGTTCCACTTGATCAAAGATGACAAGAAATGGTCTCTAGTAACGTGATTGCTTTTACGGGTTTGCATAGAACTACCAACAGTTAAATTTTCTCGGATGTAACTGTGTCTTCATTGAACTTGTATACCTATATTTGATATGGTGTCAGCACATGAACTTGTTGCGCCACTCTTTCAGGATGAGGTCGCGCTTTTCCTCCGACCAGCCAGTAGGAATGGGCTTCGACCGACCATCGGAGGAAGGCGAGGCACTGGCCAGCACCGACCCGTGAGTGATCCTTGTTGTGTAGGCCATTTCGCTCTTTGGGTTACAACCTGGCTGGGAGGTGACCAGCGGATGAGAACTCGCCTCACGGGTCACAGTCATCGGGGCGAGGGCCTTGGAGTAGCTCCTGGCCTCCTTGCGAGCGGCAGCCCGGCAGCAGCCGGTCGAGGAAGACTTCTTTTTCGGCTGGCTCTTCCCCACACTCTTCGGGCGAACAATGCTACCGAGACCCATTTCGCGCACCAGGAACTCCTGAACCATCTCCATCTGCTTTTTCTGCTCCCCCTTATCCCAACCAGCTTCCTCGGCCATGACCTTGAGGACCTTGGGCAGCATGTGAAGCGCGGCGGCAGCGTCCACGAAGGCGACCCGGAGCCGTCGTGCGACGACGTCCACTAGGGTACAGGCGTACTCGCTGCGCACCGCGTACTGTACCTCGGCCTCGATGTACGGGAAGTTCGGATGAAGGCGCTTCTTCAGATCGGGAGCCTGGTTGAGCAGTGCGTGCCCGTTGTAGCCATAGGAGTCGGATATGTGCTGCGCCACGTCCATGGGCACGTCGTAGTCCTGCACGAACTCCAGTGGCAGCATGCAGCACCAGTTCTGGGCGCCATCCAACGGCAGGTCCTCCGTCCAGCTGGAGGTGACATGCTCGTCGCACAGTCCGCACGACTGGATGGCCAGGTCAACGGCCTCGGCGGCCATCACGCGGTAACTGCTAAAGCGCCCGCCGCCCAGGGTGATTAGGCCTTTTTCGCTCACCTCGATCATGTAGGTGCTGACAGGCGGATATTGCTTATCCTCTTCTTCCTTGCCGGTGGGACAGCTGACCTTGGGCCGGAAGCCCGTCCAGGCACTGAGCACGTGGCAGGGTCCAAGCTCCACACAAGGCTCCATCTTCGCCTTGGCGGCGTCCAGCAGTGCGTTCACGTCTTCTGGGTCGGGGCTGGGGTTCGCAGTGACGCAGCCGCCTTCTTCTTCGTGGACACCCAACAGGATGTTATTCTCGAAGGGCACCATGACCACCGAGGGGTCGCTCTTTTTCTGCGACGGGCTTAGCAGGCCGTAGCGGCCAGACCCGAAGTACCGTGGCAGGGAGACGTACGTGTCCAGAGTGGGCACCACGATCGGGGCAGTGCCCTCCTGTTCCAGCTGGCGGACGGCATCTGTGCCGGCACCCGTGGCGTTAATCACCGCCTTAGCCTGGATATATAACCGCTCTCCGGTGAGCGAATCATCGACACCCACTACCCGACAGCAGCCCTCCTGAGGCAGCATCTCCACCAGCTTCAGGTGGTTGCCCACATTGGCGCCCAGGGCGACTGCAGTCATGACCAAGGCCATACACATCCGGGCGTCGTCCAACTGGACGTCGTAGTAGGCCACTCCGCCGCGCAGCCCTTTTGTCTTCAGCAGGGGGAACTCGTAGAGCACGGACTCCTTGGAGAGCAAGTGTGAGCCGCGCACATTCGATGCCGCCGATATAAAGTCATATACCTAGAAAAGGAAAAGTAATAAATTTCGATTTCCTTAAGCTAAAATACTAATAGTGCATAAAGGTATGTAAAACTTAAATTAAAAAACGCGGAAGTCACACGAACAAGGTTAATAATTAAATACTTATGAAGCTGGGAACATGTTGGTTCCACAACACCCAAATTAAGACAAATATTTCTAGGACCATGTGTACCTGGTGCTTGCAGCACATAAGTAGATGTCGCAAAAGTTCAGCATACACAGACACTTATTCGTTTATTAAACTCCCAAGCTTTTCCTCCGATTTTACTCAAATGTTCACCTATTTAAACCGTAAAAATATATTTATTAAATATATATTTAATAAATATCACAACTATAGCTTAGATATACTTTTCTCATGATTTTCAAGGGCGGAAATAGGAGTGGCCATAATATAAAGCAACATATATGAATAAAATTTGGTGGCTCTAGTACATACGGACATGACTAAATTGATTTGCATGGTGATGCTGATCAAGACTATTACATTCATACATTCTCGGTTGGCACTATGAGTACCGGGTATAAAAAAAATATTTTTAAAAATTATTTCAAATAGCTGTAATATTTAAGGACTAGCTTGTCTAAAAATTGAACATACGGACAGACATGGCTAGCTTGACTTGATAAAATGTAAAGTACGTTACAGGTTCGGAAATAACTCCACCACGGCCATAATACCCTGTATTCAAATTAGCACTGTTTTGAAGCCTCCAGAGTGTCGTAACGCTTAACTTCTTCAGCTTAATAATTATCATAAATCTATAAACATATTTTACAGAGTGATAAAGGTTAATGTTCGTAGCGGGATTATATTCAATTACTATGAAATTAAGTAACATATTCAGGCAAAAATGGTATGTGGTTTGCTGTTTACTCAAGGCGTGATCGGAGATGACTAATGCCAAATTTTTATCAATTATTTGGTCAATTCGTTATGTGGTTACTGCCTTACCTTGAGGGCCAACCAGGTACATGGAATGCCTAGTACGCTGTACATGGGTATGACCATCGGTTGCACGCGATTCAGGTGCGGAGCGATCTTTAGCATAATGGCTCGCTCTCTCATCATCTGCAGCATTATGTAGAGCTGATCAAAATCCTTGTCCCTCAGAGCGGTGCCCAGGTAGGAGGCGCTTCCATCGACCAGCTTGCTGGACCGGGAGCTGGCGCCACTACCAAAGTCGTCGGCCTCAATTAGGGCGGTCTTTAGTCCGCGGCAGGCGGCATCTACCGCACAACCGCAACCCGCCGCTCCGCCGCCGATCACCAGCACGTCGTACTCCTCGCCCTTCATTGCATCGAGGTGCTCTTGCCGCGAGGGTACTGCCTTAATGGGACCACAACAGGGGTTGTCGAGTACATTGGTCTCCTCCTGGCGAGACTTGCTGCGCTTACCCAGCTGCGTGAGGAGGCACAGGTTTTGACTCAGCAGATGGCGGGCTTCGATGGGACGGATCGCAGAATGAGCCAAGCCGGTACACAGCTTGAGCATCATCCTTGGGCGTTTGTCGACTCTCTTCAAGAACAACAATTGAAAATTTAGAATTTAGCTGGGCATTTGCATTCTATCAAAATATAGGCCAAATTTATGAAGGATTCCTACGAATTAAATTGTACTTTGAACAATCGAATACAAAAAGGGCTGTGACACTGAAAGCCCATTGAAAACCTACTGCGCTTCGCTGAAAATATTAATTTACTTTAAAGTGCGACGCATGTTATAAGCAATTGACTATTTGATTAGCAAGGCAGCAAATAGTAAAATAAATATATCAGATTTTTCCTTTTTTTCGCAATTGAATTGTCATTTATTTGTATTCGGAATATTTCATAATTGTTTTTTTAAAAAGAAAAACAGCATCTATTTGTATTAAAAGTTTTGGTTTGAACCAAAAGAAAGAAAGAAATAGATTATTTATCTCTCAGATCGACTGCCACTTCTTAAACAGTTTCGATTCCAATGTTCGCAATTACTTTATTATCGACTTTTGGAATTTAAATAAAGAAATTATATATGTTTATTAATTTAAACATAATTTTAAGCATGTTTTAATTATATTAAAGCCCTCCCCTTATTTTATAAGTGGTTTAAACTGGCTGTTACATATTACCATATATACGGTAAGCTTTGCGATTGCTGTCTTCGATAAATTTACCGATCCTTTACCTAAATTACCAAAGTTTATAGTTACGTATTTGAATCATCTTTTAATAAAAACCGTAAACCTTTAAATGTTTTTAAATAAACGCCAATAGACCAATAAGTCAACGATTTTTATACTCATTACGCATGGTATGATAGTTTAGTGCCAGCCCAAACTTAATCTTAATCTTAATCTTAATTAATCTTCTTAATCGATAATACCAGATAATACCAGGCGGGTATTTATATTCATATGTGCGGCTTTTCTATGAATAATCCGGAATAATAAACATGGTAATTATTAAACAATAAAGTTTCTGTGTATGCCTCTAAAACACCAATAACTGTTGCTCAAGATGTTATTTATTTGGGAGTGACATACAATTTTCATTGAAACATTTGGTGAACATTTTCTTCCCAAAGCCTTTGAGAGAAGGCAAAGTCAATATGCTTTGGGTACAGGGTACCTTATCTTAGTCAAGCACTCTCGACTGTGGCTTTCTTACTCGTTTTTTCTTTTACAAATAGGTTCCGATTTGATGCATAAAAAGGTAAGCTTGCCGGTTTTTCCAACCGCAAAAACTTGCATTTAAGGAAAATCGAAGCACCGTTTATGCTAAACAAAACTAAAAGACAAAAAACATGTAATGCTTAAACCTGGAGCTCGCCTTTATGTGACAGTTTCTTATTAATCTGCCAAAATGAGGTTGGGATAAATTGGATATTATTTAAAAATCCAATTGAAAGGCAATAATCCCCGAACCCAATTGGAAAAGTGGGTTCTCAGCATAATATTCAATAAAATTTTATTATATTGTAAGCGAATGTCGCACCCACACCCACACCCAAGCCAATTAAAATTAATGAAAATTATAGATATGCGGCTTGTCGCCTCGCCCGCCTCCACACCTGCGCTAAAGGTGTCGGCCTGTCACAGTTTCTGACAATTTAAACTCGTGACTGGCAGGCAAGCGGATAGGGACGGCAGGACGAGCTTCTGCAGGACGGTAAGAGTAAATTGCTATGCTTAGCACATTAAGGTTGGAAAATTTAATTACATGCAATAATAGCAGAGCGCGGCAACGGGGAAACTCGCGAGCATTCGATGGACAATCGCAGAGGCGGTGTCCACTGCTTACCTGGGGCAGGGATACACCACCGCCCCCAGAGTATTTGTGCTGGAATATTAATGCTTGTCCGCGGATCCCAGGGGCGTTCTTTCGGTGTCAACGGAGCCGCAGGACTAGGACAGGCTGGCGCCTAATGAGTTTGTTTAAGTAATTTCGATTCATTTGTTAATTTTCAACTATTGTCTCTCTATTGACTTTATTAATGTGCCCGGGGCCCAGCCATCAGTCTGTCAGTCCGTCACTCAGAGTCTGAGTGTCAACTTCATGTTTGTTTGTCTGTTTACCTTCAGCTGTCTGGCCATGTCCTGTGGGAATGCGGTGCGTTTGACTCTTGCGTGCCCACGACTGGCATTGTCCTTTTGTCATTGGCCTGGTCATTAACATGGCTCCTCGGAATGGATAGATATTCAATTGGCGATTGCGGCAATCAATGATATCGACACACAGAGGGTATTATTATTTACACCAATGATCGAGTATAAATGTTTTAAACATTTCGGCTGGTTAATAAAATTATCCTATCATGATGTTTATTATTGTTTTCTATTTAACGTTTTCTTTCATTATTCTAGTTTTGCTGTTCAGGTGAAACTGTGGTTAAATCAGGAAGAAAATTAAATAGGTGGAAGGAATTAAGTAGGAGTTTGAAAACAGTTGATAATATGCCTTTAATTATACAAAGCAACTTTAGGGTAACCAAATTCGGTGTATGTTTGATTATTTGTGATGTAAAATTGAAGCTGAAGTTGTTTAAAACACCTAGTGATTTGTGTTGGATGTCTTTCGATGTTGTATAACCGTATGAAGAGATCCTGCTCATCATGTGAAGTCTGTAGAGTGCTATAAGGCCAAATATCTGTTCGTTACACAATCTAAGTTGTTACCCTTGCCCAACGTGTAGTGTCATCAAAGTATGAAACTAATTTTCAGCACTGGCCAATAAGAGATGAAAGATAAATCTTCCGCATCTTGTTAAAAAATTAAGCTTTCTAAACTTTTTTCCTTCCCCTGGCAGCGGTCACGAAAATAGCAACAAGAATAACGCCAGCGGCCTTCTAAACACAAATTTCCGGTGTAAGCCGCATAACAAACCTGACCTAATACCCCTGGCGGACGCCGCCCCCAACGCTGTACTGGTTACTGGTAACTGGTTGCTGGTGACTGCTGAAACCAGGCGCCCGCCACGCCCCGGCACTTTGTTACATTTCGTTACCTCGCCAAAGTGCCTCAACACATTCGGCGGGATACGGCGTGGCCTTGTTGCTTCCTGCCTCCTGCCCCGCCCCCTACACCCACCTTCTGCTAGCTGCAACTGGCTTTGTTTTGTGGCTCGCTGTTGCTGGCGTGTGGCTCACCTTTTCAGCCCGCAGACCATCAGAGCCTGGGAGCCCCCCGCCACTGCCCCCGCCTCTGGACGACGGGGTACGGGCATTATTGCAGCTATAAAGTCAGTGCCTTGAACTTTTCCTCTAGCTGTTTTTGTTTTGTCCGCTGTTCTTTTGGTCCGGCAGTTATTTTTTTCGTCCCTTTATTCGAGCTCTCTTTTTGTCGCCTTATTGCTATTGAAGTTTGTTTTTTATGGCCAGGCCGAGCTTGACAATAAGCACGGCGGCGGCAAAACTTTTCCACTTCTCATTTATTATTACGCTTGGTTGTTGTTGTTGTCCTGACAACCGAGCGACACAAATTGTCGTCCGTCCATGCTGGCTTCCTTCGGCAGGGGAAAAAAATATACGGAAGGACGAAAATATATAAAACAAATGGTGGTAGTTGGGGCGAATGCAAACAAGCGCATGAAATGTGTCTAATATTTTTTCAAAGTAAGGAGCCAGTAGAATGCTAAAATTAAAATAATTCAAAATAAACGAATCGCTGCGCTTCGGCAAGCACTCAGCAAGGTGTTAAGTGGCCCAAATTGTCTGGCAGCCAGACACGATTCTTTCCTACTCCAATAATAAATGCTAATATTTTTGTATTTATTTAGAAAAAAGATTTTAGTAATTGGGGAAAGCTTAAATGTTTAAGGAAACTTAAAAATTAGATCCTTCAACAAGCTTGTATTACATTCTGCATTTGGTTATAAAAATGTATGTATTTACAGCAAGACATTTTTAGTTTTGCATACAAATTAATTAAGATCGGAACACTGGACAGATTCCTTCCATCAAATATTGTGCGGTCAGATTAAGGTTCGGCTAAGAAAGTTTGGTTTACTATCATAAAATTGTAAGAGCTGATATTGACGGCAAACCAAACTCCCAGTCAACTCTTTTTCGGATCGGTAAAGGAACAGCTGATTTCAGATAGACAATTGAAGGAGAGTTAAGAATTTATTGAGCTGTTTCGTTGTGTGTGTTGCGCTTGATGACAATTCGATGTTTTACAGCAGTAATCGATAATTAACATCACAGCACTATGATATTCCTTCACGTTCAGATATATTTAGAGTTAGAAAATCGATTTGCTTTACGATGAGATTATCTTGTTATTATCTCCTCCGTTCAGACAACTATCAGGGTCTTTGACACTAAGGGTTGAAGCCGGCTCTTAGCAGTCGAATCGATATTAATTTTAATGTCAGCCTGATTGCATTTCTAATTGCCTTTAAGTATTCAAATGTAATTTTAAAATTTCCCAGGCAACTAAACTCAAAAATGATTTTGAAAAATATGTTATTTTTAGAAGTATATAGCTTATTTTAAACGTTGTTAAAAAATTACATTAATAATGAAACAAAAACTGTTTAAAACATTTTTAGATTGATTTCACTCAATCTATATTTCTAAGCTTGCATTTTAAATGAAGTTTCCTACTTTTATTTATATCACTTCTTTGTATATCCTTAACTGTGATTTCCGTGGATTAGTTAACAATAATTCTTCAACATTTTAATAGCACTCGGTCCATACATATTTCTTGTAGCTTTAAGTTTTCTTACCACACTTTGAAAGCAGTCATAAATGCTTAAGTGACAGAAATTGAAACTTTGCATTTCAAGCGACAAATGTCAGTGTGCTAGTTTCCCAAACCCGTACACAATTCGCAATTGAACCGAATTTAGCCTCTATATTAATGTGTATTGTGGCATAATTGAGTTGCTCACGCACAGGGACATGGTGGTCATGGGTGTGGGCCGAGCGGCACAGGGGGCACACGACCTTCCCGAAACCAAGCCCTAACAAAGGGTCGAGAAATGCTCAGCAGTCGTTCAGTCGTGGTCCTTGCAGATCCAGCAGGAGTTGTGTCGAGCATAAAGGCGCTAATTTGCAGCAATTAGTTTGGCACTCGGCCATGGCGGTGGACATGGGAAACGGAGAACGGAGGATGACCCCCGGGGTAAATGGCAAGTGGGATCGGCCAGTAGACAGACCATAAACATGCACAAAGGACACTGGACACAGAGCCGCTCACTTGCGAAGGACAATTGATAGCAATAGTCCTTTAGTGAGGCTTCCAGCTACGCGCTTAAATCGAGTAAAAATGCCACATTTTTTACGACATGACATCAATTAAATTTTTACCTGGCTGCCGCACAGTTAAACACGCAGTGTCTGCCACACATTTAAATGAATAAAGTCAAGCATATATATAGATAGCTCCTGGACATCCTGCTGCCAACTGACAGGCAGAAATTTTTGTAAAAGTTAAGGAAAGAATTCTTAAACATCGGGAAAAGACTTTTTAAATTTTAAAGAAATAAAGGTCATATAGTTTTAAAGAAAGAGAGACTGTCTTCATTATGAAAGACTGTTATTATTAGGGCATAGACTTAGACCTAATAAAGTCAGGAGTACAGAGAGCGCAACCCAGTTCAACGGGAGAAAAATATTTCAACGCTTTAATTCAATCCACACAAAGTATATATTTTTTAAAGTAAAACAAAGTCTTTCCCTAAACTTTTCCCTTAATGCGCTTAAACTCCTGTAATCCCATTCTTAGTTGGCCCCCCTATCTTGACGATTCTTGTTATAGTTGTTGCAAGCAACACTATTTGTGTCATGCAACAATGTAATTGCCACTGTCGTTGTCATTTCCGCTGGACACACGTTTCACCGACAGGAAAAAAGGCCGGGCAGGGAAAAACATTAAAGATATTGCCGGCCCGTGGAAGGTGGCAGGTGGGAGTGGGAGGGGAAAGTGGCACCTTCGCCTTAAACGGGGTGTGAGGAACGGGCGTGGTTGCCACACAGCGGCGGAAGGAAGTGAGTTGTAGGTCGGCCATTGTGCAGCTTTGCGGCGAGCAAGTCGCATTGTGGCGCCCTTTCGCCGACCTAGAAGGCGGAGGCGAAGGGGTGGGCGCCGGGGTAAATGTCCTAGCCAATTGTCGGAGGCGCGGACCATGTTAAGTTGAAAATAATAGACGTGGACATGGCTGTCATTCTGTCAGCCAAAGCCGATGTGCGCCGGACACTAATCGATGTGGACAAATTGCAAAGGTTGCAGGTCAGCCCTCGCCCTCTGCCTCCCTGCCCACTGTCCCACTCCGCCGACTGGCACATCTTACCTTTACCTGGAAATTAATGGCTCAATGAGGCAGGGCATTAGCCGCTACCGTTCCAACCCCAGGAGGGATTTTTAATTGCCGCCCTGATGCTCATTCTGTGGCCGCCTCACTTATTTGTGTTCGCCACAAGCAGCAGGTTGAACTCCTGCGGTTGACCTTCCCCCCGACCACTATCCCGATAATCCTGTCGAAATCCCTGCCCCTAGTTTCCCTCCCCCCCGGTTCGCCTTTCATTTATGCTACAGTAAGCTTGCGGCTTCCCGCCCCATTGCCCTCGACCGCCCACTTTCTCGCCCTCGGAATAGCGGACCCATGCATGGCAAGTGGCTTCTCGTGGTGCAACTCTGTTGAATAAGTAAACAGTTAATGAAATCAACTGTTTGCTAGCCAATATCCCCTCAATTGGTAACTAAAAAGAGTAGAAATAAAGGATATTCTAGCTATATTTTATACATTCAAGTATTTAGAGATAATTCTTGCTCTAGAGAAGTGGAAAGTAGCTAAAACACATCTATAAATAAAATTGTAATACTTTGACACCTGATTTCAAGCAGATTCCGTTAACTTCCGCATATAATTTTCCATTTAATAACATAAATTATTCCCCTTTTATTTCAGGTAAGTCGAAGTTCATATCAGAAATCCATTTTGGCTGGCCGTCAGTAAGTTTCCGCATTTTTCTATTACGCAAAACTTTTGCACGTTCGACTGCTATTAAACACACATTCTGTTCAGCCGGAAAAAGTTGTCCATTCCACTTTGGTGTTCGGCCGGAGACTTCGACAGCTTGCCACTCCCACTCCGGCAGCAGCGGTTCCCTACTCCAGGCTGCGATCTCCTGGCCGCCACGAGCCACATTCGACACTTTATCACCTGGTTGGACACCGGCAGTCATTGGCCCGTGTTTTTGCACGGCCGTAACATTTAATGGCACTCCGCTTAACGCTTGTAAACACGTCGGGGCAATCAGAGCTCGGACCACGCCCCCGCTCCGCACAGTGTATGTGTGTGTGCTGACGACTGTTCGAGGAACTTGGCTTTCTTTTCACAAATTGTGCCCGTTGGGCATGCTAATTTCACTTTGGCAATTCGGCCCTCTAACAGTCTACAATTACCGGTAATAGCTGGCTGCTAAAATCAAATGCAGCGGCCCATTCATTATCGTTAATTGCGGTAACCAGTTGGCGCCCGTATTATTACAAATTAACAAATCACTTAGTCGCTGACGGCAAACACAAGTCACCGGCGAAACCCGAATCCCTGAAAACAACAAAATTAATTAACCAACTTCTTAAACTTTAACAATTTGGGGAAAAGAATCTGAAGCGCACTTAATTTGAATTTATGCCAGAAATTACATAATCGAGTTGCGGACTGAAAACGTAGTTGATCGACGGAGAAATGCCCAGTATCTACATCATCTAATCTTCGAGTTTTTCGATAATAATGTTGGGTTTCCTATATATATATCCTTTGTGGTCACTAAATTTAGGTAAGTTTTCCTTTAAGATAATCTGAATAAAAACATTTACTTCTTTCAAGGGACAACCGAGAATTTTTCAAAATATTTAACGCCGTGCTGAGGACAATGAACAGGCCTCTGGGGCAACCTGATTTTCCTAGTCACGAACCGCTTCGCATTCCCTTCATGGCCATTTGTGGCTCGATGGAAGGCAACTTATAAAAATCGCCTAGTTGCCATTAGGCCTTAACGCTTCGCTTAACTCGTTATTGGAGCCGAAGTTTATTCGCACAAAAGTTTACAGCTGGCGGCAGTTCGCCTTCCGAAAGCAATTATCCTCCGGGAAGTGTATTCGACTTAATTGATTCTCTAGCCGGCAGTCGCTACAGTTTTAAAAGGATTTTAATAAGCGCCCAGTGTGCGCTGTGTGTGTGCGTGTCTGAGCCTATGTGGGTGTGTGAATATCCTTTGTCCGAGGGTCCCGGCCGTCTTTTGTGCTCTATTCCCTATCCCTTTCGGATGAAAAGTTCCGCGCGCATTTAGATAACAACATTTCGTCGGCTTTTTCACACTTTGCCTGCTTTCGGGCTAAGTAAATTTTGCAGCCGGACGTGCCGAGGCCCCAAGGCAAGGGCCGTAGACCGGGTTGAAGGTTGCGGATTTCGTAGGTTGAAGTTCAAGTGGGCGGCTGTGTATGTGCCTGCGTATTTGACCGGAAGTTAAGCGGCCTTTTTTCTGGCCGACTCGTTCTCTTAGCAGCCGTCTTCTAAGCCGCTTCGGCCCGAGTTGAGTTTGTGTGAGCCAGCTTGTACTTTAAATACAATTTGAAAATTGTGTTTATTTAATTGCCCGGAAAGCATTCAGTTACGGTTCCTTTCCATCGGTAAACACTTTCATTTTCGCACCTGATTGAGCTCCAAACATTTAATAACGGCTTTCATACGCCGCAAAGTATGCTATTGAGCTTATGTAATCGCCACTGAACTGTTCTTTGAATGTATTAATAGCATTTAAAAGAAAATTATATAATAGATATGAGTTTTTACTATACACTCTCTTTACTAGATGCCAGATTTATAACTGTTCACAGCACAGAAAGTATCACTTGCCAAAGTCAGTTTTCAAAGGGAAACTCTCGGCTCTTTCGAGCAGAAATCTAGCTCCAAGAAGTGGACGGGGGTGGGAATTCATGAATCCTCAGCAAGGAGCAGCTTCATCAGCATTGCGACTGCCATTTCGATTCATATTCTTCGCATGCCGGTTTCCTCTGCGGCCATTCGCATTGTAGGCTCCTCCGAGTACCTTCCGCCGGTCGCTCCTTCCCCTATGTTAATTTTACCGGGCTCTATTCGGCCATAGACGCCTCTCATGTTTTTTGATGATGAAGAGGTTTTGGCATGGAGCCAAGAACAACAGCACCTACAAAAAGCAACTTCAAAAATTACTCGTATTTTTTCTTGCGGATCCGAAATAGACGCACGTTGCATTCGAGGGCGGAACTCGGAACAAGTAACCAGGAACCACGAACAAGGCTGGAACTGGCCGAAAAGCAATAACAATAACGACCACATGTACACAGACACCGTCCCCAGTTTCCCCTTCTGCTTGACTCCGCCCCCAACTCGCATTATTTTCTATTTTCCTGCTCGGTTTGATGAACTTCCCATCGCGAGAATGGCGGGGGAAATGGAGTTGCCTACGGTTCGGCAATTGCCGCTGCCTGGTTTTGATTGTTTTTTGTAGATGATGCGCTGCTTGTTGATTTCGACGATGATGATGATGGGGCTGATGATGATGGTGGATATTGATGATGTTGCTTGCAGCGCCTGGCCTTCAGTTGCTTCGGCAGTCGGAGTCGGAGTGGGTCCTTCAGTTTTTACCACAGTTGATTTCGATAATAGAAAACTTAATTGCTTTTAAAGACACTTCTGGCCGTGATTTTCGAGTTGGAAAAAACCCTCTGACGTTGATTAAATTACTCACTTTCAGTGGAGAAGATGGATTTTTGAGACAGCTTCTATTCGAACTACTTTTAAATATATATTTTGGTCTTTTAAAGATCAAAGATGCGAAATGAGATTGAATTTGACATTGATTTTACCCCAAAATATGTCAAAATGCGAATTCCTTATTATTTTTAAATGTTTCTTTCGCCCCCTTTAAAGTTTACTAAATGTGCTTTTTATATTTTTACATATCCAATATAATATACTTATTGCAATGACGTTCTTACAATTATGACGTCACAAGCTCTAGTATTTTTAGATCGTTTTCTCCCTTTCTAGATAATACGTCCCTGGTATGTAAAAATTAGAAATCTATGGTTCGTTATTGAAACTTAGTAAAGGATTTTAACCCTTAAATAACCACATCTGCCATTCGATCAGTCGCTTCCTGTCTGACTTCTGCACGCTGCACCATTGAGGCCAATTTAAGGTGAAGTGTTTCGAAGGCCAACAGACAGACACCTGGGAAACTAGCTGGCGACGGAGATTCCTGGCCATGCGGTTAGCCACAGCAGCCATTGGATTCCGGGCGCAGACTATCAGTGGGCCACACTGACGGCAATTTGCATTCGCACACTCTCAGCGCTCAGGTGGTAGGTTGGAACGACGGGCATTTCCTTTTTCTTGTGCATGTCAATCAGTTCATCGACTGCCAGGCTTCCCTGACATTCTGATTGACTGACTGGACGGGCAGAAGCGCCGAAGGGGGACAGGGACAGGGGAGCCAACGAGTCAACGAGTCACAGTTGAACTTTAAGCGCACTTCGATGGGTGGACTAATTACGTTAATACACTTGAAAACAAAAGTCAAATCGAAGCTCATCAATAATTACAAGTGGAAAATGAAGACGAACTGTGACTTCCAGACACGAAAGCCGGTCGAGCGATTCGCCCGGCAAGGACGATGGTAAGCTGCTCAATCGCTGCGGGAGTCTACCATAAACACATCAATCTTAATTAGAATCAGACACTGAAGTGCCTTGGCACACATCGAAAGTGAAGTTTTGCAGGTTCCAGAATTGGCAGTGATTTCTTCACTTCACTCCGACTGCCAAACTAATTGCAGGTGATGTCTTATTTTGCTCGTGACCAATATTGTTGTTCCTGGACTTGAGTTAAACAACAGACATCGGGCAATTAGGTAATTGTATGCAATTAAGAGCTGGCAGAAGAATAGTGGAAATTAGTCAAACGCTTTTGATTACTCACAATAATAATACATGTCCAAAGATTTTCCAAATTGGGCGAACATCGTTCCGAAAGGAGCAACTAAATGCTAGACAAGGACAAACAGGCCCAGATGCAGGGCACTCGTGTACAGATGCAGGCCATAACCGAGTCTGCACTCGAAAAATAGTTAGGAGGAGTGCGCCTGTCCAAACTCCGGATAGAGCCTGGCCAGATGGCAAGACTCTTAGCACTCCGGGGATAAAGTTTCATTAGGAGCTGCACCAGTAAAGTATGGCTCAGACGGATCCAACCGAAGGGACGGGCAGAGGACGACACCACCCCAACTATCATGCTCTGCAGATGTATGGGCCACTTCACTGCAAATAGCACTTGAGGCTTATGACACTGCCCTCAGCCCCGGCCCTGCTGCTCCTGCCCCTGCCTCTGGAACCCTGACCCCTTTCTCCGCCACTTCACTTCAAGAGCATGTGAAACCGCAGTTGAAAGGCATTTATTGTACTTGTCATTGTTGTTGGGCTCGGAGCTGCAGCTCAGACTGTGGTTAGCCAGCAGCCCCCTGGAACACCCAACACCCAGCACCCAGCTCGCCCCACTTTGGGCTCGGAAAAATACTGGGCTCACTCTCATGAATGCCAATACAAGGAAGGCTCATAAAAAGACGGCGGCGAACGTCTACCAGAGATGGCTGCGTGATTTTCAAAGTCAAAACATGCGTTAATTAATCCAACAACCGTCAGATTACTGACTTCAAATACCTCCGACTAGTGTTAAAGGCAAGCTAATAAGACATAATTGTAGATATAACTAAAACTGATTCTTAGTACTCGTAGATGCAGTAAATACAGAAGGACTTTCTAAATGCGGATTACGAAGAATTAAAAGTAGGTTTCGTGATTTTAGGCTATGACACGAGCCCACCTCTAGTCCCCTAGTGCCGAGCGTCTTTCTGTGTGTTAGGCATTTGCTAAACGACCCTAGTTAACCTCCGGGCCAAATAATTTGCATCCAGCACTTGCACCAGCTCCATTGCAGAAACTTTGCCAAGGAAGCCATGCTCGGTATCCGGTTGTGCCCTTCGGGATAATATGTTTCACTCCTTTCATCCCTGCGCCTGTCGCACTGCTCGGGCGCCTGCTTATTTTAGTTATGGCATTCGGAGCATTCTGCAGAGTTTACAAGATTATGCGCTTAGTGGCTGCTCCAGAATGTTCGAATCGGGCGCCTCAAACTTACACTCCTGCTACTCGCTGAAAACTTTCTCGGCTAGGTGCAAACTGAATATGGTCTCATACCTGGCCTGGGGTGTAATTAAATTGCAAACAGCTTTTTAACGAGTGCGGCGCCGGAGACTAAAGTTAAAGCCGAGACGGAAGTCAGAGCGTTTAATTGCGAACTTCCAATGGCAAATGGTAGGCTTAGGAACTGCATTAAAATTCGGCTTACTGCATCCTCGTTTCTGCTCTTACGCAGATTTCCCAATTGCCCCCATCGGTGTCCTGCAGTGCCTGCCGTGGGACGCCGCCACTTTTCCGAAAGGCAGACATCACTGAGAGCTAAACATAAACAATTTATGGAATTTATTAAATTGGCCAAGAGCCTCCCATTGTGGATCTACATAGGCCCTCGGGTGACTGAGAAAACAAACGGAAAAAGGGAGCGGGCGGCGAACATCAAACAACAAACAACAAGCTGGCAAACATTTTACCCACGGCCAAGAAAATCTCTTTCTCTGCAGCGCCCACTCTCGCTTTTCCGGATGGGCCGCAGAGCAAACACTTGAGGAAATTTATGACAATGGGCCAACAACTGTGAGTGGTCATAATATAAATAACAAGTGGGGCAGTCGCCGAATGGGCGGGCGTTCCGCCAAAGGCGGCTCGGGGCGTGGCCAGTGCGTAGCTGGGAACTGGCAACCGGCAACTGACCGTGGCGAAGTGTTGTTGTGGCCGGGATGGGGAGTTGGGTATGTGCTTAACAGATTCAACGGCCCATTGTGCTTGATTGAAGAGGGAATCCGGCAAAGAGAGAGATGCTGAGAGATGGCTAAAGGGATTTCCCAGCTTCTCCCGCCGTGCGCCTGTGTGCGTGTGTGTGTGGGTGTGGGTGTGTGGCACATGAGCCTGCAATTGGGAAATTATGCCCAGCGGACACACAAAGAGGCTGCTTGACTTTCTGGCCTTTGCCACCTTAGTCAGTCTTCGTATCGTCGAGACTGGAGCTGGCGCTGGCGCTGGCGCTGAAACTGGGCATCATCCACTTGCCGGATTGGAGTCAAGGCGGCCACATTCATTTTTTATGCCTGCTGTTGCTGCCTGGCAACTCGGCAACAGCCTGTTGAAATATACGGCAATTTAAGTTAAACGTTTTCGAGCTCAGAACCATTTCTACTCCTACCAAGATCTTGGTAATTTTAAAGTTTACTTTCACGCAACAAAGCGAAGTCCAGCGATGATCGATTTAATAGATTTAAAAATTTTCCGTGTGCAATATCTTTTATTAAAAAGTTTTTAATAATTGGTTTTTTCTTTGGACTCTGATTATGGATAATCAAAACTAAGGAAACTAATATAAAAAACACCTTCCAATTTGTAACAAAATTCTTAATTTGGTTAACCTAAAATGACGAAAATAAGTAATTTTTTAGGCTCTCTCTTTAAATGTTGATTTTTAATAACATGAACTCTGTCAGCTCGATTTCGGAGGCATTCTTGAAAGACATTGAGGCAGATGTCGCTGGAAGAGCAGGAAAAAACAAAGGCAGGGTGGGTGAAAAACGAACATTTGCCTTCAGCAAAAGCAACTGGCCTCAAAATAAAAAGCCAAAGAGTTGGCCAAAAAGTTACTGAATAATTCAACGAATGTCCTGCCAACATTTTAATTTAAGTTTGCGCTTCGTCGGTCCGCAAGATAAGGAATTGCCGAAGACACCGAAGGCGGAGCTGGTTGTATTTATTTACACTTTGCGCGCCGCCAAATGACGGCCACAAAAATTAATAGAAAAGTTTTGCCAAAGACACTCCGCAAACAGCAATGGAGACACGAGGCGGAAAGTACAAATTATGCAGCAATTTCATTTTGATATTTTTGTCAACACAGGATGAAAGGATGTTAATGTAAATGACCGCCCCTAAAAGTAGCCAGCGAAAAGGGGAAGCGAAAAACTTTTTATAATATCTCAAAAGGCCAGTTTTTTTCCTTTGTTTTTGAAGGGGCTACCGCGAAACAGGCACTGGCCACAAACTCTTGTTCTCACTTCATTTACAATTCTGGGGACTCCGTTGCGGCGGCTCTTTGTTGTGATCCAGCCCCAGCCTAATTATAATTTCCACGAATTCGAGTCGAGATGCCTTTCACTGGAAGTAAATTATGTTTACGGCTGCATACTCGAGTCGTTGGTCCTGTCTTGGCCGCCATTATGGAGTGACATTCTTTTTTATATTGTTCTAGAAGTTGTCTGCGTCTGCCGGCGTTTTGCATCGGTCAAGCTAGCGTTATCTAGGGAGCGTCCTGAGCTAAATTAAAATTTGTGGCGACAGTAAAGTCAAAATGAATGCCGGTACTATTTTCTCAGCTATTAAAGGGTGTAAGGTTAAAGCGTTAAAGGCCACTTCTTAACCATTGTTTTTCCGAGTACCCATGGGATATCAGGGTATTATTTATAAGGGCCAAGATGTATGTAACAGGTAGAAGGCAGAGAAACAATAAGAGCTAGAGCCACCAAATTTGTTGAAAAGTTGCATATTAATCATGATTTATAACGTTAATCTATCTCAAAATCTTTCGCACTTGCCGCAGATCGTTAGTCGAGCCTCAAGCCGCGATTTCGAACTCGGGCGATTTAAAACAGTTTACGTTGTTATAGTAGTTAGCTTACGTTGCATTAAACTTGGTATATTAACAAATTTTGTTTAATATAAAAACTTATAAAACTATTATATGTAGATATTGTAAAACAATTTTTAAAATTGTGGAGATATGATTTTTTACATACTGACGTATGATATAAATAATTTCGAAATAAAAGAAAGCCGGAAAATTACAAGCCAAATTCTGCTCAAAAGTGTGCTGGCTATGGTGCATCATAAAATTTATTATTTTTTTTTTTTTTTTTTTTTTTTTTTTTGTTTTATTATTTATAAANCCCTTTATCACCTTAGTTTTTATTGATTCAGCCCAGTTGGGCGCGCCTGCTGACCTTAATAGGTGTAGCGTTTTCTAAATTAACAATAATATAACAATATTATAACAAAAATATAACAATAATATAACAAATATAACAAATAACAATACAATAACAATCAATACAATACAATCAATACAATGGACAAACATTCAACTATCTTCGTCGGTTTGGTGCTCTGGAGATCAGGTCCCGAGGGTTGACTGGGCACGCGCGACGGTCGTCTTGTGCGACATGCTGGCGCCATCGAACAAAATTCTACCTGCGGACCAAACTGGGCAAACTGGGCAAAAAGAGCCACTGCGTGCCCTTCGTTGATCTAGAGATATCACCAGTTTGGAAAACGTGGCTTCGAGAATAAAGCAATTGCATTTAACATTGCAGGTAACATTTTAAAGACATCATTCAAGAAATGATTATTCCCTTAACTTCGTGTTCCGGGAATCATACAGTCGTCTGCGCTTGACTACTTTTTAAACTTTCTTACTTGTTTTTATCGATACTAACTAGTAAGTGTAGATAGTTTTAAGGTAAAAACACTCCAAATTCTCAGCTTACTATCCAGAACTTCCTCGAATTCCCTTGGATTTTAATATATATAAACCATAAAACTACTCCGGATCTCGAAAAAGCAATCTTAATTATGAATCAAAGCCACTTCGGCGCGTATGAATAATTTTGAATGCTTACCTCATTAAATTTAATCAGCCCAATTCACACCTATTTCCGGCGGAGTCGTCGCCTGCCCCAAACCGCACATAACCATTTTGCCGGGAATCCGACAGCCAAGGCATATGTTAAATGTCTGTACGTGCCGGGCTGAAAATGGCGACTTCATGTCTGGCGGTCCCAGTTCCCCGACTCACTTCCATTCTCGCCAGCGATTTCCCCTTGCCGCTGCTTGTGACTGCCGACGTATCTTAATTCCCATAACCGGGCAAAAGGCTGCATGAATTTCAAATTCAATTTGGCGCATTTTACATAATTTATTAAACAAAAGGCTCAACAGCAGAACAACAAACGAGCGTAAGAGCGGCTGAACGTTTTATTGCATGAGCGACGGCTAACAAGGCACTTGTGTCTGTGTGTGGGTAAGGGGCTTGTGTGTGGTTGGGTGACTGTGGGGCCTGTGTGTGATTGTGAGCAAAGCGTGGCTTCTCCGTAAATAATTTAGGTGTGAAGATTAAATCGTTGCGATATGGCTGAAATTGTTGACAACTTAATTTGTGAAGTGGTTTCTGCGGCCGGAACTGGCGCCGGAAACGCTCGTCGGCCATTTCGTGGCGGCCAGCCTAGAAATATGCAGCAATCCGAGATTTAAGCGGCGAATCAAAAATGATCGGCCGGCCACTCGGCACTTAAGTCACGCAACACACAGGCCGGAAGACAACGTGGCGCATACGTAATCTGGAGGTGCCGGGGAAAAGCGGAAAGCAAAGATCCGCCGTCAGCGAGGCACGGCACCACCGGAGCCAATTGAATTATTGAAAAATTAACCAGCTCGCAATAAATGGGAGGAAGGCATGAAGCGCATTCTCGACGCGTAAGTGTGTGAAATATTGCATGAATAATGCAGCGCACTCACGAACCCACTGCCGGCTGTCGATGGCAGCACTTGACACAACTCAACTCCGTCTGGCCCTTCTTCATGCAGTTTAATTGCCGTCATCTGTTTGTTAATTGCTACATAATTGTTCGAAATAAATTCACTTACGAGTTGCTTCGCTGCGTTGTGTTCGCCATCTTCGTTTGGCAAGATGTCGCCGCCCGGCGAAGCGCTGATGGGGCGTATACGCAATTTGTAGTTGGTTTTCTGCAGAGCGTTTCCACTGGCGGTCACTTTTGAGGGTCATGCAATCTGCATGTAGTTTAATTTTCGACTGTCAACTCGTCGTTCAGTGAATATCGTACGGCAAGTGAGGAAACTGAGTGAGTGAGTGACAGCCGCATTTTAAATTCACGGCTACTCCGGAGTTCGTTGCTCTTAAAAGAAATACTGATGGAGTAAAGCGAACACACAGGGAACAAAGCATTGTAAACAAAGCCTTTCTGTGTTGCAGTTTTTTATTTAAATATAAATAATAAGATTTGCCAGCACAACTTATAGTTGAAATTAGCAAGAGATGTACTATTTTTTTATTTTTAATAAAGACTAGCATGTCTCCTGCAGTTTTGCTTTCGGATATCCAGTTGAAATATTCCGACATCAGATCGATAACTTTATACCCTAGGGCTTGGTTTCACTGAATCAAAATTTTGGTGAAATATATCAGAGTCACAGAGGGTCAAAACGATCGGAACTTACTGGCGCTCGTGACGTCATATTTCTCAGATCGGAAAACCAAACTAACGACTATATGCTGTTCTTTTCGGACATTTTCGTACGAATATGCAAAGAACACATTTTAAAATAAGTTTATTTCTTTAATATTGTAGCAAAGAACTGTCGAAAGAAAATTTAAAAAATAAACAGGCATTTTGACATATTGTGAGGAAGTCTACTTTCTAAAGTTTTGGTATCCTACAAAACTTTATTTCCTTGTAGTTTTGTAAAGATATCTACGTACTTACAAGGCATTTTAAATAATAAAAACCACTATATGCAAAGAAAAAAAGGTATATAAATAAATGTATCCGGGACAGAGAGAAACAGCAAAAGATGGCCAATATCTTTTACCATGGCCTAACTAGATCCTCGAACTTTTTTCTTCGGAACTAACCTGCCTAGCTGTTGAGTGCCATGAATTCGTGCAAGAAGATAAGAATTCCAAATTATTTCACAGAAGTATCAGAATATATCACAGAAATAGAGCTATAAATCGCTGTGCTGAGGATGCCAACAGCTATTTTATGATCTGCTTGCTCCCTCTTAAGTGAGCAGCCCGCAATTATATTTGCATAATTTCTGCTGCTTGTAATCCATTCTGCTGCGTTTGTCACAATCATTTATTTAAACGTTAAGCGCAGTCTGAACGTGGCTGCTGTGAGGTGAAGCCCTGGCCGGCACCTAAAGGACCCCGTCATTCACTTGGCAGGAGCTGCACTGGATGCGAGGAGCTGGCACACACATAACTCACAAGGATAGCGCACTGCTGTTGAGCTGGGCGAGTCCCCAAGCCCCCAAGATTTGCACCCACTTCAGCTGCTCGCTGGCATGTTTTATGTTTTCGCTCACTTTCTGACACATTTTCGCACATATTTCGCCTTTACTTGCAGCACGCTTCTGGGGGCGACCTCCTAGCTGACTTTGAGCTGCCACTGCAGCTGAACCCTCAGCTGGACGCAGATTTCCAGCCCTCTGCCTTCGCGTCGTTATGAATAATGAGTTTCGCCCGCTGCAGTGCTCATTGCCGACTTTCGACTTAATTAAAGTTCTTAATGAGTTTTCAGTCTCGCAATCGATCAGGCTGAGCCCCGGATTGAACTACTCGGCGCAGGCCGCCTTTGTCCCGCCCTAGAAGACAAAACTTGCCCCACAAGCCGGGATTTGGCTCTGCCCCACATAAGTATGTTGCCAACATGTGTAGTTCGGGCTCAGTCCGAGTTCATTTGGTTGCCAAGCTGGCGGAGTGCACTTTGCCGCATCCGCAATTCGTTTTGCGGTCTGGGTCTCCTCTGTTTGCCCTGAATATATGAGTGCATATACATATTGTCGGGTAGCTATTTACTTTACATTCTTAGACACTTTTTTCTGCGGCACATCCCTTTTCCCTTCGCCTGGCCCAGTGCATGCTGTGAACAAATTCATGGCATTCCGCCGGCTCTGCTTTCCTGTGTCGGATTTTGTGTGAATCTGGTTGGTATTCGCTGCTCTGTGCCAAAAAGTAAACAATTTGCACAAAGCATTTTGCATGCTGCCAGCTTTTTTTACGTGCTCTTTCCTAGGACTGATTAAGAGTTGCTCGTACCCCACCTGTTGTGGAGTAAAGTTGGGTTTTATTTGTCTGCCATTATAAGCTACATATTCACACCAGAAGATCCAATCAACATTTAGTTTTTTGAACATTAGGGAAGTCTGGGTAATTAATTTAAAGGTATCAAATTCATTTAAAGGCATTAGCCGACAGGTAATTAGAATTCAGCTTAATCGCCTTGTTTTGGCTCTTGAGCTTAAATGTAAATAGACAATGTCTTCATTGCCTTGGGCCCCAAATTAAACGCATCCACCCACACAGAATTGTCGTGGTGTTGAGCATGAAAGGCAGGCCCACAGAGTCACTAGCCACTTAATTGCATAATGACCGAGAGCCGGCATTTAATCAGCTCGTTTGTCAACAAAGTGCAAGTATAATCAGTTTGTGGAGCGTCGCAGGGGTGGGTGGCCAGGGAAATTGAACTCGGTGGCCGTCGAAGATTTGCTCGCCTTGTCAAACGCTAAACTAATTACGTATACGCAATGTGATTATGGGCTTGCAGCTGATTAGGCTTCGTCGGTTAGCGGGTGGGCCGGAGCCTGTAAGACGCCGTTAAGTGTCCACAACGAGGCCCACTTAACAGATGCCTTAAGCCGCCATAATGACCCGCACAAGGACCATCTGGGCTGGCCAAGAGGGCGAATAAATCGAATAAATAAAAAACACAGAGTGCTCGACGGCCAAATATTTGTTGACATATTGCGGATTTAAAATGATTTGTGGCTGCCAATCCCCGAGAATTAAACAAATACATTTGAATAATGGCGAGCAATCAGCAAACAAAACGCAAGACTGATTGCCGGCAATAAAAGTGGACCATAAAAAGCGATAACATCATATTTATAAGCGCCGCCAAGACCCACGTCCCGGCCAACCAGACCATCATCTCCCAAGGCGGCGAAAAGCGTTGAAAGCGATTATATGCGTAAATATAAAAATGGCAAAAAGACAAATAAACGACAGTAAACGGCCGGCCGAAGTATTCCTCAAGCGCCTCTGCCCATTCCGCGCCCTCCCAACGGCATCCCTAAGCCAAAAAAAAAAAACAAAAATAAAATAAATAAACGGAAAAATGGCCAACAAAAATGATGGGATCATAAAAAGGGAAACCAAGGAAAAGCTCAGTCTGGACCAAAGTTACAGTGGGTTGAAGAAAGAAAATTTTGTACGACTATAAGTCTTAGTCTGGGATAACACAGTTAATTCCTATCCACATATATATACAAATGTATTTATATTAAATAATTCCCGGAAACTATATCATAAGCAACAATATCAGGTAAAAATAAACACAACAATTATTTAAAATGGGAAAGAGTGTTCAATGTGCTGAATCCAAATTATTATATTTCTCTTTGGGAAATGTTTGCAATACATAAATAATTAGTAAATAAACAATGATAATAAATGTAATTTAAATAGTTTAGTTTTTCATTGCTAATTTATCAATCTCCAATAAAAACAATCTGGCTACGGGCCATGTTGAGAGAGTCATGGAGACATATATTAATGATAAATAAAGTTAGTACGTTTAGTACGGACTTAGTACGTTTTTCTCAACCTTAAAGTTGTCGCAAGTCCTTTTTAATAAATCCTTTGGTAATGGTCTTCTTTAACTTGTTAATTTCTCATCTTCCGGATTGTGTCCGAATTAATTCTTATGCTTCTCAAAAGCTACGCCACTTTGAGTAAGATCAGGCAAAGAAGATGCAACAAATATGTAAAATAGGTTTTTTTAAAGTTTTTTTTTTTTTAAATGCAAAGCAATGCATTTATTGTAAGTCTACATTAACACGTAGCATGGAATATATTGTAACTACATGAAAAATGTACTCAATTTTTCGCATTGCGCAACCACAGTGCCATAAGTTTATTTGCAGCCATTGCCGAAAATCGAGTAGGCGGCACGTCTGGCCGAAGTTTTCTTTTGTGCGCTCTTTGTTTATGACGACCATTTGGTGTGTGGAGGCCTTCGAGATAAGGCTGGTGAATGGAAAGGTGAAGGCTGCTCGTGGCCTCACCTTTCGGCCCCGTCTCTGCCCAGTGCTTTAATGCCGCCAACAGCGTGGCAATGCGCACTGCAGTCCGAAGACATACACCAAGGATTACGTATTAAGCCGGTCCATTAAGCCGCCTTTTAAAGTGCCCCGTAGTGTCCCAATGTTTTCAGATTACTCTTACTCACAGGAGCTTAAAATAAACACAAAAAAGTAAAAAATAATATAACGAAAATAGCTTTGCAAATTTGCTTTCAGGTACATGTTAATATTTAAGTATAGGGTAATTGTAAGCCTCTGGGTAGACTTTCTAAAAGTTGTATACTTATTTTATTCACAACAAAAAAATTACTGTCGTTCTGCTCTGTGTGATGTTAAATCACACTTTCCCACAAAATTACTTTGATCCAATCTTCAGTTTGTCGTTATTCTGGAAGCTGGCCACCGCTGGGTATCAAATAGTTCGTCCTGGCCGAAGGACGCTATCGGGCTTACAGAGCAGGCCCATTGAAAGTGGCTGGCACTTTTCAGCTCTGGCATTTCCCGCCGCGTTTTGTTTGCACAAAGCTCAAAAGGCGGTTTGGGGCCGTTGGTCGCAGGTTTAGGGGGCTTTGGGCGGAGTTTGCCGCCGTCCAGCCTGATAAATTGAATGGTCAGTTGCGTTTGCACAAAGAGAGCGGTCTGGGCGCAGGAGGCCTTTGCTGGCCAAACAGAATCTCGGACGGCAGATCGTGAATGGAACTCTGACTGATTACCTGGCGCTGGGAGTCAGTCGCGAGTCGAGGCCTGTGTGTCACATGAGCTTTGTTTGCGAAAGTAACTGAGCACCAAATGAGAGATAAAAAATTTAAATGTCAATTGCCGTGGCAAAGGCACGCAGCCCTGTTAAGTCGGGGTATTTTATTTATTTATTTCTCTGGGACCAACAAGTCAGGGACAAATCCTGCGACTCTGAAAAGCTGCTCATTAAATTGCAAAGGATAAAGGAAACTACATTCAAATAGCAAAAATCTGCAGAGTGCAGGCCAACGGGGAGAAAATAAAAAACCGAGGACGGAGGACTGACAGGAAAAACGCCAGCTAAACTGGGCGAAAAACGTGCTAAAACGTAAATCAACGGCGAAAATCGTGTTGAGCATTTTTTTGTAGCTGAAAAGGCATAAACAGCAGCTGCTCCGGGAGAAGTGAAGTTGAAAAGTGCCAGCACAAATGTCAGATGCGCCTCGCCGGGGGAGTGGGTGGCTGCCACTGCCCTGCCCTGTGGCAGGCAGCGTTACCAGTTGTCCAGATGAAAGGAAAGAAGCCAGTCCAGGCCGGCTGGAGTGAACGTAATTCAATATGCGGCGCCGTGTTAAAAGCTGTAAAAATGCTTAAGCGTTTTTCAATTTACCAGTTTTATGTTACGGACAACGCTTGTAGCGCTCTTCAAAGCGAATGCGATTTGCTGCCAACTCAAATTTCTTAAACGCTGGCGGAACTCATTTGTAAAGTGTTTCTCCAGCTGGGAAAGGGACAGAGAAAGGGGCAAGGACAAAGGCGGAGATTTGTCTACTTGTCTCTATATTGGAAAAGGCTGTAACAGCGAAATATATTTGCTAAAACTAGGAAGGACTTTTATGCTAAGCCGGACATCACCGGGTCTGACATTATTACGCAATTTTTGTTTGGAAAACTTTCCGCCCATAACCTTTCACCTTTTAACGCCAAATTGCTGGCGCGCCGAAACAGGAAAACTTTCCCTGCAGACGGGGAAAAATGGCAACGCAGCCAGAAACAATTAAACTTGAACTTTTGTCACAGAACGAATGCAATAAATGAAACTAAAAACAGAAATCGGAGAGCGCCCGGCCAGTTCTGCCGTATCAGCAGCACAACATGGCGACAGCCACAGTTTCAGGCTGTCCCCTGTCCAGGGCGAAGTTTTGTTGGCGTGGCTAATTAATTTTTATTTATTAGTTACCACACGGTGCAGCCAGGCAAAAATCAGTTTTCTAATTATATAAATTCGCCGGTGGAAAGGTTAAATTAATTAAACGTTCTAACGCTCTCAATTTTACCCGTTTCTCCTGCAGGCAAGCACACGCGTCTGGACACGCAGCAGACGGCACAGGAAGGTAATTAATATGGTCGAATTCCTTTTCTGTCGAGGGTCACAGGGGACGTATGCGCAATATGCCGCAGTGCAGCGAGTGCCGGAAGCAAGGACTTGGCAAAAATCTGCAGAATATGTATCTGTCCAGGTTCCAGTGAAATGAGGGGCCGGCAGACCATTTGGCAAATTAACTGAACCCATTTGAACTGTATCTCCACTGTCTTTGCTTGTGTCTCTTCCAGATTCCGACTTTCCACGCTTCGCGGAGCCGATTGCCAATGTCACCGTCTCCGTCGGCCGCGATGCCCTGCTGGCCTGTGTGGTGGAGAACCTCAAGGGCTACAAGGTGGCCTGGGTGCGGGTGGACACGCAGACGATCCTGTCCATCCACCACAACGTCATCTCCCAGAACAACCGCATTAGCCTGACCTACAACGACCATCGATCGGTGGGTGTTGCCTTAAACTGAGGAAGATTATAGCCAATACACACACACATGTATATATTTTAACTATTATATTTCAAAATTAACAAGAAAGGGAGCTAACTCCGGCATGACGAGGTTTATATGAACTAGCAGATAATAATACAAATTATTGATGATCTAGTAAAGTAATTGTTGTTTCGTCTACTATAAATAACATAGAAAAGTTGGTTAATTTGGACAGATCGTTCCTTTGACAGCTATAAGATGTAGTGGTCTGATTTCTAGTGGGATTCCACTGCTCCATTCATACATTCTCGTGTATGGAGCATATTTTTACACGGGGCCTTTCATAAGAAAAATGATCCTAACCAAAAAAAAAATTACAGCTACATTTACCATTCACCACAAATATCTATATACTACATAACGATAAAAAATACCAAAAAATATCGATTATTGGCCAATTTTCGTAAGTGTCTTTTCTGTTTTTTTATTGCTACTGAGATTATTATTGGTAAGGCAGCAGTCCACATTCATATAGAAAAAAAAAAGTTCGTTTTTTAATGTTAATGTAGGATTGGCATCACCAACATTAAAAATTTAATAATATTCATAGCTACATATAATCAGAGCAGACTGAGGCATATAGTAGATAAACTGCAAAAACAAAAATGTTATAATAATAGCAATAGACTAATTTGCATCGTAACTAACAGACAGACGGAAATGGTTAGATTAACTCGTCTGGTGATGCTAATCAGAAATATATATGGACTTTATGGGGTCTAAGATGCTTCCTTCACTCCCTTCACTTGAAGTCAACATTATTATACCCTGTCAGGGTATGCAAATAGAGTAAAAAATGATTTGGTTTTGATTTGGTATTATATGTATACTTATTGCAATCGGCATGGTTTTCCACAGCTAAATTCCTTTTTGTTTTGAATTGAATTTTTTATTGAAACATATTTTGATTTGGGGCACCAAATTAAAAAATCGTTTTTGAAAGTTAAAATTGGCAAGAATTACAATATTTCCGACTTTTCCCTTAAAGTCCACTTAAAAGGACTTGAAGAAGATCAAAGAATAGCTCTTTTTTTATATCTAACTTATTTCCATTATATATTCACTTAAAACAGTTCCTTATTTCCTAATTTTTAGATATCTCATTTATTTAGTCCTTTTTTCTTTATTTCGTTAAATCTATATTTCCTTATTGCTTTAGTTTATTATTTCATTATTCATTATTTTTATTTTTGTATAGAAATCTCATAAACAGCCTTAAACTCCAAATATTGAGATATACTTTTACTCTGCGCTTACAGTGGTACTTGCACATCAAGGAGGTGGAGGAGGCGGATCGTGGCTGGTACATGTGCCAAGTTAACACGGTGAGCTGAAATAGTTTTGCATTTAAGTAGCGGTGGCTAAACTCTTTCTTCCCGCCAGGATCCCATGCGCTCCAGGAAGGGCTACTTGCAGGTGGTGGGTGAGTACTGAAACTAATCCCGGCCATTGGCCATTGGCTGCTGACCTATAGTGACCCTTGGCCTTCGCCTCACGCTTCCGGACAGTTCCCCCGATGATTGTCGAGGGAATGACCAGTAACGATATGGTGGTGCGCGAGGGTCAGAATGTCTCGCTGATGTGCAAGGCACGTGGCTATCCGGAGCCCTACGTCATGTGGCGCCGAGAGGACGGCGAGGAGATGCTAATTGGCGGGGAGCACGGTAAGCGACCCTATTCCGCCGCACTGCACTCGGCTTAACCTCGTCTCTCTCTCCCCAAATCCCCCATCGCATTCCGTCAGTGAACGTGGTCGACGGCGAGCTGCTGCACATCACCAAAGTGAGTCGCCTCCACATGGCCGCGTATCTGTGCGTGGCCTCCAACGGAGTCCCGCCATCGATTAGCAAGAGGGTCCACCTGCGTGTGCAATGTGAGTAAATGTCTAGTGTTAATGCTTAACCACGAGTAGCACTCTACCCTTGACAGAGTGAGGGACCCAAGATCGGCCAAGGAAGAGAGGAGGGGCAACTATAGGATTAGTACAAAACTAGAGAGAAAAAAAACCCTAAATTTGTATAGATTGCATTTCTTTCAGCCTAGGAACGATTTATTTATTTATTTACAGTGCTACAAGGTTACCCTTATAAATAGTTCACTGGGGACAAAGCCATAAACAAAACGACACAATATCCATTACTTTTAAAATTGGTTTCTTTTTGATATTTAACATTAAATTTATATGAAGAACTTTTTCTTTTATTTTTATCTATTCTTAAATAATAAGTTGTTCTTATGTTTGTATTCAAATGTATTTTCTTCTTGTATGGTTACATTAAAATTGTATGTTTTGCAGACTATTAAATAAACATAATTGTACTTTTAGGTCGATATTCTTATTAAAAATATTATTGCATCACTGACTCGAGATAAATCTACTTATAAAATATATATTAAAATGATGAAATGATAAACCATTAAATTAAGAACTGACATATTTTCGTCAAAACGAGTTTAAATAAGTTCTGTACAAACATTATTCCATTCAAAGCTTACCGAAAGTGTTAAGCGTGATTACAGTATTATTCTGCCAATTTAAAAGGGATTTCTCAAAAAGTAACAAACTTAAAAGCTATAAACAAGGCCACGTAAAAAGGGAACTCCAGAAATATCGTTATATCCATTTGGGGGGCTCAATACTATTGGAATATTTATATCCAGTTCATGAGAGGAGCGACATGGCAGTGACGGAAGCTGTACTCAATGCGTTAAATATACAAAACAAGCCGATTCCCCACTCGTCACCCACCTGCCTCCGTCCGATACATGTGCCCAATGCAGTTTTTGGGGCAATAACCGCAACGCGTCCTCAACATTGGCATACAGAAGGAGTTGGAAGGGCTGGGGAGCCCCCTTGGCCGAAAATCGACCAAAAGCTGCAGTCACGTTAAATTAATTTACCTGTGAGAGTTTGTCAGTGCGTGTCCCGCTGCCTCGGGCTGCGAGCAATAGAGATGGGCAGTTGATTACAGAACTAACTTACCTGGCAAAGTTTGAATACAATAACTAAGTATGTGACTTACACCACAACAGAAAAGTATGTTTAAGCATGATACAAAAGTAATTTTAGCTTCAAAACAATTTGTTTCTAGCGGACTAAAATTTAATTCAATTTATAGATCATAAATTCCAGAAATCTTGATTTTAGCATAGAAAGAAACAAATGTTAAGGATAATACAAGAATAAAGGGAACAGCTTATCAAGAAATATTTAAATAATAATGTGATGAGAATACAGTCAGTTAATAATGAAAAAAATTCCAATTATATAAGATCGGATGGTTCAGTTTTAGGGTATACATGTCCCTCTAGTTTCCTCTGCCACCTCTAGCTTGTTGTACTGATGCACTGAGCTCATTTCGCTTTGTTTGCTGGCGTTTGTTTGTTTGTTTGCTCGTCGGCAGGTGTTATTTTGTGCCCCCGTGATGTGTGCGTGGCCAAAATGCGTTCACCGTTCGCAGAGCTGCTTTTGTTGTTACTGGCGGCGGGTAACTCCCGCACACAGCCGCTTGCCTCAGTATCAACAGTGGGAACAAAAGCTATTTACGCACACACGCCCCGCACACATGGCTCGCACACACCCTCGCACGCCCTGCCGAGATGGACGGCCCTGTCCGAGCCACAATCACTCGCTCCCAGGCGCACTTTTAATGACTGAGTGCATTTTAATCCAAAAACAGTTTGTAAACTCACGTAAAATGGAATGCAAAATTTATCGGGTGGCCGTAAAGCTGCTGTAAAGTCCGTGACGAATACGAACAATGGGTTGGGTTCTGGAAAAGGCGTGCACTGTGTTTCGGGTGTTGAGAAAACAATATCGTTAAGAGTGTAAATGGGATATAACTTCCATTACAGGGAAATGGTAATGGAGTTTGCGGATCTCGTTACTAAGTGGTTCGTTCGGTAGGAACATGAAGACACCTAAACTGCATACTATTTATGAAAAACGGAGGCAATTGAGAATATTATTAAGGAGACACCTGCCCCCTGGCTTCGACCTAGTACAATATAGATGCTTAAGATATCTGTCCTCTTTCACAGTTCCGCCGATGCTCTCCATACCCAACCAGCTGGAGGGAGCCTATGTGGGTCAGGACGTGATACTGGAGTGCCACACGGAGGCCTATCCAGCTTCGATCAATTACTGGACCACGGAGCGCGGCGATATGATCATATCTGGTAAGTCAACGCAGTTACTCAGACGAGCTGTCCATAGCTTACATATAGCAAGTAATGGCTGCAAATTAAGTGGAATTAAAGAGCCGCATTTGCGTTCTGGCAAGCGCTTGCATATGAGCTTACAATGTAATCAACATGCAGACCAGCGGTTCAGACTGCTCCTCCTCCTTTTAAGTCCGGTCGGCGGAAAATTGTCAAGCGAAATGCCAAACAGAGAAGCAAAATGAATACTCGCTTCAGTAGCGAACGTGAAAAGCCCGAGCTCAACCCATTTATTTCGCTTTTCACTTGCGAGGCGTTGCCTGTGAATGTTGGTGTGCTGTTCTTTTTTATTGTTTTACATGCGAATTCTCTGGCAACTTAACGTCCTTTCGTCGTGCAGTGGTCTGTCGTAAAATGCGTCGCTCATACGCACTGTGAGCCAGGCTTAACACAGAGACATTGTGGCATTGTGAACTGCGCAGCCTTAAAGCGTGTCGTCTTTACGAGATGACGTTTTCACAGTTTTCACAGGATTGACATCTGACAGTTCATAAGAGCGAGCCAAAGAGTTAAAATCAGTCAAAAACAGAGCCAACAGATGTCAAAACGAACCGGATTCAACAAGCAACGTGCCAGGTTGAAGGCACTCTATGAAGTTTGTAAGATATTTCCAAGTCTTAACTCGTATAATTATGAAGAATTATGGCCAGAAATGGAAATATGCTTTAGACTCTTTTGTGACTTCATATATTCTAGTCCAAATAACTAAATCTTAACCAGGTATCTTAATTAAATTTGGTTCTTAAATCAGATTGATCAAAACAAATCTAAAAAGAATCACCAAATGTACAATTTTTAAAGTGATTTCGGAATTATATTAAATAATGCAAGTCTGATGAGAACTAGAGGAGAGAATCGTCTGAGCCAGTCTACAATTTCCAATATACATATTGATTTTGCCTGCTTTCTGACGGCTTCAAACCTATAAAATCTATCAATAGTTTTCAAAATAAGTTCTTTCCCCCCATTGAGGTATAGGAAATTTTGGAGTTCGACCACCAAAAAAACCAGTGTATTGCAAACATTGTTGTTGGCCATTAAATTTTCAGAAGCTACTGTATAACAGTGTAATTAGAAAACTAAATAGACATTGAATTTAAATAGTCAAACATGCAAAATAACATATGTGATGCACTGAAAATGGGCAAAGTGAAAATGTAATACAGTGATATCGATGCAGTGTGCAAATTAAATAAAAAGTTGAATGCCGGCGGAAAATTCTATTTTGTAGCGGAAATTATTTTAGCATAACTGGCAGGCATATCTGCTTTTCGCCGCCAAAATGTGGGAGAGATTGGTAAATGTGTACAAGAGAAACGCGTCCAAATGATGTCGCATACATGAGCTCAATGCCGGAACCCATAATTCCCCGTCAATATTGCTAAATAATACTGTGGGCGTGCCATCCACAGACTGTGTAGGTGGGTGTGCTTTAATGATGGGAACACTCTCTTAATGAGACATTGAAATGTCCTGGCTTTACTTTAAATTCTAATGGTCATATACCCACATATAATTTTATTTTATTTACTAAAAAGCACAAATAACCAATTGCTGAAATGAGAAAATAAAAAGTACTAGTACTTTATTTAGAAAACAAGAAGCTACATTTGGATAGGCTTTGGAATCCATGTTGCCCTAAGGCACAAATCCACTGCAGTATAAGCTAAGCAAATGACTCATTGATGACAGCTTATATGCATAAAAATTGAGCTATATATATACCAGCCTTTGAAGGACTGTCATTCGGTTTCATTTTATGCTTAAATGTCACTTTGTTTGTTCGATAAGGCAGAAGTCACAGGCTTAGGCATAGCTGTAGGTGTATGCCCGACTAAAAGGCAAAATTATGGCCGGGATCTAGCTGGCCGAGGTAGAAAAACTGAGGCGGGAATATGACATTTCGTATGCACACACGCACAGGCGACGAACTGAGCCGAAGCAAGATATAAGAAATGAAAGCGGCGGCCATGATGTATGGCTAACAGACACCAAAAGTTTCGGTAATAAATTTTAAGCGCTTTCGCATAGAGTTCCATATAGCTGTCTATGAACTGGAACGAGAGTAGTTTGAGAATAATATAGCTATATTTAGTAGTATAACATTTTTTCTTTAAAAACTGCTGAATACATGTTTGTGGTAAATTATTGCATCTGAGGAGGAAACTTATCTCGGGTGAAGTTATCTATATTAAACTAACGAAAGCTAAGAGAGTTTTTGAATTGAAACTCGGGAAAAATGTGAAAGAACTTTGCTTGTTCTAGGATTAAATTGATGTGCTAAATTATGAGTTCTGTTCACAGCTTGTGGGGACTTTAATCAATGCCATAATTGTTCCCCGAAATATCCGAAATGAAATATAAACTGGTAGAAATATGCTAAAACGACCCTCGTACAGTTGTATACGACACATGCCGTATATCATAGCCATGCAGCATATATAGTATATGGCCTGCAGGACAGGCAATTCTACAAACAGTTCAAGAATCCGAAACTTTCGTTTAATGCGGCTGGTATTAAAAGTATAAAGTTCCTTGGAAGAGCTGGCAGGCAGGGAAAAGAATTGCTGCCGCCGATGATTATGAGAAAAATTATATATTTGCGTGTCAGGGGAACTTACATGTGGGTCCCCGGATAGTTGTGGCACGGGATGGCTGAAAAAGTATCACAAAAGGTGACTGGGGCTATAAAAAGAAGCCGCGAGTGCGGGTCACATGCAAGTTGGGGCGCCGCAGAGAAAATTGTTTTCCCCCATTGTTCCCAAAAGGAAGCGGGAAAAACTAAAGACATTTGTCACAAATACACACATGCATGCACGGAGGACAACATGACGTATGGGTAACATGCGATATCGCCTTACAATGCGCCAAACAATCAAAGTGAAATTAAGTTTATATATTTAATGCTACTTACTGTCAGCCAGCAGTTGCCCGAAAAACCGAAAAACAGTCGGCGAGCCCAATACGAAATGAAACGAGACGAAATGGAACGGAATTAAAGCCGCAGCCAGCCGCCAGAGAACAAAAGTTTTTCTTTTAGATTTTCACTGATTAATGAGAAAAGTTTTAGTCGGCGACGGCAATGGAAATAGCTGAGGAACTGCGCCAGTTTTAATTACACACACACTCTGACGTTGGTGTGGCGTGGGGGGAGGTGGGGAGGCGCGGGTATAATTAGTTGGAGTCTCGATTGGTAAAGCGATTCACTTCACTGCCCATAAGCAGCACTAACAACAGCTCCCGCCGCCCCTGCAGGTGACACTAATTAATTGATTTTCCCCATACATATTTTGCAGGCATAACGACATAGCCTGCGTCCCAGTGGCGCCACAAAAATTGTCACTGTAAATTATGGCACACTTTTCCGCCTTTTTCGCACTTTCAGACACCTCGCGGGCCGGCGATAAATACGAGACCACATCAACGGTCAGCGGTTACACCAAGTACATGAAGTTGAAAATCCGAGCCGTTGGCCCCAACGATTTCGGCACGTATCGCTGTGTGGCCAAGAACTCCCTGGGAGAAACGGATGGAAACATAAAGCTCGACGGTAGGAAAATATATTTAAGCTTGAGAGTCCTTCAAATATTTGATAATTCTACTATACACTTTCAGAAATGCCAACGCCCACCACAGCCATAATTTCAGAGATGGCCCTGCTGAATCGGAGCTATGGTAAGAGTCCATTAAGTTAATGAGTTGCCCTTTAAAGAGCAAACTAGACGCCCAACCCAACGCCAAAAGCGCGTTAAGTCCAGTTCAGAGCCATTCGATCAACTCCCTAATTGAATAAATATCAACCATAAGCATCACAGCACAGTTTTTTTGCCTGCTCATGAATTATATAGTATAATGCAATAATGGGTTTTAATTTTATGCACTGCAAAGCACAAAATCACAGTCAGCACTACACATTAAAGTGGTTCATGAAGAGCACATAAAATCATAAAAGCCATTAAAGTCGACGTCATCAATAGAGGGGAGAGGCAGTTTGAGCGAAAAACTATCATGTTTTCCAACGACTAAAACACGAAGGTCTTGATACTTCCACTTTGCTTTTGGGCCGAAGAAAATCACTTAGGGAAGGCTTTCAGCCCCGCTAAATGGAGGCGATAAGCGGCTGAAATACAGGCTGAAATTGCAGTAATCAACGCAAATAGCCAAAAACACAAGCCGTCGTGAAACACCACCACCTATGACCGCATCACATTCCTCATCCATCGGCCCAGCCCCACCTCGCATCGACTCCATCAAGTCAAAGTTGCATGCAATTTCTGTTTTCCTTTCCTCCTTTGCCTCCTTTGTTGGTTTTCCTTTGGCTGTGGTGCCCCCTCTAAATGCAAATAAATGCGAAATTAAATAAAAATACCCTAGCATACAATTACCGCTGGCATCTGTGCAAATGTGTATAACTAAATTTCTTTTCGTATGGTTTCTCTCTCTCTTTTTCGTTCCGAAAACTTCCCTCCATTTGAATATATATCTTTCATGTTATGCCCTCTCCAAACAACAACCAACAACCAACAACAACCAACAACCACCAACAACAACCGTCAACAACAACAACAACCGCCCCATTCACGTACCGTGCTATCCCGATCTCTCCCTGAAAAATATATCTCGGCCGTGTGCCCCTCCTCGCTGACTGATGCTTGCTGCATAAAATTAAAAACATCTAAAAAACATAAAGATGCCAAGAGACGTTATAGAAATAAATTTGACGCGGGCAACACTCCGCCTGATTATGGGGTTGAGGAGTGGCGTGACGGTGCCCAAGGTAAGTACTACATCTCCTGCATATTGCCCCGGGAACAGCGTTTCATCTGCCCCAAGCCCCGGTTGCCCCCGTTGCCCCAAAGCGCCTTTATCCCCTATCCGGCCATCTTTGCCTCAGTGGCATTTTATGGCCGGGCTGAATTTATCACTACATTTCTGTTTTGTCCATAATTTGCATTTTTGCCTCGCGGAGCCAGCGTGTTGCACTTTCCTTTCATGCCATTCATACTTCAAGTACGCCGCCGTGTGATCTCATAATTTGAATGCTCTTTACATTTTCCTTGGCCGAAAACTTGGACTGCGCATAATACGGCAGCCCGAATCGTTGGCCCGAAGTGTTTAGCACAAAGGTTAAAAATTAATTAAACTTTCCGTTCTTGGCGGACTGGCTTCTGCAGTTGGCCGCCTTCCACGGCAAATACAACAAATTGCACTTGCTGCTGCTGGCATCTTAGACTCGGGTAACTGCAATAAATACGACTTATTGCGCAATAACTTGGATAAACAAAGAACACGAAATTTGCAAACTCTAAATGGTTATTGAAATCTCTTTTTTTTGGAAGGAATTAGTTAGAGTTAGGTTTTGTTACCTAATATTTGATATTTTTATCTTATTATTATTATTAATAATCTCCTTAATAAAAGCCCCATCTCGTGAAAATTCAGCTTGAAAGTCGAAATATCCCATTAAAACCACATTCAACAATCAAAAATTCACGAAAGCGGCTAACTTAAAGTGTATGTGCTAAAATAAACCCTGTACACACAGAACAGAAATGAAAACTAAAATGTACATAAATGCATTTTATTCCATTCCCAATTCGAGTGGAGGTTAGACATTTAACCCGTTGCTGTCGCTTCGTGTTTGCGGTTCTGTGTTGATCCCTTCTGTTGCAAGTCAAATACTTTTTGCAGCAATAAAAATGCCATCGGACTGTAAATGCAACAGCAGCAGAGCCAACAACAAGTGGGGAACAGCAATAAAAACTAGCGACATTGTTGATTGACACTGACATTCTGGCGATGTCGGCGACAAAGTCCATCTGGTTGCGAATCTACCCAATGTTTGCGAACGCGACTTTAAGCGGAGGTGTGGGCGGCACACATCCTGTTGCATACGCTTTATGGGCTGTCAAATTTGGCGGCTAAACGACCTCCGGATATGACAGTGGATATATGCACACAAAGAACCGACCGCAGCCAACAAATTAGCCATACACATTGGCTTTACAAATTTTCTGCTGCCTGCTCTTAATCCTTATTGAATTACCAACCGAAACAACCAACTTGAATTATTTCGGTTTCCCTTTTTTCGGTCTTATTTCCACTTGTGTTTATTGCATTTAAAATGCAATTATTTAAGGCACGCGTCCGTAAAATGCCGTTCAACCGACTGCACTAATGAACTGAAGCCCGAACTGCTCCAGAGGGGCGTGGTCGCTTTGCCCCTGACGCCGCACTCCGATCCTGGCCAGGGTCCTGGCTCCGGAGGCATTCGTGCATTGCAAGCAGCCAAATGGGAGAAAAGCGGAGAATGCAAAAAAAAAAAACAGATAAAATGTCTGTTCATTGTGGGAGAGTCTGCCGGTGGTAAAGGAGCTGGCAGGCCCAGCATCTGGGTGTCTGGGAAAGGGTTGAGTTCGAAAGGATTTTCTCTTGGAGGGCCGTTGACTTTATTGATTCAACATTGGACTTTGGTGCTCCAAGTTTTTGGCTTCGCCCGCGGCGTAGACCACAGGCTTAATGAAGAGGCTTAGCCAGAGATGCAATTAGGGGATGATTTGAGTTCGGAAACTAAGGAATCATACGTCCAAAGGAAGTTTATGAGATGAGCACATTAATTTTCATAAACCGAATACCACATGTCCTTTAAATTTATGATTCTGGGCTTCATTAGAATATTCCCTGAAAGGATAAATGATAAGTGATAAATATCTTCTTTATAATGCTAGAAACAATTCGAGTAAACGATGCTTAGATTCTGTTTGTTATTACATCTTTACAAGCGGTTGTAAAAACAGAAAAAACAGAGATTGATCTTTAAACACTCATTTTTAAAAGAAAGTTATAAGTATTTTAGAATTATAAAACTAGCAATAATTGGACACTACATCGGTAATTAGATTCTTAATACTAATACTTAACTTTAAAAATAAAAATTTTGGTAAAAGTTTTAACGGAAGCAAATGATCTCAAATTACAGGCACTGGTGACGTCATTATGTTCAGAACGGCGAGGAAAAAAGTGATAATAATTTTCGGATATACCGTAAACATTTTAGTATTCCTTTTAAAACGAATTTAGTAATCTTTTGAGTTGAGAAACGGAGGTTGTAACTGTTTGCAAACAAGCAAATGGCTTCTTTGCAAATTTTCAAAAAATAATATATAAAAGAATATAAAAGAATATGTATTTATTTATTTTTTATATACTTCTTAGAATTTTATTAAAATTTTTAATAATAAACGCCAGTTCTAGGAATATCGACACAGAAATGTGGATTTTATTTCAATGAGAGAACTTAAAATAATATTGGCATTCCATATTTTATTCAAAACAAAGGGCAGGCAAAGTGTACCACAAAATCCCGATGGGGAATGCTTTTTTGATTGATTGTCGATTGGCAGTTTCGACGTTGATTTCTCCACGAATCGTCGCGGCTTATAAATAAAATATCAAAAAGGTACAAAGCGGCGCAGCCGAATGGCAAAAGGGATGCGACAAAACAAAAACCGGGCCAAAGCGGAAATATTTATTGCTTCGCATCAAATGAAATATGCCATCAAAATCGTCTGGCTGTCGGAGTGACACCTTTCCAATGTGCTCTCAATCAAGCGTGAATGCGGGCAATGACTCCAGCTTCCTCTCACCCGCTCCTCGCTCCTCCTTCCGCCCCTAATCTCTACATACCGCTGACATCAATCAAATGCCAAGGGGAATAGGTGGCACTTTTTACCAGCTCTTTAAGCAGCCAGCCAAAGATAAACACTCGCAGGGAGGCTGCCATCCATATGTATGTAGGTCGGAACTTGGGGGATTTCCGCTCGCAACACTTTTGAAGTGGGCTTATGAATCGGAAGGATTCCCCGATGACTCGCATCAGATACTTAACTAAATGATTTCCAAATGTTTCCTCAGCCGTGCCCCAATTCCCTTCCCATAACATCTTTGCAACTTTCATAGAGCAAACAAAAAAATACATTGCTTTATTTTTCAATTTAATAAATAATCTTTGCCTGCGACAGATAGAACCGTGGAATTTGGAGTATTTCCCAATTCGCCTTAAACCAGATCAAGACAAATATCAAACACAGACATATTAAACTTGATTTAAGTTCGCACTTTAAGTCTGAACCGTTCCTGTAGTCCCATAAGTTTTCGCAGACAATTCAATTTCGTTTTGGGTGAACGGATTGGAGTGGCCTGCTTGCTTGGCTTAACTCACTCCCATTGTGTGGCATCTATCACTTTATATTTATGACTCCGACTGATCCCGCGCACACAAAAATCGATTCAGAGCCAGGGGAATGTTCTCTTAAAGGCCAATTTGCGGTTATTTATGGGGTCAGCTGACGAAAAGCCAAGCGCCAAAAGATTAAAAGCAGATAAAATATATTTAATAGCCCCCAAAGGCTGGCTCTCCAACCCTCACTCGCACACAACAATAGACTTTTCCGGGGGTCGAGTACCCGAAAAGGGTGCAAATTAGAGGGAAATTAATGGATCGCTCCAATTAGTAAGAGATTTTGAAGTTGACGCGATTATTACTCTACCCCCAGCCCCGGTTTCGACTTAAACTCTAACCTTTAGCCCTGTTTCCGACCAATGTATCTGCCGTATATCAGGCATTGACTGGCGGTCAACAAAGTGCGTGCAATGACGTGCATAAAAACCAACAGAGGGAAACAGCCACAAAGGCACTCAATCAGCCGGAGACAGCGGCCAACAAAGAACGGTGAAATATTGTCAAGTAATCGCTGACCGAATGCTCCTCCCATGCCTCGACGTCGTAAGGAAGTACAACAACGCGTCCTTGTGAGTGGTAGGGCATATATGTACAAGCACAAGCCAAAAGATAAAGGGCAGCTAAAGTCTGCTGCCTACGGTCAGTAGACTATCCTGCCATCACATAGGGTTGTGAAAATTTGCAAGAAGTACCTCATGTTATTGGTCCGTTATTGGTCGTTTTATCATAAATACTGCTCAAATTATTACTTTTCCTAATAAAATATGGCAAGGAATTTTCCATTCCTTAAGGTCATGAAGACAGCTACGTCAGGAAGCCGTTATATTTATCCAATGAAGATTAAATTTAGAAACAAAACTAATACAAAATTAAATATCAAAACTTAAAATATGAAATGGTATAGATATGTACATGTACGGGCTGCTAAATAAAATATGAATCATGGGAAATGGAAATATCCCTAGGATTATAAAAACCTTATATACTTACTTTGAATTTTCTACCTCAATAATTTGATTACAAACATATATAAACACCTTTTAATGAATGGTTTTTGGTGTACCCTACATAACATAAAATTAAAAATATGTTTTTTTTCATTCCTACTTATGTATTTTTGAATTTACACTGATGGGACAATTTTCACATCAAATCCTTTTTTTTTTATTTATGACGAACATGTAATGTATGTTCTTCTAACTATTTCCTAATTGAAAATGACCCAGAAATTTAACTCGCTGGCTTGGCCCTCGTTAAGACTCCGAAACCTTTAAAGCAAAGGTTATCCAACCCGTGGCTATTCGCTTAATCAAATGTCACTGGATGATTGGCTTACACAAAATCAATAAATTAACCAGCCAAGAAACCCCTACACGCACTCCACGAACTATTTAATGCAGGGTATACTTTGGGGCAGTGGAGAGTAATTTTCTTTAATGCCACCCGAAACCATTTCCAATCCCACATCTCCAGCAGCCCCCTGATAATAATGTATCCAGCGCCAGTTCGGTGCTCGTCGAACGCACGAAATAAATGAAAACATAAACCCGGCTAACCAAAAAACTGATTACTACATGCCTTGTCCTCTCTTCCTCTCACTCTCTCTCTTTTCGTTCTGTTCTGCTCCCACAGGCAACCATGCTGGGAACAATGGCGATAACAATCAAACGCCCGTGCGTAATCCGCCCGGAGCATTTCACAATTCTGCAGGCTCACTGGCGCAGCATAATCTACTTGCTAAAATAATGCGCGGCATTAAAACGCAATCATTTGGGATTTTCAAACGTTTATCGAGCTCTATGCCGGCGGCGCAGCAGTCGCTCTGGCTGCCGACGCTATCGTTGGCATCGCCAAGTCGGTGGCGTATGAGTAATACGGAAGGCCAGCCGAATTCACCGGAGACCGTTGTCAACAGCGATAGCACCGCTGGATGCTGGGAGAGCAGAAGTTATAGCGGCGGCAACAATATCACCGCCAGGCCGCCATTGTGGGCGCGGCAATCGCGCATATTTCACATTGCTCATACGCCGTGTGGCGCGTCAACGCAGCATTCGAAATGCCAACGCCTATGCGAACGCCAGTGGCAATGGTTGTGGAAGTGGCAGTGGCAGTGGCCAATGCTCATTTGCATAGTAATATTGGCTGGCTGTTTCGTTCGGTTGGTGCCAATGCTGCTGCATTTTATCGGCCGCCACATCGCCCCATTTTCTATTAGCACGACGCACAGGCATCATTTAATGTGCACATTTTGGGCCACTCGTGGTAACAAGGTTGTCGCAAAATACAACGCAATGAGCAAAGCCAGGCCAAACACACTCACCACGCCCCGCGTTCGAAAGTTTTCAAGATGAAATCAAATAATTGCAAAGGCAAAAAGAAACTCATTTGGGGCACAAGAGCAGCTTGGAAAATAAAATCAAACCGTGGCCAGACAAAGCAGGAGCTGGAGCAGGCCAAGCACAAGGACGAAAACTGCTACGAAGGCATAGAAAAAATCATTCTGGACAACTGCAGCAGCGGAGTATACATACAAACACACACGGATACATAGTACTAGGTATAGATATGTTTATATTAGAGCGTAAAATGAAAATCGTGCTAAAAAAGCCTGGTAGGGTAAGGAATGCCAGCTTATGGCGAACTACCGAGACCGTACTAAGGCAAAGATTTGCAAATCGATCTGGGTAAGGAATAATAAGAAGTCAAACCACACTTGTAGTTATCAATATCAAAATAAATAAACAGTGCATATGAGAAATACTTTGTAGGTACCTAAATTTTTTCGAAATTTAATTTATTTCAATATAATCTTTAAAACTATGTTCTTAAAATTCACAGTAAAAAAACACATCGATTTAATGTTTTCGCTTTAATGATAGAGTTCAAATTCTCGCTCGACTTCCCGACTCCTTTTTTCCACATCAACGGAAGGAAAGCGATACAGACATTTTGTTAAAGCAAACATGTGTCTGCCATAATAGATCCAATTAAGTGGAAATAAATTGATTATGGTCTAAAAAAACAATACAATATAACTATGGAAAGAAGCGGAAAAACGGTTAATCAAATTTGCATTTAGATGAAAGTATTTACGCATACACATACCTAGCGAATTTACATAGTAAATTAGCAGAAATTTAATATAAGAACTGAGAATGGTAAAAATGTGAACCACAAATTAGCAAAGCAAAAAGTGTTAAATTAACTTATTTATTGGATGTATAAAGATCCCCTTCGGCATATTTGATATAGGCAAATCGCATATCCAAAACAAATACGAGTGTTTACCAAATTATTATTAAATTAATTACAACTTTAGGACATTTTGTTTTTTAAATTTATTGTTTTAAACACAAAAAATAATCAAAAAGTAATAGATTTTATTTGTATTGATTTTACCCTTATTCCGTTTGTGGTTTACATATATTAATGGGAATTTGAGTCTCACTTGAATGTACATATTTCAGTAATATAAGCATTAAAGAGTATTAAATAAATATAATGAATCTTCGCTGTAAATATGACAGAACTCTCTTTGTATAAACTGTGACTACTTCTATTTAAGCCTAAGCCTATAGAGAAGCAAAGCATTAAATGAAAATTATCAAAACTCGGTTACATTCTTCATTTGTAAATATCTGCCACACATTAAGGTAAACCGGTTAAAATTAATGTTAAAGTGTTACTTGATTAAAATATGTATATCTTAAATGTAGGGAAACCAGAAACAATCGGCAAGTAAAAACAAAACGAATTGCTGTTGAAATTAAATGAAAACTATTTACTTAAGCCTACGTAAGAAGCTCAGAAAAATAAAACATGAAGATAGCTAAATATATACATATACTTAGTCATACCATACATACTTATATGCATACATGTATTGAGCTCTATAAGTGATGGCATATCTATGTGACATATTTGTATGTAAATGTACGCAAAAGTTTACAGCAAAAATAAAACAACAAAAAAACGAAACCCAGCCTATAGTAATACCTTTTCAGGGACGAAGCTTCCTCCAGCCGAATATTATTCAGTGGCAACGAGAATAACCAGCTCCCAGACATGGCACAATTATGCAATTTTCCGCAAGGTAACCAAGCAGAAGAATAAAATAAAATACAGCGGGATAGTCCAGGACCGGAGTTTGTGGATAAAGAATTGGGAAATGAGTTGAAACAACGACAGTACTCGTTGCGTTTTTAGACATATCATTTATATTTTTTAATATTTTTATAACATAAATTATACTTTTCAGTTACCTTGGGCCTATCCTGAAGAAGTAATTGCCCACATATTCATGAACATTAATAAAGGATACGAAAAATAAAGAAAAAAAGAAAAGCAAGGCCACAAAGGAAAAAGCAAAAGTGAATGCGTGCACAAGCACAGACTTAAAAAAAACCAGGCCAAACATATTTTCCACTTTTTCGGCTTTTGTTGCAGCTTGTTTATAGAAATGGTTGCAACAGTAGATGCAACAGATCCACAGAAATTGTTGCGGTTGCCATTTTGGGATTCCTTCGTGTGGAAATGAGCGAAATTTCCAAGCAATTAGCAGTGCCAGAGTGGAGGCCAACTGAATGACGCATTGTCGTCATTTTCATTTAGTTTTCTGTCTTGGCGAATGAGAAATAAGGCATTACTGATAAGAACTACAATTATGGCCCACGGATCACGAATCTTATCTAGTTTATCTGTAAAAGCAATATAAATAAGTAGTCATACAATACACACAAAAAAAATAGAATAAAAAAACCATCAGCTATATTAGCTCTGGCTCCACTTTCTTAAGTTTTTTGCGTTTTACATGTCAAAGAGGCAAAATCTGTGCACAGGTTTTCGGAAAATGCAAGTGTTGTTGCGTCAGGGACCTATTTGTTAAAATTTTCTTCTGACCCCACCTCAAAATTGGAAAAAAGAAAAAAATTTGCTCTAGGCAACAAAACCTTGTGTTATAGTAAGAGTCGATAAAGTGATTGCCGCAGAGTTAGGGGGTGTAGCAATAAGTTTAAAATAATTACGAAATGAAAGGTTCATACTCTTTATTAGGGTATGTATAAAAGTGTATTGAATTTAATTATTAAAATGGCAAAAGAGCCCACATGAATCTAAACTGTTTAAAAAGGCAGCCCCTTGGAGTGATAATTAAATTTGAGCAGCCAGAATCGAATCAAGAAAGAAAGGCAAGTTTGGCAAGCCGAAATTTATATACCATTGCAGATAATAATACTTACAAATAGTATGTATACTAAAAAGCGATTATTCTTTCGTAAACTATAAACAAATAACAAATAAAAACATGGTAAATAACAATAAAACATCGTTTCTTTGACAGCTGTCAGTTGAAAAGTTTGTAATTGACCCCTATGGCAGATATAAGATATAGTAGTCCGAGATGGATGGAATTCAGAATTTATCTCTATCATTTAATTAAAAAATCATATATTACGTTTTACGTACGCCTTATTATTACGCGTTATTTGGCGTATCGTATTTTGGTCAATCGTTACTATGGATACTTTAAGATATAGTATTCAGATTCGGAGCTGTCCTATGACAGCTATAAGATATCGTGGTTCAGTTTTAGCGTATATACGAACTGAATTAATAATAAGACAATTATATAAGTTTCGACAAGCTAGCTTGCATACAGACAGACGGAGATGGCTAAATCGATTAAGTAAATGTATAATTTATAAATAAATATCATGGAATCCTGGACCCGCTCTGATTAATAAACTTTAAATATAACTAATAAGACATTAAATGTGAATTTGAGTCTCCTTCCCATCAGTTCAAGTATAAATTTAAAATCACTACCAAGCGAATGTCTTCTTTTAAAGGTAAGGTAATCAGAGACACAACCCTAATTTGTCATACATCTCATCACAAACAGGTAATACCTTTAAGACTTTTATAGAGTTTGGATGTTCCCTATACGACTAATTTTCTAATTCTCTAAAAGTATCGCCATTACATATACTAGTCGTATAGGTAACGACCGAAAAGACTCTGCACTATAACCTTTAACTATGTTATTTTCTTGAACAGTTCATTATGCAATTCATAAAGTTTTCTATATACCTATTCAACTGATATTTACAGCAATCCCTGGTTCGCAAAATGACTAGATTGATTAAAATTTTTGTTTTTTAAATAATCACCTGTTTTCAAGGACCGAACATTATACACCAAGGCTCAAATTGATGTAAGAATTTGATTTTAGTGTTAACATAGTAATACATTTAAGTTTTACATATTTTTGAAAGGGTCAAACTAGTAAGCAATTTACTCAACTTTCCATCTCAATATTAAAAATATAATAATACTTTTTTTCAGTCTATTAATCTTTGGATTTATTGGAAAAAAAAACCAATTGAGTCGACCTATCTCGACCTGTATTTTACTTGTTGCGTTTAAATAATAATAGTAATAGTTTCCACATTAATATTAAACTCTTTTTCATTGAAATCAAAAGTGGCCAGGAAAAGGATTTAAATAGGGGCAGGATGTGACGTAAAAACCCATCAGGTTCGTCGCCTTGTCTTCTTTGTTTTTACACAACTTTGGCGAGTGGAACGATCCTGGGACGAATGCAAGTGGAAAATTCAATTTGTAAAGTGCATACAAGTAGCATCAGCCCAGGCAGACTGAGAACGAGGGGGAATTGTGGAGTCAGCCATATGTGTGGCTGCTCAGCGCAGAGGATATTTGTTGTTACACAAAAGCGGCAGCTAGTATTCCCCGCCAGGGGGAACAGCGCCCCTTTGCCACTCTGCCACTCCGCGCCAACCAGGAGCTGTATGCACAGGCAGCAACAATAAAGGCGGCTGCGTAGTCCAAGTTGCAAGTGGCATAAACGTGAATGCGGCACCAACATTGTAATTAAATCTGCGTCAACACAAGCGTTGCGACGAAGAGATGAACAAAAATGGCCAAGGAGCACAAGTTCGGACGACATATTCCGTGCATATGTCTGTGAGTGGACTTGTGCGCCGGTGTCCTTGTGTGCTCACACTTGTTGGCACAAACAGGTGAACAATCATGCCAGACCCAATCAGGGCAGAGTAAAGTTGAGGCAACTCAATTTGCTCCCAGTTTACACCTCTGCGAATTAAAAACTCTATACTTCTTTCCATTCAGATTTATGTTTATGTACATTTAGTTCCCCTTTGAGTTTTTTATGAGATAATAATTCAATAACTCGCAACTGAAAAATGTTTGCTTGTCCGAAAGGTTAGATTATGGCTGGCAATAAAGTGGACTTAAAAAAGTAGACTTTTATGCTTCTAATAAACTCATATATATGTACATATTTCTACCATTTCGCTTTCGCATCCATCTTACTTGAGTTATGTTAATTTGCATTGGGTCTGCACGCATATTTGCGGCAATTAAGACAGGCCTGAAACGCATAAATCACGCATACGCCCCATTGAGCCCATTTCCACTGCCCGCCTCGCTGGCCTGATTTGCTTCGATTAGACAAGCGATAAATATCCAGTTCTAGTGCCGTTCGCCTCTCGAGTGTTTGATGTCATAAAAGGGTTAAACACCAGCACCCTCGGCGCCCCACCCCCCATCCGCCGCCGCGTCTTAGCCTGAGTTTATTAAGCTGTAGGATATTTTGACAAAGGTCAGGCGATGAGGGGAGGCTGGCAATTACCCCGGCCCGGTAATATGAGTGGTTAGCCAACAAGAGGATTCGGACGAGTAATGGCCGGATGGAGGGCATAACTTAACGTTCGCTAGTGTTGACGCTTACATCCTTTGGCGGCCACTTATCATAACGCTCTAGCTCTAGCTCCAGCTCCAGCTCGAGCTCTGGCGTCTCTGGAGCGACACGCACATGCGCCGGCAATTATGCTAAAAGCGTTGAATTTATAGTTTCCCACACTCGATGCAAGCAAGCCGGGCCGGGCCGCTGAGCATTTTTAACATGGCTCAGCCTGTCCGCATTGGCCACTAAATAAATGGCTTTTAGAGCACGCGTTAATGATGTTGATTGTGGCCAAGGGAGCTAACGGAGCAGTCTCCCGTACGCCACCAACCATCCCAACCGCGATCCTGCAACGGTTTCATGTTTAATGCTGCTGGAGCCCACAGAGGGGCAGAGGGCGGTTAGCACGTTCCTGTTGGTCTCTGTCCGGTTTATTTTTATGATGATAGATGGTCCGGGCCACGCTATTCGGTATCTCGCCGGTGCCTGTTGTCAAAAAGGATTTAATGCCATATTTATTAGAGGTGTAAGTGTATGCATATACATATGTGTGTGTGTGCCAAAACGGGTGCGTCCTCTTTGGCCGAGCGAACTTTGTTGTTGTCCTGCATATACATAACTGTGTCGGGCAAGAGAAAAACTATTATTACATCTTATAATATCTAACTTAATAAAAATAATATCTAACCGAATACAAGTTTTTCCTATTTCTTATGAATACTTTAACGGATATTATCGTAATTTTTAAAAACATATTAAAAAAAAATCTAAACAAAAATATTGACTGCAAAAAGTAGTATGGCCTCCCAGAAAGGAGGAAAGCACAAAAACGAATTTAAAAAAGAAAGAAAAACATTTATGCAGCCGAAACTCATCACTCAAAGGCTGGAACCCATGCCTAACTCTAAACCCCCTTTCGGTAGGACTCAGCTTGGAAAAAAATCGCATAAACAATCCGGATGGAGTGAATGCGGAAACGGGGATTGTACCGACCAGCAAAATGGTTTAAAACTCAATTAAAGTTTTAGCCGCAAAATAAATGCAAAAACGTCGACGGCAGCGTCGACAGAAAAAGAGTACAAAAAGGAAAAAATACAAATAACAAGGATTTGGGGATTGCCCATAAATGAGTTCTTGGATACTCTTACCTATTAGTAATAGATATGTAGAGTTTCTTAACATATATATTCATAGAAGGGTGCTATAAAGCTAAGCTTTTATATGAAAAACTATCGAATTAGCTCTATTTTTCTATGTCTTTCAGTAAATCTAAATCTTGGCATTGTTAGCGTTTGAGGCAACCAAAACCTACCACATGAGAATACCGAAGCAACAATAACGCAATAAGAAACTATAACAAATCACATTCATATATTTGAAATTCATACAAGTATTTATGTTTAATAATGATTAATTATAATGGCACCTGCAATACAGCAATACAGCCATAGCAATCATAAATGAACAACAACAAATATTTTTTCCGGTCAGAGAAACCAGTTTCGCATTCTTCCTTGAAACCCCTACAAGTTTGGGCCATCAGCGGCTGCCACACCCACCGGAATGTCCGCCCCTTCCTCTCACCGTGGCACTTTTGATGGCTGTAATTCAAATGAAAATTACACAAATGAATTGAATTTCCGAAAAATGCAGCAGCAGCAGCAATGGCAGCGTGGAAGGAAAAACTTTGATGAGCCCGGATCTGGTTTGGGAGTGAGCGTAATGATTGTGTGGAGCTCGAGTGGGCTGAGTGCGAGTATTTGTTTGTTTGCGATTAGTTTACGCGCCCCTGGTGCCAGAATGCCAGAATGCCTTTGGCCAGGAGCTGCGCCACGTTTGACTCGCTTTGGATTGGAGTGCAGTTGGGCTAACGAGTTGCTGGAGAGCTTCGTGGCAAGTGAGTTTTGGCAAATTTAATGGTGCATTCCAGCCGCACGCCGCCTCTGCCTCTGCCTCCGCCCCTGCCGCAAGAGTTTAAATTTGTTTTATTGGAGCGCGAAATCGGCTTTTGTTTTTAATGCTGTTGTGTAAATTGGGTGGGAAAAAAACTGAAAACGCCTCCTCCGTACTTACCCGTTGCAAAGAGCCCGAGCTTGAGCCTCTGAATCTGCCGTCAACAAAGATACAAACTCCTCGCACCTAATTTGAATGCAGAGATGTCATTAAAATTAAGGCTTTCAGATGGCCAAAATTCATTAAAATGCAATGTCCTGAAATGCGGCACTGTGTTAATGGCTCATTACACATGCAACTCCACCAAATAGGAGACCCCGGCCACGGCGAAACTTTCGCCACAATTTGCGGAACGCGAGTGTGGCTAAAATGCGGCAAAACATTAAGTTGAATTATGCAATAAAAAATAATGCAATAATAGTTAAACGAGCACACGGCCCACAAAGCCCCTAAAGTGGGATGAAAAGGATGGGAGCTCTCCGCATGCATAACCTACACATGGCGACTTCGCGTTTCATAACTGAAAGCCATTAAATATGACCAATTATTTTTTTTTAACCTGGAAAATTTTTGATTATCCTGTGAGGAAAGAACCGGAGGTAGTGGAAAAAAACTGTTTAAACTTAATCAGGGTACAGTTATGCTACTTACTGTAAGTTGTTAATATTACTAGAACTTTTTCTTCACCCCACTAATGGCCAACACTCTCCTTTTGGCTTGCAGTCAGTGTAATTTAAGCAATATATGTGTATAGATCGTGCTGTCTTCGCCGATGGTATACATACACCATCGGTGTGAACAGAGCCCGGGCAGATATACTTGCTAACTGGAAAGTCGAGACTGTGCGTAACACTATTTTAAACCAATTCGGCATTTAATAGATTATTTATCAACCTATCGACTATTTTTCAATTTGTCATTAAACTTTTATCAATTTTCATATATATTTTTGCTTTTTTGTCATCAACATTTTAGGGTAAATATTCATAGTGGTTTCATATTCATCAAGCTGTCATCAACTTAAATATTGAAAGAAGTGATGGAAAAAAAAAATTGAGAGTTTTTAAACGCTTGTCGAATAGGAGTTTCGACTCGGAAGAAGACGAAATCGTTGGTGACATTTTGATGACATTGTCCTATTGATGACATTTGGATCTGCAGGGCAGTTGTTTATATATTACTACTACTTTATAGTCAATATTTAGTGCTTGGGTTAGTGTATCTTGTAACCAACTGTGGTTGTACCTCTAGTTGTACCCCCACTCTCTCCTATAGAATTTATTTACATAATGATAAAATATCCCACATGTATCCTACGAAATTTATAGCATAACGTTATGCATAATCCTACGTAAATATTTGGGAAGTTGCTGCTTCTGTTGCGACTTGGAAAATTACTGAAAATGCGGAAGAACTCTTTATTTATTTTGTATACCTTACATGAAATCACTTAATAATTGCAATATTTGAACACACACAGAGTTCCGGTAATTGGGTTAAATGATAAAATGAGGCACAACATATCTAGTAACGATACTGAAAACTGGGGTCCGAACCATAGACAATGCAACCACATGGATAACCTGTAAGAGGCGTTCAACGAGAGTTAACATATATGTATAGAAGAATATCATTAAGCAACGCATGAAAGTTAATAAAAGACTTTTCATTAATAACACACATGTAGACATTTATTTGTGACACCAACAAAATAATACGTATAAGGACAATCATTTACAAGACTTATGTTAACTGGAAATTCACTCGCTTGATTTGGTAAGTACATAGTATGCGGTATTGCAAAAATAATATCGAAACGGCTTAGTATTTAATATTTTCATCGAATGTAATCGTGTGGGGATTAAGGTATTTGTAGGGCCAACACCCAGTTTACTGTCTAGCCACCAAACAAGGGGAATCGGGTCCAAACTACTTGGCCAATGCTGTTTATGGCCACTGTTTTATGTAAAATTTTGGGAGCATAAAAGAAACACGGTTGATCAGAAATTTAGAATCATATTGCTGGGTTAATTTAGCATACAGAAGTTAGGAAATAAGAGGAAGATTTAGAGAGAGAGAAGGGAGAGATACCAAAAACTACAAAACTTTGCCACTGCCCTAGGGGCTGACATCTGAAACGAGAGAGAGTTGATCAATTGCAAAAATAGAGGAAAATTCACGCTCTGGCAGATTAGTTTTTCCGGTAGATTATTGGTATTTTCTCGACTTATGCTCGGTTTGGGGCCAACGAAAATAGGCTAAATTCATGTGTTTAGAGCAAAGCCTCTAGAGTAGCTCGCGGTAAATTCAGTTAGTTATACCTAGCACACAAACATTCAACAAGCTCTAGCTGTCGCTGTCGTAGCGCTCAGATGCCATCACCCAATGCACAAAATTGCAACACTTAAACTTGCCTCGCGGTTTGCACTGCAGGTGCTCTTTGATGTACTGGCAGGGGCACTGGAACTGTCCGCAGTGGCGTCCCGGCTCCAGGGGCGTCACGTCCATCAATCCCCTCAGGGCCTCCATGCCCCACCGGGATCCATAGCGCAGGAACAGCTGCAGGCCGCGCTCCTGCGGAAATTCGGGGTAGAGCGGAGATGAGACACGGCGGAGCATACATATATGGTGCAAGTGGCAAGTGGCATGTGGCGTGGGGCACACGGCCGGTGCGGTGTTAGTCGGGTTAGGAACGTGGATTATGATAATCGTATGGTTTGGATGTGGGATGCAGGTTAGTAAAACGATATAGAACGCTTAGGCTGAATACGGCATACTTTCCGGCTGCTGTGCAGCTCTGAGATACTCAATTTACACACAAACGAAACTTGTAAATACAATACCTTACGAATAGAACAGAAAGGAAATAAAAAGTGTATTTTTATCTATGAAGGAAATAAACTATTAGACACACTAAATATCAGATAAAGAAAAGTGACGGCAATATACTTCTAATAAGAAAATGGCTAATGCGTAAGTAAATTGATTCTATATATGTTTTAAAAAATTCTGTGCAGAATGATGTTGTTTCTTTAAAAATAAATAAAACATTTCTATTTTGCCTATTTTGCGTTCTGAAATAAGTATACAGTGATACCAAATAATGAAATAACTTTAAAGAACTTTCTAAAAAAAATCTATACCAACTAAAACTAGCCCTTTTGGTTCCACAATACCAGGATAGAAATTCTAGAAAAATAAACATTTCCCTTTTTATGTTCAGCAATTTAATTGGTTATCGCTAAGTCCAAAAAAACAAACGAACATTTCAGGATTACACATCGATGATTAGAGCCAGCAGCCCATGCAGTTGACGCCGCAGCAGTGGCGATGCTGCAGGCTGATCTTGATCTTGTTGCGCAACAACTCCTCCTCGTACTGACACGGGCAGATGGACGACTGCAGATGGCGGGGTGTCTCGTGGACGCCGGCCTCCTGGACGGTCCAGTCGAGACGACGACGCAGGAAGTCCTTGCCCCAGCGCTGCAGGTAGCTCAGAAATAGCTCCTGGGCCACGGCCTAAAGAGAGCAGTTAGACATTGGATCATGAGGTGCGTGAGTGATCGACAGAAGGGGGGCTTGGGTTGCGAGATGGTGATGCGATCAACTACTACCTAAGAACAACCCGCTCCCGCTAAGGGGAAAAACCGAAAAGCAGTAAAGAAAGTAAAGTCTCACCTGCTTGCGGGGCATTCGCACCGGCTGGCTGCCCTGGATCACGATGTCGTTAAGGTCAATGTCGAGCTTTGCCTCCCAGCCCGCCTTGATGGCCTCGCCGCCGGTCTGCTCGGTGTGCTCCAAAAACTCGTTGAGGAAGCTCACGCACTGCGTGGCGTCGAAGTACATAAAGCAGAGGTTGACCTTGTGGCACGAGATGCGACCCCGGTCGTCCAGCACCAGCAGGATCTTGTGCCGCACCAGCTGTCGATTCACGCGCGCCAAGCACTTCTCCAGGCCGCGCGACAGGCGCAGCTTGACCCACATGCACAGGAAGATGGCCGCCGCGTTCAGGAAGAGCCAGCCCACGCCAAGGGCGAACAGTGCCACGCCCTGCAGGCCGGAGAAGAGCAGCGCCAGCAGGACGGTGAAGGCGAAAAGGATCCAGCAGACCAGGATGCGCTTGTAGCAGATGTTGTACACCGTGAAGCGATAGTCGTTCACCAGCGTCTCCATCGCGTTTACGTAGTCCTCTACGGTGAGCTGGCGGGATTAGGGTATGTAATAATGATATGCTGATTAAGATTGACAGTCCGGTTAGACTCACCGTCAGGCCCTGCGCCATAAGCTCCTCGGGCACCAGCTCCGGCCGGAAAATGGCAGGCGTTATCCACGGCCACTTCGTGTTGGCCGGTAGAAGGGTCACAATCACATCGCCGTTAGCTGTAGTTAACCAAAAACAGCAATTTGAAAAAGTGTCTAGGAAATTTTGTTGTAGGGAGATTGAAACCCAATGCCAGCGGAATCTCCGAGCAACCAAGACGACTTAGCAAAGCCGGTCTGTCCGTCTATGCAAAAATCAAGATCTCAAAGACTGCAAGAGCGCTTTCACCAAACAAATATCTCCCTACTTTTGATGTACATTTCTTGCAGGTTTGAATACTTGGGAAATATATTAATTTTGGTTTACGAGCTGGCAACGCACCAAACCTCCTAAGTGGTTAAGTCGATCTAGCCATGTGCACCTTACGCCGGAGCTTTCAACATCTTAAAACAATTGTTTTAAATTTATATATATAGAGTTACATAAAAAAATGCACAAAAAAAAAATTTGTACACAAAAAACAAGTCTTTTTTATGCACCGGTGCCTCTGAATTATATCGTTTCTAGGACAAATAATGAATATTATAATTGCTCACTTCCTAGCGTAACTTAAATAAAAAAAATGGTTTATAACTATTACACAATAATAAAACTAATAATAACTAAATAATAACTAATAACAAATTATTAAAATTGAATAAAAAGCAACCAAAAAAGGAAATGATTGAGTTCACCTTTTTGAATTTAACTTTGTACATTATTCTTGAATAGGGTAAATAAGCACACCAACATTATTTTGTTGCTAATATGCCATGTTTGAGTTAAATTTGTTTTTTCCACAATTAAAACGACTTTATAGAACTTATGTCGGAATCAATATAAATAATTAATAACTCTATTTAAGACCTTTTTCCCTTAATGTTAGTGTTATATACTGTAGAAAAGTAAATATATTCTCAAAAAAGGTCTAAAATCCTCAAATCGAGAGTCAATTTGAATTCTTTCTGTGTAAAATCAAAGCTACTTAGCTTCCATTGTCGATTTGTGAATTTAATCAATTCTTTTATTTTTAAATTGAAATGATGCAATTAATATATTAAGTTATAACCATACAATTTTGGCACTGTTTAAACTAAATAGTCCAAATTTCTTTCCAGAGCTATCGAATTTAAATTCGAGTTTCCGATGTGTAAGCTCTTTATGCTAAAAGAAAATATATATATTTAGAATGTAAATATTCCTAACTAACATCACATAAACAAAAAATTATCTGTTTATTGGTCTAATTTAAAATTTATTTATTTATTTATTTATCTAAAGCTAACAAATAGTTCTGAACTAAGAGCTAACTAGGGTCTAACCAGGCTACCGATAAACAAAACAATTAAATGATGTAAATATGGATTGAAACCGAATCAAATGTTCTAAACTAATACTATTCGAGGCATTCATTTCACAAAATGTGTACATAAACCATATTCTGGGTATTCGCTTGTAGTCTCTGATATCTGTTGTTTCATACGGACAGACAGGCAGTCGGACAAGGCTAACACGTTTCTTCTGACGATTCTGATTAAGAATATGTACTTTATAGGTTCGGAAAAGTTACTGAGTTGGTGTCAAAAAGGACAATTTTTGAATTAGAAATCATTGATTCAATGATGTTATATATTATATTATTGCAAACACTTAACGCTATTAGTTATAAATACATTTTTAAATATTATATGTACATATATACCTAACTTAACCATCACTTAAACAACAATTTGCCTATTATTAACCTATTTTAAGATTCATTAACTATCTAGGTTAATAGAAAAAACAATTAAATAATGAAAGAATAAAGAGAAACCTACAGTAACTACACTAACTATTACTGTGCTTATGGGAGGTTTTAGTTGCACTAATTCCTTGAAAAAAAATGTGTGCATAAGCAGGGTTTCATGTATTCCCTGAAATACGACAATGTGTCTCTTGTAGTCGCTAAGATCTCCTTTTTCGTATAAACAAATTACAAAGAGACAGACTGAAATAATGACTTTTTGGATTAGAAATATGTAAAATAGGTTATGTCTGTTTCATATATCATTAATATTTTAATAAATTTAATATTTATTTCCGTATTTTTGTTTTAATTAAAAAATTCATTTTAAATCTTTTGGAAATATAAAATCAAAGTTATTTCTGTCTTTCCATTTTGCATTCCTGATATAACTTTAGCACCTTTCGTCCCCAATCACATTAAGCAATATTCTTAGCCAGTTATCAGGCCTTGGGGGCCTTTGGGTTTTCCAGGTCCCTCTGACAGTCACTCACCGAATCCCTCACGGATGCGACCCGTTGACAGCTCTATCGTGCGCATCCCTGATCCTTGGTCCGCTGGCTGGGCGACTCCTGTGCCGTTGGCACCGCCGCCATTGTGATGGTGACTGGAAGACGCCGCCGCTGTCTGCGCTGCGGAGGGGGCAACGGACGCTTTTTGGTTTATTAGTTGCGAAGGGTGACGGGCCGCCGCCAGGCCAGAGCCACTCGCACTTGCACTCGCACTTGGAAGCGCACTGGCACCGCTGACAACGCCACTGCCGGATGCACTAAGATTAACGTGCGTGCTCTCAGTTGTCAAGACAGCGGGCGCCACATCCGGGGATGCTGCCTGGTCTTCGCCCGGTGTCGCAGCTGTGGTCGAGGAAACGGTCGGGCGCTGTGGAGAGGGCACAATAGTGGGTAAATAATGCATTGGTCTTGGCCTTAAGTCATAGTGCAAAGTGCCAAGGGGCAGAAAATTATGGAAATGCACGAGGAAAATCAATTTTATTGATTTTTTGTCTTAGTTTTTAAGCTTTTAGAGTCGATAAAATTGTATTTGTATCTGTATAAGTAAACTTTCGACTGCGAATCTTACTAAGTACAATGTGCGGCACGGCACGTTCTCGGTTGACAAAACCTCGAGCCAAAGATAGATTCGCCAAGGCAATCCACTCAAAATGTGCCTGGCTCTGAGCCCACAAAAGCGTTCAAATTTATTTGTTTGCTTTCAAGCTTCAAACAATTCTCACGTATTGAATCGCTAAATAGTTTCAATCGTTATTACTTGGGTTTAATTATCTCTATGTAAAGTTTGGAATTACATTTTAATGGCACCACCACACATCATAACCCTACCAACCCTCAGACTTCAAGTAGTGTTATCTTTGTTATAGCAAATATAACACAGATTCTTTTCGGTAGTTTTGTATTTATAATCAAGAAAGCGATAATGTCATTTATTAGATGCTGATAAGTAGGGTAAACAGTAAATAATTACAGATAAAATTGGCTACTGTAGAGTCTAAGGTAGTTATGCCTCTAAACTTATATTGCTGGCAGTAATCTTATATTCTCTAACTTTCACATATTGAGAAGTTATTTAAAACACCTCATATATACTACCTATCTACGTGTTTTATTTAAAACTCTTAGAAATTAAAATTCATCAGTAATAAGCTGGCAACAACTGGCAATTAAGAACCATTTTATTTTACGAATCAAACCTTCATACCTAAAGATCTAACCGTATACATAAGCTGGCTGTTGGTAAGCAAAAATCAATTATAAGAAATATAAATAACAAATGTTTACGAAAATGTATCTGTTGCAAGCTGATAGCTCTCAGCGAAATTCATAACGTACTTTGTTTACCTTCTCCTATTATTCTAGCAGTCAGGTGTGAGCTGTGATGTAAACAAAAGCGAACACACTTCTAGGGAAGTTCTCAGCGAATGTTAACTAATCTAAATCATTACTGACATTCTCAGCTAAACTGAAGCTGAAAAATATGAGCCAAGGCCCAATAAAAAATAAAACACATTTTAAAACGGAATGTGTGTGACGTGTCGGCGTTTAAAAACAAGCCAGGTTAAGGTAAGTTGAGTCAGACCTTATCACTGGATGGGCCCCGTTTCAACTCCAACTCTCAGATGGGACCCCACTTCGTTTGTCATGCGTGCAACGTCCTAAAAATCAAGCAGAAGAAAGCCAGAAAACCAACAACCTCACATAACAACTCCATTCAAAGCCAAGGTACAGGTAAGTCTTGAAAGAGGGAATTCATATAAAAGTCTATGGGACTTACACAAAATTATTTTCAATATACAATAAGGGGAGATATGTAGCTACAAGAAATTAAGTTCGAGCCACTCTAGTAGATTTAAAATATATAATATAAAAAAAAATTTGTTAATTTTAAATGTTTTAGTGATCTGTTAAGATCTTAAATAAATTCGAGGAAGAACGAATAGAAGACACCATAAATAGTGGTGAGAAGAACAGGAATTTTTTCGAATTCTTTACCTATACTTTCTGCTATCGCGTCTATTGACACATAACCCTAACAAGCACGAGCTTGGTGCCACAAGGGCCATTTGAGTGTACTGACCGTCCAAGAGATATGCTTTCAAAACAATTTATGTGTTACAATAATAGTCTTGGCCTTCTGACTGCTTTTGAAAAGATATTCTTGTGTGGTTTTCTGTAGGTGGTAAAGTTAAGGAGTTTCTCTTATCCGAGGCCTGCCTGTACCGCAAACTAGTGTGCGAGCGAGAGGGCGACGAGGGCCTGGCGTGCATAGGAATGCGTTTCGCTGCGTTGCCAGGGGCAGGGAGAGTCAGATATGGAGAGGGCGCGCTCATTGAGAGCTAGCGGGAGAGACACTGACCTGGACAGGTGTGGTTGTTGTTGGCGACGGATCGTTGGGACTGCGCGAGCGCGCCCTCCTGTTGTTGTTGCTGCTCACCACCGACGGCGGCGGCGGCAGAGTCAACTTGTTTTGTTGCTGCTGCTGCTGCGGCTGCGGTTGCTGTGTGGCATCGCTGTTATTGTTTTTCTCACCGCCGTCCGCCTCGTCGTCGAACTTAACCCAATTCCTGGGCCTGGCCGCCTGCCTGTCCTCGTCGCTCTCGTTGAGGGCCACATCCTCCAGCGGATGGCTATGCGCCTGCGCTTGCGTCTTGGCCTCCTCCATCTCGACAGTTCCTGTTCCCCTCCCTACTTCTTCTACCTTCCGACAGAGGCGCGTGCCCGGGGCTGTTACTTTTCGGGGTTGGACGAGCGTGTGACCTGACTGATGCAGCCAGCTGCTTATGCGTTTTGTTTTCGCGTTTGGCTATTTCGCCTTACATAACCTCAATTCCGGTTCACACTTCAGTTGCGCTGTGCTGCCTATTATCGTTTCGTTGTTGTTTCTGCTGCTGTGCCGCTGCACAACGCGCCGGATACGTGTTGGCCGCTCGCGCGTTCAGTTCGAACTGCCGCAACCGCGCCCAGCAACAAAAAACACGCTAAGCACACACACACACGGCGGCGGCGAGCGAGAGAAACCAACAAAAGTGGGCTCAGAGCGAGAAGCTCGGCTCAAAGGGGCGCTCAGATCTACCTGTTGGCTTCCGAGCTTTCCCTCTCCTATGCTCTCCCAAACAACACAGTGAGAGAAATTGTACTACCCTTTTATTTGAATTGTTTAAAAAAATGTGGCTTATTTTTAATCCTTGGCAAACCAAATCTTTAGATAATATACATATTTATTATATTAGTTTATTTTATTTAGTTGTAGTTTGTTTAATATAGTGCTCAGTATTAATAACAATATAGATCTTTTACATTTTAAAATATATATTATCTGATAGTGGAAAAAAACAAGAACATAATTACCTAACAATAGTTAATAGTAGAGTTGCAGCTCATTATTCATCTTGTTATTGAGATTATATTTTTTCCCGTGTACCAACTGCTCTCTAGCTTGCTCTCTCTCTCTCCGTCTGTGGAGTTCTGTTTTGATTGCTCACATGACACGTTTTAGCTTTTTCAAGTATCTGCAGCTGCCCTGTTGTATCTGTATCTTTGTGAGTCACACTTCTACCGCGCAATGATCACTTTTTATCTTCGTTTGTTTGGAGCAAATTGTCGGAGCCGAATATTTCGCAATAGCGAATGTTTCTTCCCGCGCTGCTCTTGAATGATAAGCCGAAGTGACTTGTCTCCGATTTCCAAACCAATAAACACCGCTTATCTGCCGTAATTATGGGGTGAAATATACATTCGTATCGGTCAGATACAAGTGCAAGTGCTTAAGCAATTTATACGGGGCGAGAGACAGATAATTCACATAATTCCCTGCCGCTGTATATGGCACCTGAAGACACAGTTATAGCCAGACTCGACTGGATTGGCGGACAATAAAACAGAATTTTATTTAAGCAAACGAATTGACCAACAGTCTATATTATCAATCATTAAAGCTATTAACTTTAACGAAACTATTGTCAGAGTTCTGTTTTAAGTTACGGAATTTCACCCAACGATTCCCCGTTGTGCCTTATAAATTCTATAAATTTTCAAAAATATGCTTGCAACATTCCCCTTTACCCAACTTCAACACAGTATAGTATTTGGGGAAATACCAAACGAAGAATGCAATTTGAAATCAATTTTGACGTTTGTTATGCCTTTCAGCGCGCTTCGATCGGGTCCTGTTTTCCATGTCCGTGTCCCCCTTTCGATAAGCGGAGCAGAGTGAATTTATGGCAACAGGGCCACGAAAGGATGCGGCGGAAGGATGGCTGGACCGCATAGTTCACGCCTGGACGGAGCGGAGCAACAAACATTTTTTGGCTCGAATAAAATGTAAAATGCAAGAAGAACCCACAACATTATAGTGGCAATTGTTCGACTGGGCAGCCACAGAAAACTTTTGCCGCCCATAAATTATGCTGGAAAATTATTATATAAGCGGCCGGTGTCGAACGACGCCAAAGAAATTGGCCCTCAGCCAACCGAGCAGCAAGAGATAGATCGGGCGCAGGGCGAGAACTGGGCAACGGGCACACCAACCATTGGCAAAAGTGGTTAAGCAAATTATGGCCTGGCCCAGAGGCATTTGAAACTGTTTCTGCTAAAGTTTTTCGCATGTGGGTGGGATACATCTTGCCATGGATGGCTACTCCAAGGCGGTTAAGTGCATCTGACATCCCAAAAAGCAGTCCGGCAGATGCTGGAAACTTTGACAAACATCTGCGGGAGTAAGGAACATTTTATGGATGTTTTTAAATATTTATTGTATTCATATACACTGTTTCAATCATACAATAATACTTCAAGAGTTTAAGAGTTGTTCTGTCCTAATTCATCTATCATTTTAGCTGAGCTAAAATCGTTAAGTCAATAACTTCTTTTCACTTGAAGTTTACACTTTGAATACGCATATGTTCTTTAAAAATAGAACGATGGTTTTCGTAAGTATTCTCATACTGTTCAAAGAATTGTTTATGGCAAATATTAAATTCACACGGACTCAATTAAATTTATTCCGGATATGACGCTCAAACTGTTGCTTTAGTATAGTTACCACCAATGCATATTTATGTAAACATATATTTCCTATATAGACGAACAGTAAGACAGTATTATTTCTTATGGAAAAGAACGACCGCAAAAACCCTAAACTTGAATCAGAAGGAGGTGGAAATATGTTGGGATAATAAAATGTCTCAATTTATTCTTTGAAAAAAGTGTAAATTTATTAAGACCAATCCGAAACACAAATAAAGGAGATTCTCGAAAAAAATAATCATTTTATTTTTGTTTTGGAGTCTTATTTTCAATATCTTGACATTTTTACACCATGCAAGGTATATATGTATATATATCCTATATATCTTCTTCATCAGCATCACCAGCCGAGTCAATATAGTCATATCCGTCTGTCCGTTCGACTGCCCGCCTGTCAGTCTGTAAGTTAATATGCAAACTTCTCTCTTAGTTATTGAGCTATCTAAATAAAACTTTGCATGTAGCCTTCTTTATATTGCAGCTACTAAATAAGGGGAACAGGCCAGATCGGACGACTGTAGCATATAACTGTATAAAAATTTATGGAAATCAGCATTAGCTTGATGCTTGTATTCATAAATATTTCATACACCTACTTAATGTAAAGATACTTCCAATTCAATCAATTAAATTTAATTGCAACCTCAAGGGTGTACAAAACTCAGTATAATTTGTATCAACATCGGATGGCTTATCTTATAGGTGCCATATGAATCAGTTAAGTTCTATAGGACAATAGGAATATCAGCAAAAGTTCAGTGCTTTTATTTGAAAATGTCTTGTATATCAGAAGCATATGTTTTTTAATCGACTTGAAAATTTAATCAATATAATTGTATTTAAAATTTACATATAATTATAATTAATAATAATAATATAATTATTTTATAATAATAATAATAATTAATTAATATGCAAAGTAATCTTAATTATTTTTTTTCCAAGCTTAAAAACTAGTTTATAACTAAGAGCGAAAGATATAATACATCTCCTTTTTTGCTTTCTCCTTGTAATTATATATATTTATTCCCAACACTAGTGTTCGATTCGCCTCCATGGCTCCATCTGTGCTTTCTGACACACGGATTTATTTGGGATTTATTTACTATTTTATGATGATTTAAAAACATTAATAATTTGTTACCCCATAAATACAGATTATCAGACGACTCAGGCCTTTTATATCCGAACCTTTCAGTGGTGCTACCCCTTAAGCTATAAGTATTCCGTAAGTAAAACTTTTCGCTCCTGACCTCGCCATCGTCGTCAACCCACCTCGAATAAGTCTTTTCCGCTGAGCCGTAAATCGCTCAACAGGCTGAGAATCCTTTGTGGCTCGGCCTGAGTGAAAAGGCAGAAGAACTGCAGCAGCAATGGACTTGTGGATTGCGGGGGCATCGAGGGCCGGGGAAGGGCCCAGTCAAGCGGGCAAGCAGCCAGCCAAGAGTCTAATTAGGACAAATTAATTGCCTGCGCTTTTGACACTTGCAAAGACTGAATCAGCCCATCCCGAAAGAGTCAACAAGAAAGCAAGACAGCCTGCTTGCGGGCGAAGCCAAGTACAACACTCAAATGTCTATTTGCAACCAACCGCCGACCACCAATGGCCCTGCCCCGCCGCCTTTGGTCCGCCGCCCCTTGGTCGGGAAAGAGTAATGTTGGCAATTTGTTGGTCGTCGTCTTATTAACCCGCAACAGGAGAAGAAGAAGTTGGCGGCAACTTTTTGGCCAACGCGAGAGTGTCCAACGGGCATATAAATTAGCCGAGACAGAAGTTGCCAGCTGAAAAGACAGGCAAAGTTTTGGCATCAAAAAATGTTTTCAAATTAAGCTAATTTATATAATATAAACACGCCTAATGAGTTCCTCCCCGGCCCGGTCGCTAGCAAGGGTGGTGGCCATAATTTGTGGGTTGGTGGCCACCAACTAAAGTAGGCGGCCAAAACAGGAACCAAACATACATAAGTAATTCGCGTAGTGCGCTGAACATTTTGATTTGCCTCGTCCACCTTTTAAGACCCTTTGAAAGTGGCAACATTTTCCCAGCCCGGCGTTGTTGCCGTTATTATGGTTTTTGGTTGGTTCTTGTTCTTGTTTTTGTTTTTGTTTTGCCTTCACAGTTGGCTGGCGGAATTAACGTGACTTGCATAACGCCCGAAAGTATGCAACGCGGCTGTAAAGTGTCACCATCACCATTCGCAGCGAACCTTTCTGCTCCTTAGCACCAGGACTCGCTGCTGGGCGAAAATAAAAACAAAATGCAACTAGGGAAACGTGTCACAAACTTTATGCTCCTGCCACGCGTCACGCACGCGATTTTCTCTTAGTTGTTTGTCACTTTGTCGGCGCCTTTTTGCCGCTCCAGATTGCGATACTCTTGGTACTTGGTCCTAGGACCTAGGTCCTTGCCGTGCCTTGCAACTTGCCCAAGAAAAATTGCACTGAAAATTAAGTGAACTGCCATTCCCGGCGCTGCATAAATTAGTGAGCTGAGATTTGAGCTGGAGCGGATCTAAAACTGAAGTAAAATAACGCCAATTTTCACTAAAGTTTTGGGAAACGGAAGCTAAGATGCTGTTGTGATCCTACTCCCGGGATATTTAAGTTGAGAGCTTGCAAATTAAACAATTACAGAAATGTAAACAGATTATAACCTTTGATTCGGACTAATCTGAACAAAATTAAACGAGATAGTTGCTGATAGTAATAGGCTCAAGAAACTTAATGTTTATTCAAGCTGGTTATGTTTCATATATCAGCAGAGCTTCATAAGTAAACTATCTAGTCCCAATTAAATTAATTTAATTAGTTGAAGTTGAACTATACATTTCCATTTTCGTTCGCTTGACACACTTGAAAACCACTTGAGTTTATAATAATTCCCAACATGTTGCAGAAGAAACCACAAGGACACGCACACAAACTGAGACTTGCCAGCAGCTACCCGAGAACAGTGGAATTGACAGTGCAATGGGCCCACAGTAGATCCAGGTCGGTCGACCGGGCATGTGGCTAGACCACGACTGTAGTTGCCACATGTCACCTTTCATAAAACATAGAATCACTCGGGGTATGAAGCTGTATGGCACTTCACACTAGCCGAGAGTGAAATGTGGCCAACACATCGTTGTAAACTGTCTTGGAGCAAACATGGAGCAGCTCTGAAGTGGGCCAATCTCGGCACTTGGAAATTGAAACGTTGAATGGGCGTGCGAGTGATGAAGACGTATTTGCCAAGGGTCGGCCTGACCACCAAGTAAGTTTATTGGACAAAGGTGCAAGTGAAAGTCAAATTTTGGGGATCTTCTGTTGTGGAATGCTTATACAAAAGGCTAAGGGGCACATATTAAATAACAAAAGGGTCCCAGATAACCCATAAATTACTTTTGTGAAGAAAAACCCCTTAAGTTTGTCTTGAGAAGATGTCGTGAGCAGACACTTCAGGATTCTGAATCCAAATCTTAGCTCGACTTTTAATAGAATGTATAGCAAAGTTGTTACAAAATAAGACCACTTCTGGAACTTAATCGTAGACTACCGGATATTTTCCACACCACTACTTGTTGTTAATAATTTTGTTTGTGTATTTATGAAACTAAAAATAATAAAATAACAAGTAGCAGCAAAGAGAAGTTGTATATATCTTTAGTACAATCATTTAAGCATTAAGAAATTAATTTGTTAAACATCTGCAAGTATTTTTGGACAGCCACGAACTATCTCAATCTCCGCTCATTACCAGTAGATGACAAAAAAGCTACTTCAGCGTAAATCATTATAATAATTTAACTAGAGGACCCCCTCGGAATAAAGTCAACGATGAAAGTTTTTCAGAAGAGAGACATAGATGGAGAATGGAGGAGACAAGCAGCTAGACCACTCCAGACGGACGAACGCCAAATGCATTTAAGTAGAAAATCTTTCCAAAAAAGGAAAACTAGAATGAAAGTAAAATTCAGCAAGCCGTAGATTTTTTACTCTTGCAGCTTCTCTTCGATTTTCTCATATTGTATTCTAAGGATAGTTGTTACTTGTTCTTCTTATATAAATTTAATAAAATAACTTTAAGAAGATGGAAACTGACTGACATATTTAATTCTATTAATAATCTGTTACCAAAACTATAAGAGTATATAAATCAAGACTATATAAATCAGCGGGACTTCGACTTGATATAAGGGCGCCTAAACGATTTCGTCGTGCCCATGGTCCTTTGGAACTTTTTCTTGCCAGAAACAGTGTCTGGCTTTATTTAAAAATCCCTTGGCAACAACTTTGCCAAATCAGTTGCGAGCTGACCAAATAAAAACCTCACAACTTGCAGCAGCAATAATAAAATCATATTTAAAAGTTTCACACCAAAGCAAAAAAAGGAGAGCGACATGAAAGGAAGAAAAATATGTGCAAGAACTTGCCGCATTTCCATAACAAAACTTTTGCCTTAAAAACAGAAAAGTGTTTTGAGCTTCTCGACACTAGGCAAAACAGTAGGAAAAGTAAAAAAAGAATCGAAACTAACCAACTAAACTTTTATTAAAATTGTAAATATTTATCAACATTCATAAAGAGCTGCAGCCATAGAAAAAGTAAGAGAACAAAGGACAGAACTTATTTTGAAATGATTAAGAAATATCTTTATTTATATACATATTAAACAAGGGCCTATAATATAAACACAGCATATTTTGCAAAATCGTAAACAAAATCAACTTTATTAATGCATATATCATAACTACCTTTATATTTTTAATTATTTTTATGATATTTATGCAGGGAGGCGAGTCCAACTAAATCTTATAAAATGAGCAAGAAGACTTACCTCTCGGTTGGCCTTTACCTTGGGATACCGGGCTTACAATTATCTGAAGATACATATGAGACCTAGAAAACTAACTTTAGAAGTTAAATTACATTAAGAAAATTATCGTTTCTGTTAAAAGGTATTATACAGTTTAATTAAATTAAGACATTTTTCTACAGTATTTTAACAAAGTAAGAAGAAACTTAGGATAAACGTGCCGGCTGATACTGATACTTATCCGACCTGCAAAGAGAGTAACAGTAATTAGTCACAGGTATTTCATTTGATCTACGACAAGTTTCTGTACGCATAATAAAGATCCAGATTTCGTATGCTGATGCTATGCTAAAGTAAGAATATTTCATTCCAACTTAAACAGCGACAACAATGTGCGTCTGTGCTCAACCCAGTTCTCGAGCATTTTCCGCCAGTCTCGAGAACAAAAGGAGCAAATTTGCATTGTATAAAATTAAAGCGAACGAGTGTTTAACATATGTAATTTTGACAAACACAAAGACAAGGCGGAAGGAGGAGAAACCGCGAAAAGAAAACTGACAGAGGATCATATTAATGCAATTTAACAGGGCGTATGCATAATATTTAGCTAAGCCGAAACCCAAAAAAAACACCGCGCAGCGAAACTTAATTAAAAATATGTGCGCATAATTATAACTATATTTAGCAAGCAACAGCCTCACACTTACTCTCTCACCCGCACAAGCTTGGGAATGTGCATTAATTTCGCATGCAAAAAATAGGGAGCAGCTGCACACAAAAGCCCAACGCAAAAAAATATGCTACAATCTTTTTTTTTGCCTCCGCTCACTGTGCGAAATAGTTTTTATTGTTTCTGTTTTAAATTGCTAGAGATTAGAACGGAATATGGAGCTTAAGTAAATCCAAACATGCTTGTGCATAACTTGTGCATTTTCTTATAGGTGCTGCTTAAAACCACTTTAAAATAAATGAATAAAATAAATGTTAAATATTAAATATTCGCTCCCTTAAGACTTATTATTAAATTTTTTGCTCATTGATATTTGTGAGTTTCCTATCTCTTTCTGCATATTTCTTGTATGCTACCCTGCATTTTCACATGTCATCGGTAGTCCAAAGTTATGAACGTTCCAAGAACATGTCACCAACTTGTCATCAGCGTGCCGACTTCGATTTCTGCCGAGCCGACAGTTTCATCCAACATTCGTGTTAAAATCGTCCCTCGGTCTCTCATTTTCCTTTACTCCCTCTCTTTAAAAGTAAACCAAATTTGATTACAGAGAGAACACCCAAAAATTTTGATTAATAGTTAATGAAAGTTTGATGACAAATTTATGCATAGTCGATAAATAGGTTGATGAATCATCCATGAAATGATCATGAATTTGTGGTTTACAATGATGATGACAAAACAAAGGTTTCGTTAATGAAAAGTTTATCACAGTTTATCACAGATGACAGCATAGAACATCTCCATGTTAATTTAATCAATAATTTTTTTGCGGAAATTGCATGATTCATCAGCAACACAAAAGTTTTTTTCAAATGAATTACTGATGACAAGAGAGACACCTCGTTTTTTTGGTCTTGATGGAGAAGTCGAGTGATCATAAGGTTTGAAACCATTAAACAAGCTCTACCAAAGACAAGCAGCTGGCTCTTAGTATATATATGATGATATATATGATATATAATAACCAAGAATCCTTCGCAGATATGTAACTCTTGCTTATTGGTAGATCTCAACATTTATCCCGGGTCGTCGAATTCGTAATTTTTTTTTAATTTACATTATTATCAATCAAAGAAATAGATATTAAAATACAATGTTCCAATAGAGTTCGTCATAATCTCTACAATGGCTCACCTTTTGCATTACACCCTATACTAGGGCTTGATTTCTGAAACCATTTTCCATATTCAAAATTAAATGTTTGTTTAACTTTCTTGCATTCTTTACCCCATAACATTTCACTATTTTATCGCATAATTTAAATAAATAAATTAAATAGATTATTTACAAATTCCAATCGGTTCGAGAAGACATTCCTTGCCCATAAATCATGCTTACCGACATGAGCGATGATCAAGAATATAATTAGAGCAAACATTTTAAAATTTATATTTTATGTAATACCATCAAATCAATCCATTTTGCCAAGTGTAAATTGTAAGCGGCCTTTGCTGATGATGATGATCCTGTGCCGGGTTTTGTCAACACGCCGCCAACATCCTCGTCCTGGTGTCCTGATGAGCGTCAGCAGTTACCGTAAATTATTTTATTTATACCGTCGGCCAGGCGCGGAGGAATCGCGGGGCCGGAAGCTGCACACTGTGAGCTGTCTGTGTGCTTGACTTAATAAAATAAATTTAGAAGCTGCCTGGCTCGTGCATCTCCCTCCATCAACGTCCCCCTCGCGCTCATCACGCCTCAGTTGGGCGGGTGTGCAAAACGGCAAAATGTGCATAATGTGTGTCGGTGTGCGCTGTGTGTGAGAGTGTGAGTGCGAGCGCACTAGCCTGCCGTTTATTATTTATGCATGCTGTGCAACATTTTCACCCAGCAGCTGCACAACAAACGCGAAAACGTGGCACGGCTGCCTGGCCATCAGATTTTTTCCTTTGTGACTTGTTTAGCTTTGCATCACTCGTGCACAGTGAAACGAAAGAGGTTGAGCACAGTGCACAGATTGTAGAATTCATTGATTTTTCGATCAATTCAATTCCTTCATATAGGATATCGTTTCCGATTTAAAGCGAATGTTGATCATCTTTGGATATATGAAATAAAAGAATGCGATTTCAACACACACACTGTCTTTTTGCTATATAAACTACATGTGGAGTTATTCTTAAAAAATCATGTCTCAAATTGCTTTAATGATAAATACAGAAAACTCTTCAAGAGTGGAGGAAGTTACGTTTGTCCAATTTAATCACAGATTTAATTTTGTTTGCCTCAAATATATAAAAATAAATTCAAATTGGGTTTTTTATAACACCTCGCTTTAAAGAGTATGCCCCATATATCATCAACTTTGACTATGGACAAGCACATGCTTTCATTCGACAATTGTGTCAAAACCGAATCTCTTCCTCATTTTCTGTCTTCAAAAATAGCACTTATGAATAGTTCAGGAAAGTTTGATGACAAATTGGTAAATAGTCGATGAAATAATTTGACGAATCATCGATTAAATCTAGATAAACTTTTTCCTCAAAAGTTGATGACAATACGAAGTTTCTGTTCACGAATATTCAAAAGCTGTTGACTCTTTTAAGGAAAACATACCCATATTAATTTCATTAGTGATTTATATGGAACATCAAGGACGATTCATCAAAAACACAGAAGTTTTTTGATTGCTTTTTTTGATGCAGGATTGCTCTCTCTTGGACGCTAACGCCAAGCACAGCAACATCACTTGGTAGAGAACGAGGCATTTGTTTTAGCTGCTCTCTAAGAGAGTTTCGCATTTTGTCTCTCCAAACACAATTGAGCGCAATCGCAACAGAAACAAATAAACCGTTACAACAGCGAGAGAGGTTGCTCCTTTCAAGTCTCTTGCGTTCGGTCTTGTGAGAGGATTGGCATGACCATAAGTATTAAGCCCATTTTACGAGCTCTGGGACTGATTTGATAATCAAAGATAAGACATTTAGAGCCTACAGCTTAAATGACATAATTGGATTATGTTTGCTGGACTATTGTCTGACTTAATTATATAACTTTATCTTGAATTCTATTTTTTTTTATTAAATGAGCCACAGTGAAATGAGTCACAGTGAGTGAAAACTGGGATTTTTTTATATAATAGCTTTACATAATTGAGTTTGACAACAATTTGCAAATTGCTTGCTAACCGACCTCAAAACTTTTTAAATTGGATTTATTTTTCAGCGTTTAGAGCGATTTATTTATTTTTACCTATGCGGCTTTGTCTGTGCGAATCATTTGCCATTTTTCATTTCATGCGCTTGGGTTTTGCTTTTGTTTTATCACCCACAATTGTTGGCATTTAGATAATCAAAATGTATCACAATATTTTCCAATTTAATTGGCTAGCACAAAAATAAACAGAAACACTCGCTTGCATTTAAAGTGGTATTTGTCGAAATTTTCAATGTTGAGTGAATGTATCGAGTTATTGATTTGATTGATGAAATTGTTTATATGTATTTTAGTATTGAGGGAAAATTTATTGATAGTTTTAACAGAAGAATTACATTAAAAATTTCAAAAAAAAAGACATCAATTAAACCCAATATTCCAGTTTCCGTGCATTAAAATGCAGATATACCTTAACATATATTTTTAAATTTTTAAATTGAGCCCCAAAGGCAACAAATAGTTCCGTAAATCTCTTTAAAATTGAATTTATTCTAAAAAGAGCCACAACAAAAGACGACAGCGAAAATGCACGGGGCCACAATGTAACTAGGACAACCTGCAGCAGGCAGGACAATAAAATGCATAAAAAAACATTTTCGTTTCTCTTTTCTCACATTTATTATTATTATTTTTGTTATTACTATTTTCGAGAGCCGGCGTCCTATTGTATAGCTGTGCATCATTAAATCTATGGAGAGGTCGATTTAATAAGTGTGGCTAGCCAAGGCAAACAGAGCACTGGCAAAGGATACGTAGCTCCATGTCCTGGGGCACTCCATTGTGAGCGTAGGCAAAAATTAAAGCTGCGCCTTTGGTCAGCAAGTTTCGTGTGGGTGCTGGTGAGCTTCGCAAAGCAATTTACAAAAGTTTTTCCATCAAAAATCCGCTGTCAGTATAAATATCCTTAAAATAGCCAACACGGCTGCTAAGCACACACACACACTTAGCAGCTCATGGATGATGAAGGATCCTGGCCGCTTCCTGGCTGGCTGCACTTTGCTCCTGCCTGCAGGAATATGATTTATGGATGCATGTGCTGATATATGCCATGTGCCTCCTGTCTGCCCCATGCCCTCTCCCCCTCACCCCTCCATCGCCACCCGATCCGCTGCTCCTCTGCACGTCCGTCTATTGTTGGCGCCGAAAATTATGCTACAAAATTTTTCCGTCTCTATAACTAGCTCGCACACTCTTGCAGCCTGCACTAGTGTAGGGCTCATCCATTTGTAGACCAAACAAAGAGGAACGTATTGTCCACACACACTCACACGAGCACAGGCTCGGGCTTACTCTGATTTTCACTGGTAAATCAGAGGCACTTTAAATTGAGCATGTTACATTACAAGGACCCTCCGAGCCCCTCCTTCCCGAAATGTATCTCCACAGGCTTACCGGCAAAGTGAAGCGTTGTTCCCAGCCTCTTCCCTCCATCTCATACTCGATTTGCTGCGTTTTGAAAGTAAATTTGTTTAAATGTTTGAGCTGCGATTACTCCTTCCTCATTTTGTATTGCCAACTGACTGTGAGTTCTAAAGTTCATTTTCAAGTGCTGAAGCCTGATGCGGTTCGCTTTGATTTTTCTTTACCAACTTTAGTTGCGCGGGTATTCCTGTAATCTTAAACAATTCTAAAAGTTTATATAGGAGATTTAAATTGTACAGAAGAAAATTAAATTTTTTAAAGAAAAACCTACGGTTAGAGACATAAGATAAAGAGCAAGACAAAAGATCGGAAGTATGACCTTTCTTGGGTTCTTGGGTTCTAACTCAAATTTTCAGAAAACGTTTCACAAATCTTCTTATTCTCCTTTTTTCTGTAAAATTTTTGGGGAAGTAAAGCTATAGCTTTGTGCTGGACCCGGACATACGGACGGACATACGAACGGACAGACATACAGACGGACAGAGAAACTGACGGACAGACGGGCAGTCGGACATGGGGATAGAAATGCCTCGATCTTTCGATTACATACAAATTCGGTTGTCACAAGTATTGTATTTAAAAATATCAAGATTAACTTATTTATGGCTGTTTATAGTATTTTAGTAAACATGGATATTTCTCTATTTACCCCAAGTTGAGTTTAGAAAAAGCATTCTTCACATTTTTATGGATGCGAAAAGGTATAAGAGCACCGGCGTAAGTTAATCCCGAAATCCGTACACTTGTGCACTTCAAATGCTTCGCACATGATGAAAAATGTAACTCCCCTGGCATATCGAATTTGTTGAATTCCTTCGCTTGCCTCATCGAACGATGGCCTTCCTTTCGATTTTTTACATCCACTTTATCAATTTGGCCAATGAAATTCGACAGCGCCTTTAGTTTTATTCATCCCTGTTTTGGTTTGTGCATTTTGTTTGTTTTTCGTTTTAGCACTTTATCTTGACTGCAAAGTTGGAATAAATCATTCATCATCGACTGACTGCGCGAATCGAACTCTGCTTTCGTGGCTTTCTATTGTTAGCTTCAAGTACCGATACCACCTGGCTCGTTTTTATTTCCATTGTGCTGCGCTGAGAAGCCAGTAAGTTGAATTGATTTTCGTAATTGGTTGAAATCAATCGAATCCTTCTGGCCATAGCTCGTGCAATTACTTCGCATTCTTTTGCGGTTGAGCTGTCAAAACTTTGCGTATCATGGCAATTATTGAGTGCGACCATCAATACAACATTTGTTAACTGTCAAATGAGACTGTCAAATCAATACAAACTTTTTTCAAGCTTTATTGCTGTCTTTAAACTTTTATAATGTTGTGGGGCTCACCTGTTACATACCTACAACTAAATAGAAAATATAACCTATACAAGTTCTATATGGCTGTCAAATTTGTTGCATCGGCACAGTTGTCACTTCTAATCTTTTCAAAATTGCACGGCAAGCAACAGTTGAGACTAAATCGATTACCCAGTGATATCCAATGACTCGGGGCTAAGTTCGACGGCATTGATGAGCCAGCAGCCTGTCAGGACTCCGGCTCAATCTCTGCCCGTTTCTGGGATGCTCTAACGAGTTCTAAAACATTTCGCCCAGCTAAACGAAGTTCAACGCCCTGAATAACAAGTAGTTTTCCACAACACAGACTATTTTCCTATTTTTCCGTGAGTCTACTTTTTTTTGCTGCGGCTTACGTTGCGGAAGACTTGCGCCGAAGCTTGCTTGAGACTAGTCGGGAGTGCAGAACCCAAACTGAATTCTAATGAGGTAGGTGCGTATACTTGCTGCAGGTCGGACTTACATAGAGTCTTGATGGCGAGGAACTAATGAGCAGCTAAATATATGTTGACAGTCCGAATGCCTCGGCGCTAATTAATCGCATTGTAATCTACGGCATTTGAGCCCGTTTTGTGGCTAATAAATTCCGCATTGTCAACAAATTAATATGAAATTTTATTTATTCGCCATGTGCTAAATTATGAATTATGCATTTTACATACATACAAACGAAGTTCGTAATTTAAATCCGTTTATCTAACCTTATCCCCTCATCGTTCACCAATAATTATTCCCATTTGTTTCGGATTTGTATTGTGATTTTTACGCTTTTTTCACCCCTTTTTTCGGAGACTATAATCCCTCTGTGTGTATTACCGACCGCCATCACTTTAAAAGTGTAGTATTATTTGCTTTAATTAAAATGGATTAGTTTTCCATCGTTCGTGTGCCAATTTCATTTGTTTTTTATGCATGGAAGTACCTCCAGTTAAACAGTTTTATAGATTAAAAATATGACTGTGTGAAACAGAAAAGAATAGATATAAAGTAATACCAAAGTATATATATTCGATTTATAAAAAGAGCTTAAATTTGTATTCGTTCATCTTTTCACAAACTAGCCACTGTCATAATGCCAAGGAATAGGCAACGTAAACCAATCGGGCAGGGCCAGGGACAAGGACGAAAGCCGATAAAGGGTCTGGCCAGAAGAAGGATTTACTCAGCAAAAAAGGATAACGAGAAAACCCCGAACAAAAACAAAAGCGCGTTGATGTATGATGTTGCCAATTGTTTGAAGTAAATCAAACGGCACGGAGCTGGCGAGTGGAGGACGATGTTACGGATGGCAGGGAGCCGGATAAGTAAGTGCAAGACGGCAAAAGGCACATCCTGTGGTCGAGGCCTCAATGAAGCTACAAAGCAACCGTTGCCAATGATTGCCATGGCCTGGTGCCTACGCTATTGGGCTTTATGCCAGCTGCCTTGGGCCCGGGTAAACAAAGCGCATTGAAAAATTGCCAGGAATAAAGTAAGCGACCAACTGCCGGGCAGTGCGGCCCAAAAGCTGGCGCCCATGTCCATGTGTTGACAGCTGTAAGAGGCGGAGAGTCATTTATATTTCTGTTACCCAGCCGGACTCGGTCTGGTCCAGCTCGGGCTCACTTTGAGCTATTCAATCAGCCGGACGACCGGCCGGACCGACAACTCTTTCTGAATGTGGTCAATGCCGGGAAGAGGGGCACAAATTAGTGAGGACAATGCCGCCTGTCGGCATGCAGGCGTCATCAATTAACTTGAATCCAAATCGAATATTTATCGCGTATACTCATTCCGAAATTTCCATAAACCTAATGCAAATATGGCCGTGTAATCCGAATTTATCGCCGCAAATTGCCAAGGCAAAAGTCTCACCCAATAAACAGACGCATTTAACAATTCTAAATGGGCTCGGCAATGAAAAATTTATTATTTCGGCCCTTCTATGAATGAATTAAGGTCCCGCCTGACTTGTCTAACGTTTAGTCCAGCACTCGAAATAAGTCCAAATGAATTATTTCTAAATGACGGCAAAAAGAAAACCTTGCAAATTTTTGTACACAAAGAGAAACAGGGAAAATAGTTTATTATTTGGGTCATTGACTCGAGGCCAAGCTAACCCTTTTTGATTTCGAAAATAGACAAATATGCTTTAAGAATAGTAAATTGTGTATTATGACAATTAACATCGATGTGGCTTGATTTTAAGTAACTATTTTATTTGCGTTAGGGATTCGAATACATTGTTTTGTTATAATCATGGAAATTATTTGTAATATTTTATCTGTCAATCTCGTAGTCAATTATTTTTATCCTGTTAGATTTGGGAAACGATTTAGAACATCAAAGGTTTCAGAAATACATTCTATTTAAGTAGAAATAGTAAAAGTAATATTATGGATTAGCGACATGGTACTTATCTGCCAATGGGTCATTGTAAGTGCAACGCCCGATTTTGCAGTATGAAAAATGCATTTCGAAAAAACTCGCAGCAAACCATTTCAAAATTAGCACAATTTGCGCAGAGTTGCAAAAGTTGGGGAACAAAAAAGCAAACAAAAAGTTAATTAAAACAAAAATGACGGCCAGTGGTCGGTGGTCGGTTGGCGGTGCCGCAGCATTAGCAGCGCAGTCAAAAATGCAGCCGGAAAATCTGCGCGCCATCTAAAACAAAAATTAATTTTTGGGCCAAAGGCAGGGAAAGTTTTTATGTTGTTCTCATTGTTGTTGTTTTGCTGCCCAGGCGAGAGCTTGCATTGTTTTGCATATTTTATACGCCGGAAGTGTGTGCGGCCCCCAACGACCAAAGCCCTCGCCATCATTCCTGCCAATCTATGCCCCAAACGGCGAAACTAAAAAAAAGTATATGCAACACGCAAATTATGCAGCGCAAGGCGCATAAGACAAACTTTTGTTTTGCGGATTCGACAACCGGCGAAATGAAAATTAATACGAAACCCAAAATGGAGGCGCACCCACACATCGACATAAATGTATCGGGGATTCACAACAGCATCAACAACTGGAGCAGCGACTGTGTAATTAAAAATGCTAGAAATGGGCAAAGCTGAGAGTCCCCTTACATTGAGAATGATATCGGACATGTTCTCAGCCAAAAATCTGGGCCAAGGACTGAAAAACGTTCTTAAAGTGGAAAGCTTTCGAAACTCAGATGTTCGAAAGCTGTAATACTTGTGGATTTTCTACTTCATGTAACTGGTTTGAAGGCAGATTAACAATTACATCGCTTATTTACAGAAGAGAGGTGGGCACGAAATATAACAGAAAAAGCATCAAATAGAATGTTTAAGTTCATCGGAAATCACACAGGATTTGTTGTTGCAACTTCGAGTTCGTGGCATCGGGACATTTTAGCCTCTTCCACACTTATTTTCAATATATATATATATCATTGTAAAATAGAAAAAGGCTTTGATAAAAAATTATAAGAATCAATTTAATGTGCAACCCTTTAAGATCTAGCAAGATTAAGACTAAATTACGGCAGGAGAGTTGCTGTTCCGATTCCTTAAGTGGTTGAGTCACATTCTCAGAAGTCTCTAGTGTCTTGGTAGTTCCACTTCCGATTCCTTGAGTGTTGTCCGTCACCTTCTCAATAATCCCTATATTCTTCGTAGTTGGAGTTTCGATCTATTTTATTTTGAGAAGACTCTACTGTATTTGTTGTTTTTTCAATTGAGCCTACCATTTTCCTTTTTCGTTGTTTTTTTGACTCAATTCCGATAATTTTGGAACATCGTCTCTGTGTCTTTATAAGGTTGTTCTCCAAGTACCAGCCAGGATTTGGTACACAGCAATATGAAGCTGTCCTCGGCAAGCACGCAGAATCAAGGTGCGCCAATCCAGGGCGAAAGATATTTTGCGACACGCAGCGACCAAGCCGCTTCTTAGGTCCGCGCCAGCAAACTAAGTAGAACTAGAAACTATGACGTGGCAAATTTAAGCGAGCTGCCAAATCTTACCATTTAAACCGTCAGAGTAGTCCAAAGTCATAAGAAAATTTAAAACTAGCATTAAAAACACCAAAGCGCCCACCATTTTCGCTCAGATGGGACACAGCCATCGAAGTCACCACTTTATAATACCGTTTGAAACCAGAGTAAGTATTTGGGTATAACATGCTCAACTAATCGAATTATATACTAATTAAGGTACTGCCTGGAACATCTTATGGTCCAAGATGGCTTCAAGATGTGTTATATTTGTCTTATTCTGAGCAGCACATAGTTCCCTTTGGACAATGTTTGTATCTGTACCGGTCAAGGGTGCAAGGGTCCGAAGGCTTTACACAGTCTCCCCATCCCCATCTTCCTCTGCAATCTTAAGAGAAGTACTTAATGGAATATACCGTTAAGACTGAATCGTGTTGACTTACAGACTTGTTGAGTTTTCACCTCTGCGAAGAAAAAGCTCAAGAGCAAGAGTCCAAAAATGTGTGCTGTTAAGTACATCCTCTATTCAGCTATGTTCTGCGAGCATCTACTGTTTTCGTCGATCTGCGCAAAATATCTTAAATTTTGATATAAGTAGGAGAGGATATCCTATTTTATGCTTCTGCTAAATGTCAGAGCAGAACCGATTAAAAATGCCACGGTCGAGTGTGCTCGACTTTCAGAAACCCGGTACCGATGGGTTTTTTTGCTCTACACTTTTCGCTGTTGGACGAACATGCTTCCATTCGCTCTACCTGTATTCGAAATTTTCTCAATGAAAAATTATTCCATTAAGCTCAAATTTTTGGTTAGCGGTTTGTGATCTGGATTCACAATGACTTCTATGAAGCAAACTCCCCTGGAGTTTCAATCTGTGTCGCCCGGTTTCAAGGATTTATTAAGTCGGTTTCAGACTACGAAAGCCTATTTAAAAACGCTGATTAAAAAGCTACTAAGTGTTTCACCAAAAAGAAAGAAATGTAGCTTGTCTAACAATCATTAGCAAGTTCCATACCCTTCCTTTTTTCAAAAGTGGCATGGCAAATATAGACTAGCTCCCAAAATCTTACCATTGAAACCCGTAGAGTAGTCCAAAGTCATAAATGAATTTAAAACTAGCATTGGAAACGCCAAAGCTCAGATAGGACACAGACATCGAAGTCACCTCTTTATAAGACCGTTTGAAACCAGAGTACGTATTTGGGGATAACATGCTCAACTAATCGAATTATAATTAGTATATAGTACTGGCTTATGTTTCAAGATGGCTTCAAGATGTGTTATATTTTTCTTATTCTGAGCAGTACATAGTTCCCGTTGGACAATGTCTGTATATGTACCGGTAAAAGGCGTAAGGTCCGAAGACCTAACACAGCCTCCCCATCCCCATCTTCCTTTGCAATCTTAAGGGAAGTACTTAATGGAATATGCCGTTAAGACTGAATCGTGTTGACTTACAGACTTGTTGAGTTTTCATCTCTGCCAGAAAGAGCTCAAAAGCAAGAGTCCAAATATGTGTGCTGTTAAGTACATCCTCTGTTTAGCTATGGTAATACCTTTTGCGAGCCTATACTGTTTTCCTCCATCTGCGAAAAAATGTTGAATTTTTATATAAGTTAGAGAGAATTCCCTATTTCATGCTTCTGCCACATGGCAGAGCAGAAAAAATTCAGAAGGCTACAGTCGATTGTGCTCGACTGTGAGATTCCCGGCGAAAAAGTCTTTTTTACTTTAGACTTGTACTTTAATACGAAATTTTCTCAGTTTCAGTTTTTGTCGACTGGCTTCAGGAATTTTTTAAGTCGGGTTTTAGACTACGGAATCCTACTCACCAAAAAAAGAAAGAGTTGTAATATGTCTAACAATCTTTTCCTCACGCTTCAATTTTTTTAACAAACATAATTCTTACTAAGCTTAGCATCTTTAACCAGAATATCGACTTATCCCGTATGTATCGCACTGTTAATATATCGATACAGCATCGATATTTTCCCTATCGGACAGTATTAATATATCGATATTTTTCTTATCTGTTTCAATTTGTATTAATATGGAGGAAGTTAATTCTGATTGTGCTCCCTTTGACAGTATCAATTTTGATTTTTCTCATTAAACCATTAAAATCTAAAATCTAATCTAAGAGAACATCTGTTTGCATTTGGTTATGTATTATTATATATCATTTATTTCTGCGTGGGTATAATCTGTAAATTAAAACGAATTATATACAAACTATGTTACTTCATAATTACTTCACTTTTAGTGGCTGATTAGGATGTACCATATTTTTTTTACATTGAGCAGCATAAATATTTTTCTGGACAAAATTTGTATTTGTATCGGCGAGAAGGACATGCGAAAGACGCAGCTACACAGATTCCCCATCCCCATTTACCTCTGCAAACTGAAGAGAGGTACTTATTGGACGATATCGTTAGAACTGAAATGATTTGACTTACAGATACGTTGAGGTTCCATCGGTGCGACGAAAGAGCCCAAAAACAAAAGTGGAATTATATGTGCTGCTAGGTACATCCTCTATTCAGGTATAGCCTGCAATGCTTTCCTCGCTCTGTCCAGAAAATCATTAGCTTTGATTGAGGCCGGGAAGAATTTCCTATTTCATGCATTCTCTAAATTTCTAGAACGTGCGAACACAAAGAGAAAAAAAGTGCCATAAAACAAGCTTTGTCGGTGCTATTTTGAATGCATATTTTATAATTATGGTATTTCCAAATAAATAAAACTGATTATATTGAAATAAAACGAGCAAAACAAAAATTTTGCATTTACTTACTTTACTTTTTTTACTTTTTTTTTCATTTTTAGTATTTTTGTTTTTAATACAATACGTTTGCATGTGTGCATAATCTCTGTATCCAATCGATAAGCTAGTTATGTTACTACTCGGAACTACATGTACATGAACTTACTTGGAGTACCTACTAAGGGTTTTTGAAGATGATTTTTTTCCGTTCTTGAGCAGCAAATTCGTCTTTTTGGACAATTTCTGTATATGGGGCGGCGAATTAGACAAGGCTGCGCAGCTGGTATACATCTTGCCCATCCCCATTTCCCTATGCAAACTGGATAAAAGTACTTATCGGAAGATGCCGCTAGGACTGATTCGGGTTAACTTACGCACAGGTTTAGCTCCATTCGCTCCGAAGAAAGAGCCCAGGAAGAAAGCTGCACATATGTATGCTGTTAAATACATTCTCTTTTCAAGTATGGCAATTCCTCCTGCGAGCCAACACACTTTGCCTCGATCTACTTAGAAATTTGTAATTTGGATTCAAACCGGAGACAATTCCCATTTTCATGCTACTGCTTTATTTACCGAACGCACCAACACTGAGAAAAAAATGAGGAAATTTAGCAGCCTTTTTCAATACACTTTTTTTAAGTAAAATAATTTTTTTAACTATTTTAGCCCGTACATATTTTAAAATATTTAAAAACAAAAAAACATATAAACATAATTATTAACCAGCAAAATTACAAACGAAATCTTGTTATTGTACTGTGTCAATGTGTATAGGTTTATTAAGTTTGAATATAAATAGAGTAATCCAAGTGTCCGCGAACCATTTGTCATTTGAACAACATGGTGTTGGCCAAAACTATTTTTTTTAATTTAATGTTTTTTTTTTAAACGATGTATATTTGGTTATTTATTTAATCTAACCTAAATGGCAACTTAATCTGGTTGTACATTGGGGGAAAACCAAAAATTAAACACAGGGTGATGCTGTTACTTAATTACAATTTACAATATTTACATTATTTACATTATTTACAATATTTACATTTTATTTATTTATTATTTTTATTTTATTTTTTATTTATTTATTTACAATAACTAATAGAGAACTCTGGAAGGGAGATCAGCTGGACATTTTAAATGTGGAAATATTAAGTTTTACCTATTTAAGTGATCATGAAAAATTAGAATATGTGAACATGTTTTGGGTTCAATAAAAAGGTTAGTACATTTAAAAAAGTAAAACTTTAATAAGTTTTGTTATTAGTGCTGTCAACACAAATGTAGATGTTGAAGAAGTTCAAAATACACAAAAACTTTATTGATTTTTCTGTAATTTCAACATCACGTTCGAATAAATGTATTTATTTTCGATTTATTTACTGTTTATCTATGGCTTAGTTATCCGTATTCATGATTTTCAGGGAAAAATTTGGTAACTCTAGGTCTTAGTCTTTGAGACGAAAAGACGGGCACACGGTCATGGCTAAATAAGCTCGGCTGGTGATGTTGATCATGAATACATTATGGGATAAGAGATTTTTGCTCATGCCAGTTATACTAATTAATTTTCAGTTGGCATTAAATTATAATAATAATTTTTAATCTTTCTCATGTCGTGTTATTTTATATAATTCAACCAGTTTGCATACTGTTTTCTATATACCAAAATATATATATTTTTCTTAATTCGTAATTTTTAAGTAAGGAAAGAATATTTAGTTGATGTTATGTTTTCATCGCTGTGCTTATTCGGCTTGGAATGCAACATCAAACTGGTTTCCACCTTAGGGAGGATGCTGGGCAAAATAAGAAATGCTTATGTACATATAAAAAATAATATCAACAAAACCCGAACATCGGCTTATATCGGGTTTGGTTGTGTCGCTTTTGTTTTTGCCGGCAGCGGCGACTAAATATCAGAGACGGTCAAACCAGCCCCCAGCCATGACTGGCGGTTGTGCACTATATGTACATATGTACATACACACATATATACATATGTGGTTCCCGAGTCACTCATTCTCCACCACCCATCTCGTCGCCCACATCCACAATGCACAATGGGAAAAAATTGATTTTTTCGCATAAATAAAATATTTTTTCTAAGTAAGTACGAGTACTTTTGTAAGATTTACAAAGCTTTAATATATTAACTTAGGCCAAATTTTCCAATATTTGTTTAAGCCAAGAAATACGATATTGGCGTAAAGTTTCTGTGATGTTTAAGTTTAAGTACTACAACATCAAGTGTTACCAAATAAGAGAGAGTTATCATAAATTTTAAAGAATGTAATACCCTATTTAAAACTGTCTCCCTTTACAATTTTTGAGGAAGGGCATCACAGTAGAGCACTGTAAAACAATTTTAGTCTATTTACTCGAAGAATTATCTCCAATTATACCAAATATATGTCATATATATATATAATAATATACTATATGTAATATAATATCCAACCGGTATCATAAAATTTAATTATAATCGATGTATTCCGAAAGTATTCTATGTCTTACAGGATGTGATAGAAACTAACAGACCAACTGGTTGTCCTATAGCGCATTATTAAACACTGACATTGCCCGCTTTACAGCACATGTTACAAATTATTGTGCAATTTTACCTAAGGTTTCATAATATATAAATATAATAGATAATAATTTTTAAATTATACAAATTATATATATTTTTTTTATTATACTTCCCGATTGTTCCTATGACATCTTAAGGTCTTTAGATAAGTGACAAGTAGAATCGGATAGACGAACAACTGATGTGCCTAGATCGACTTGTCGGTTAATACACGGTCGAAAATACCCTTACTGCATTGGAAACTTCTGATCAAAATTATAGTATATGCAAATCCATTAAAATGTTATAAATAAATACATATATTTATATGGTTGATTTATTTGTTTAACATTTTGGTTGAAATAAATGTTATTATTGTAGTTTCAATTTGTTGAACTCCAATATCTGCAACATTCCTAAAAAGATTAATATTTCAATTTGCTTACGACTTAGTTCGTGAAAATAGTTCTATACCTTAAGGTTAAAGCTCAGTTAACTTAATCTGTTACCTGAGCTGCATAACATGTACATACCTGAAAGCTGTTAAGTTGAATCCACCAAACGTAATTCTTTTTATACAAAGTAAGATAATAATGCAGTTATCTAAAAGCTAAGGAAATTCTACTTAACATGACAATTTTTGGAAAGCTATCAGTAAGACCTAGAGTTTACGACAAAAAAATTGACTTTTTCCCATTGTGCATTGATCGATCTCGTTGACGCTGTGGGAGATTACCTCAGTCACTTGAGAAGATCGGACGACACACAACGCATTCCGCATTTCGGCTATTTTCGTGTTTAAGTTTGGTGATCGAAAGAGGCATTATAAACTAAATAGACCGTGCTATAATTTGTAAGGTGAATAATAAATTATAAGAATTAAAACTAAAAGGTTCACGGAAATCTCCGTTTTTATACTTACCGATTGATTTTTGCTTTCGAGAACCAGGTCAAGTGCATTGTTTTTATGGTATTAATGCTTAAGCAATTGTAAAATGGGAACTGATGTAATGAAAATGTGATGAAAATTGCCTAAAGCGAAACATATGCAAGCGAAATCTGCAGCGGCCACAGTTTTACAATAGCTGAGAGCGCCGTCGAACACAGTTTTAAAGTCACAAGGTAAAAGTTAAAGCTAGATTTGTGAAATCTGAATCAATATGAATATTACCAGAGATAGAAGGTCAATTTAATTTTGACCTTAAGATGTTCGAAATTGCAATAAGATGATATATTTGCAAGTATGCACTTAGTAGAACATAGTAAAACATAGTAATAAATTTCATAAAATATACCTCCCCATAAGGTTACTTTATTACATTTCTCAGTGGCGCCAGCCATTTCATTTAGGTTTTTAGTGGCGCTCTTGTTTGCAACGTGCCATCTTTTCCATTAATCTTTTAATTATTAAGCAAGCTTCGTTTATATTTATAATGTATAAATTAAATTAAATAGAACCAACCTTAGACTCAAAATTTATATATGCATGTACATATGTACATATGTATGTATGTCCAAGCTACTCAGCAGAAACCCTTATTTTACATGCATTTTACATACATTTTTTCTGCCCTTTTCCGGTTAGCAACATTTTTATGCCTGCTTGACTTAATATTTTATATATTTTTTTAAATGTTATGATGATATTTAATAACAATTTATTTATAATTCATATAATCCATATTGTAATATATGCTTTTAGTATTTTATGGTATAATTTTGGTATGGTTCTAGACAAATAAGCCCAGTGTTACCAGTTTCTCGTGTTTTTTCCGTAAAATCTGTATTTTTTAAAGCCCAACCGCGGGAAAACTTAATAATTACGTGAAATGAAATTCTGCATTGATTATTTCTCTGTATTTTCCATAGAACTTATTTTGCGGCAAATATTTCGATTTTCAAGTACCTTGATATCGAAAATATTTTAAATATTGAGCTTCAATTTTAATATATTTCGTGTACCAAATGTGGATCGATTCTCGCGGCACAACAAACGTTATGCACGAGTTATATACCTATGTATTAACCGATTCAATTAAAACTGTTGATGGCCACAATTAAAAAAACTTTCTTTGTCATGCTTTAACGCCGAGATCGAATATATTTGTAAACCAGGTCAATACACTAAAACTCATGAGTAGTATTTGAAAATGCTGTTATAGCTATGAATTCTGCATAAGCGTACTCTGTATAAAAAAATAATAAATTAATTATTTATAATTCTATGTCTATTAAAAGATACAAATTCTTATTTATCATTTAAAATAAAATTTTTTCAGCTATTTTTTTTCTCCTCTTTCCGTTAAATAGTATTTTTTCTGATAAAAAGTTGGCAGCACTGAAAATGAGTCAGTGTCTACCTGTAAGCGCAAAGATGTCGAAGGCGAAGAAGGTTTTGGATGAAGCCCGGGAAACGCAAAACCGGGAGCTGGACTTGGTGGACAAGGGCTTAACCTCCTTCGAGGAGTTGCCTGGACTGTGTGAGTATTAGGGTATCGAAATAAAACGCCGTTTTTCCATAATATCCGCTGAGGAAACTCCCACGCAAAATGAGGCCTCGCCCAGAACATACATATGTACATAAATTGGACATATTTCTTCAGAATAAATATGTTGTTTAATTTATCAAACGCGGGATCAGTGATTAAAGCATAACACCATGCATTTCTATTTTATTTTAGGGCAAAGCATACCGTTTTATTTTTTGTGATGACGCCAACTTACATCTACATACATACATATGTACATATCTAAATACATTTGTATGTTTGTTCACCGAACGTTGTATAAAACGTAAACAAATGCAAAGTATTACCTTTTTCATAATGTGTTATCTTAAACTTTAACGTTCGGTTACTTCACATTTATGTTGCTTCTGGAGAACTATGGAACATTTTGAAGACTTTGTATGTATGTTGTTTATATTATTTAATTTGGTGAAGCAAATACAGTGCGCACGCTTATGCTCTTGTATCCATCTCGCTCTAGCACTTGGCGTCTATACTTGTTGCGTTCAGAGTCAGCTGTTTACATTTAAACCCTGTAGAAACTCTGCATCAGTTACTCAATTATATTATAATTATTTTTTTACCCAGTAACTGTCGGGTAAAAGAGTATATATCTACATATATAGATGCATTATTTTAGGTATTATTCTTGAGAAGTACTCTTGTCACTAGCCAATGTAGCTTGTCCGCTACAAGCATAACATTCTTATCTGTTCCACGCAAATCAAGTTTGTTCTTCTAATAATTTAATACAGACTTTGGAGGAAATTATTTATAATTGTATATACATTTTTTAATATTTCCTTTCTTTATTTCCAGTCAACATGTCCAATATCACGCGTCTGACTTTGTCACACAACAAAATTAGTGTGATTAGTCCGGGAATCGCTAACCTGCTGAATCTGGAGATTCTGAATCTCTCCAACAACCAACTGACCGAACTGCCCGTCTCGTTGTCATCCATGCCCAAGCTTCGCATCCTAAACGTGTCCATCAATCGGCTGATCAACCTGCCGAGGGGCTTTGGCGCTTTTCCCGTGCTGGAGGTCCTTGATCTGTCCTACAATAATCTGAATGAGCAGGTGCTGCCTGGCAACTTCTTTGGCATGGAGACGCTGCGTGCTTTATATTTGGGCGACAACGATTTTGAGTACATACCCAAAGAGGTTGGTCAACTGAAAAACCTTCAGATTCTGGGGCTGCGCGACAACGATCTGTTGGAGCTACCCCGCGAGGTTGGGGACCTGGTGCGGCTACGGGAACTGCACATTCAGAACAATAGGTTGCAGGTTTTGCCGCCGGAGATCTCCCAACTGGATCTGCTAAGCAATAAATCGGTGATGAAGATGGAGGAGAATCCGTGGGTGAATCCCATTGCAGAGCAATATCTTCTGGGCATTAGCCATGTTATCGACTATCTTAAAACCGAGACATACAAAATGTGAGTGCTATATACTACATACTAAGGCAACTACAATTTTACCCGACTCATCTGAAATATATCTCTCGACAGCATCTACAACAGACACATGCAGGCGGGACGCAGCGGACCACCACCACCCAAGGCCGACAAGAGCAAGAAGGCCTCTCGAATACGTGCTTAATAGGGAAAACTTACTTGCCCCCAGTAGAGTCTTCTGCGGAATTGTGTTCGTCTCGTTTGTTGTTAACAAAACTGTTTTTGTATACTAATTTCTAAGTATTTGTACACTAATGAGAAGTTTAAAAAAGTGCCTTTAACTTTTAATTGTCAACTAATTTAAATAAAATAAAATTATTTAAAATGATTCTTCCTTTGGAGCTAGTAATTGATTTCAGATCGTGGAGGACGATTTTTTACATTGTAAAGATTAATCCACGCTTAATATATAATAATAGATATTATTATTGTCCTTAGTAAATACTTCGTTAAAAAGGAAGTTAACAATACAGTCTGTGTGATTATAAAATAATCATTTCTTTAAAGGATATATAGCAGCAGGATAACCGATTTGACCTAAAATTCGGAAATAGTTCATAGGTGCGCACTTCACTCGAATTTTTTTAAGATTTCACTTCAAAATATGGCATATATCAATATCACTTGCGTCAGTAATTTCAGAAAGTTTTGTACATTTCTGACAGTGATACCTCTTAGGGACTGTCCTTATATTACGTAATTACGCTTTTTATTATATTTGACCCCTACCCCATAGAATCAAAAGTAGTTGTAGCAACCAACATGTTTATAACTCCTTTTCTTAATTTTCTTAATTTGTTTGTTTTAATTTGTGGATTTTCCAAACGGCGCTGTAAGCAAATCCTTAATATTATGTATAATTTGATCTAAGCTTGTCTTTACCTTCCGTTTTTCTCGTCAAGAAATCCCTTCCTATGCAGTCCATTTTCGGAAATATTTTAATAATGCATATTCCCTGATTTTTTAGATGCAAATACAAGCCGCACGTTCCACACATTTTCTAAAACAATTAACTTAAATATTTTTTTATATATAATGATCAAGTAATCATTTTCGTAACCCCCTATACCCAAGCAATCAAACATAATGAATTCGTTAAACTCCCCCCTCCCTGGGAGATTACGTAATACATATATTTTGACAACTCCATACCTAAACTAGGATTCAGTGAAATCACTTCCTCTTTATATAATTAAATATTATCTACTTATCAATATATTGTCGAAATATTTAAATATGTATATCCGTAAGCGAACTTGCGGGAAAAGAAAGATTAACCCAATTTGTTATATACTTTCCCAAAATCAAAATTCACCCCTTTTTAATACTTTTTGAATGAAAATAAATGCCAACAAAATGGGTTATTTTATAAAATAGTTGTTTTCTTGTTTTTTTATTATCATTTCTCATAATCATTCATTTTTTTAAGTTTTCCATAATCATTATTAATTAGTTTACTTAAAGTCATTTAATTAATTTTTTATTAATTAAGTTTAAATTAATAGTTAAATGTTTTTTGTTGTTGTTCTTTGTCTGCTATTTTGTTTGAGAAAAACCAAAGCTTAGACTTGCTTTGTTCGCGTTTTGTTCGTTTCGTTATTCCGCATACTTCACTTGCCAATTCAAATTGAATAAACAGACGTCATATATCAATTGATGTAATTAAGTTTTGCTTATGAACTTACTTCGCAATTGTATGATTTTCAATTTCAATGTATCTCCCCTTACTGAATATTTTAGTTTGTATATATTTCTTAGTTTATTTACAAGAGTTTGATGTTATTCGTTACGCAGGGTCTCGCAGGAATTAAAAATTAAGCTAACACAGATCACGGGATTGAATTACACCTTATCAGCAGACATCTTGAGTAGACGAGCATAATTAAAATGAGAGAATTACGTAAATCAAAATCATAAATACGCCTTTTCGCGGAGTTGTGCATCAGTTTGCAGTGTTTCCTATCCTTCAGGCTTCCGACTACAAAATACAGACGGAACAAAAAACATAAACTAGTAACCGAGGAGTCTGCACAACAAGCACACACAGACTCCGACTCCGACTGCGTCATGCAGGACCTACGCAATACAAGTACTTACATAAAAATACACTTCAGTGTGCAGATATACATATAGATACATGATAGATAACATTAAACATAATCAGTGGCGGTCTTGCTACCAGCTCTCTAAAACATAAAGCTTTAAACCTAATACTAATCAAAATTGACAATAGAAAATTGTACCTAAGATAGTAAAAATACATGAAATATATAAAAAATTAGTTATTTTGTTTGCTTCTTCGATCTGCACAAGGAAAAGGTGGTCGGAACACAATCAAAGCGACTGAAACAAGCACATTAAAAGGATTGAAAGATTATCTCCGTATATAATTTTAGGTCTCGACTTTTCGGGTAATATTCCTTGGTTTTATGTTATTATTTTTTGGTTTTCAGGAGTTTCCTCTGTTTGCTAGTTTACAAATGCAATTTTGACGGCTTTAATTAAACTGTTAGCCTTCGGTACAGATAAATACAATTTAAATGCTTTGCTGTTTCCGCTCTTCTTGACGACGCTCGCTTAATTAATTCAAACAGTTTGTATTTACTTTATCCTTTTTTGTACAAAACCCATTTTTTGCAATATCAAATGTTTAATTAATTTTGTTGGCAAGGCATGAGCCTTTAGAAATCTGACCACCGTTATATATGTATGTAGATTGTTGTTTTTTTGTTCGTCATACATTTAAACGTTAGTTTCCCTTGTATGTATTCATATTTGTGTGTTGTGGCTGCTGCGCTATTTAATTTTTGTTGTGTAAGCCTAACAAATATATATACATACGAGTGTATATATTTGGGTTCAGTTTGCGTATGTACTATGTATGCCTTTTGTTATTTTTAATGATTTATATTAATCATAATTTGCATTCGTATTTTCCTCTCAATTTATTTATTCAAAAATATCATTCACTTTTAGCTTTTTCTCTACTATGAAATTGTCGCAATTTTTTCCGTTTCGTTTTGTTGTTGTTGTGGCTGCCTTTTTTCCTTGTGGCATACAAACATGGTTTAAATAAAAATAATTAGCATAAAAATTACATTTACATTTAATTTGAGTTCATTTGATTTCTGTTGTTTTTGCTTTTGCTTCTTCTGCTGCTTTTGGGGCTGTGTTGTTGGCTGCTGATGTTGCTGTTGCTTGAGTCTTTTCGCCTTTGGCCTTGTTTTTGGCCGCTCCATCGTCGCTTTTGGCTGTCAAACCTTGCTGTTACTGTGGTGTGCCGCCCGTCCTGTGGACTCGTATTGGCCACGCCCCAAGGCCGCATAGGCATCGGCATAGGCGTGTTGATCGTGTGGTTCTAGTTGATGCTGCTGCTGCTGCTGCATGAGATGCTGCTGCTGCTGCTGTTCATGCAGTGATGTCGGCCGACTAAAGCTTACTTGTAGCGGCGGCGGCGCGACGCCTAAGGAACAAAACAGATTATAAAAATCAGTATTTCTTTGTTTATTAACATTCGTGTTAGTGTTGTTAGTAAATATTTATAGCTTTACACCAAGAACATGTGGACGATTAATTAAAGTATAAAAATGCTTCATATACCGGAAAGGAATGTGATTGGAGTTAATAAAATTAAATGCTATCAGTTTTAGTTTAAAGATTTAGAATATTAAGAAATAGACAGAATTTAAAAGTTTAAATAAAAATCCAACTCGTAAAAGATAGAGATTGAGATACATATTGTATAGTTGGTTAGGCCTAAAATTTTTAACGATTTTGTTTCGTTGTGTCAATAAATTTGTTTTATTTTTTTATAGCAATTTAGAGCTCCTTTTGTACCATGTGGCTACTCCTGCAAATTGTCTTTCTGTTGCGATTTTCTCAAAACGTGATTTTACAATCGGTTTGCAGCAGAACTCAAGCAGTTTTTAATATTTTCACTTGATAAGTCAAATTATTCGGCTACTTTTTGGTCAAATTGTTTTAATTTTCAGATTTGTGAATTATTATTATTATAAAATCCTTACGTCATTCGCTAAATATACTAAATATATATTTTTGTATGGAAATTAAGTTAATTTGTCTTTTTTTATTTGGTTGAATTCTCTTGCGTGCCGCGAAGGGCCTTGGGCAAAGCATGGGGATAACAATTGTGGGGAAGGCAGGCATCTTGAATTCTTTTTATCCATAAATATGTTATATTATTTTTAAAACATGCTTAATAAGATATCAACATTTTGTTCAATTATTCCTATTCATTCAATAAAAATTAAGAATCAACTACTGTGGGGTAACCCCTTAGTAACGCCATACGATATTTGTGCACTCAAATTCTTAGTGCTGGCTCCAGGCTCCATGTAATTTGGTTAAAAACGACTGTACGTGTGATATGCATTCTCCAGCATTCTAGATCTTTACTCACACAAGCAAGTGCATTCTATTTTTCGATTTTTGCTCTCATCTTTTTGAGAGCGCGATTTTCGGCACCAGGAGATAAATTACTAGCATATTGCAATTCAAATGCATGGTCGTTACTCATCTTGATATTAAAATACTTTGGTTAGGCCCATCTCCCCACATTCTTTTTTTTTCGTGTTTTCAAAAGATTAGTAAATGGTTAGATCAGATACTTATGAGAAAATATAAAATATTCATATGCACATGCAAAAACAACGCAACAACAATACAAAAACTAAATCAAAAAACTTAAAAGAAGTCAGGGCAATTAACAAACGAAGGGGAATCCAGAGAGACATGCCAGAAGGAGTGGATGCGGATACAAGTACGACCAAACAATTATAAGGGACGAAAGTACGGACAAAACAATAAATAGGGTCACAAACCAAAACGGGGGAAATCGAATAAAAGTGGGGAAAAAACACAAAGGTCATACCAATTGCATCGGTCAAATGTTTTAATATTTTTTGTGTTTTGGTTGGTGGTAGGTGGGAAGCGACAACTCATGGATCGATGATTGGCAGCGGGCATTTGTTGATTTCTTATTTTTTGTGGGGTTCGGGCGGGCTCTCTGTCTTTCAGTATTTTGTATGGCAAATGTGATGTGATGTGGTCCGCTCCTAATAAACGATATTGCGGCGAACTGGCTTGACGGCAGCCTTATCCTTGCTACTACTCCGACTGCTGCTGGCCTGCGACTTGTGTGTCTTTATGTCTTTGGCTTTGCCGCTCTTCCCGCTCTTGTTCTTACTACTACTGCCCGCCCCCGAGCCCGAGCCCGAGCCCGTTACCGCCCCACTGCTAGCGGCCGCGCTGGATGAGTTGGTGGTTGTGGTGGTGGAGGTGTTGTTGGTACGTGATGATCGGGACTTATTGCGTGGTGGAAGTTCTGAATTTTTGGCGCATTTCGCAAACGAAAAGAAAAACGACAAATTAAATTCGTGGCAAACTGGAAAACAGAGGTGAGAAAACGGAGGGGCAGTGTGTCTGGGGGCCAAACTACCAACTCAGGGCTCCATCTCTCGAGGGAATGGGAACACACACCTTTCGGCGCGTAGAACGCCTGCTGCTGCTGTTGCTGCTGCTGCGGCGAAAGTGCCGGTTGCTGTAGCTGCAACGGTTGTGGCTGTGCCTGTTGTTGTTGTTGCTGTTGTGGTTGCTGCTGTGCATTGGGCGGCGGCAATGGCAACGGCAGCTGGGCCCTGGCCACAACACCGCCGCCGCTTATAGCCGCCTGCACACCGCCACCAATGGTACCCGGCAATGCCTGTTCGGCTCCATACCCGCCATGTGATCGCGACGCCCCGCTGGTTGCGCCTCCTCCGGCTGCTGCTGCTCCGGGCTGCGGGCGTCCACTGCTCGTGGAGCGGGTGCCGCGTCCATCACTGCGCCGCGCTTGGTTTGCAGCGGAGTTCCGGCTGGAGTGGCTGCCGCCGGTGGGCAATGGGACGATGGAGTGGCCGCCCTGATGGCGATCCCAGTCGTGCGGATGCGACTGGTGGTGCTGCGACCGGGAGCCTCCATGACGACCAGCTCCTCCTCCTCCTCCGGCGCCACTGCGGCCGTCTCCGCCTCGGGGATAGTGTTGCGCCTCATGAGCTGGCGGTGGAATGCTGCGAGGTCCTGCTCCCCTCTGATGCGGGTGACGTTGCTGGAAAATATTTACAAATTAATAATACACTGTGCTAATATTTATATATAGTATGTATAACATAAAAGACTGATGGTTAAACTGGTTTTGCCTCAACTTGAGTTCTGTGTGTACAGCCGCGCAGCGAAAAAGATTACGGAAAGTGAAATCGTTACTTTTTGATGGAAATAAGCTCCCATCTCGAACTCAAACACCCTTCTCTGTTCCACTCAAAACTTAGTAGGTGAAATTAAAAGACACATTAACATGGCTAATTTACTTTACAAATTACAAATAAACAGAAACGGTGCTAGCAACACCAATTGCTTCTGCTAACATAAAAGTAGATCTTGCAGATGTTCAGCATACATAGAAACTTTATTTTTTATTGTTGTTTCATCCGATTTAATTAAAATTTTTAGAGAACATCCGCAAATATATATTTATTTCATATTTACTTTAAACCAAAATTTGCGACTATAACTAAGTTATACCTTTTTCTTGGAATTCGACCAATTTTAATTTGCGTTCAACGAGTTTAAATGTTCTTATAAAATTTGGTAGCTCTTATAGTCTCTGAGAATTGTTGTTTCACAAGAACGGACAGACTGTCATGCCTAAATCTTCTCGCCTGGTGACGCTGATGAAGAATATATATACTTAATTGGCTCGGAGATGCTTCCTACTGCCTGTTACATACCTTCTCGGTAAGTACTAAGCTAATCCTTGTACTCTACGGTAACCGGGCATAACTAGGGATAAATATATATCGATAGAAAAAATCGAACAGAAAACTTTAAAACATTTCACTTTCAAATATCGGTATTATAGATATTTTTGATAAAACAACCGACCAATGTCATTTAATTTATTTTGTCTTTTTTGCGGATTATATTTAAAACATTTTTAAACCTAATTATTTGTAATAACCGTTTTATTAAGTTTAATCAAAGTTGAGCCTCTTCTTCGGAACAGTTCGATATATCAAACAGAATATCGAATTATCGCACATATAAAATATCGTTTATGAATCGACTTTGGCAAAGGCAGTAAGGATCGCTGCCCTTTCACAAGGCGCACAAAATTATATCTAGGTCTTACCATTCTTCGCAACGTGTTCATGGGAGCTCTCAGAGTTTCACTGATGCGACGAGCCCGCCTCTTCTTGGGGTTGGAACTGGGCGTGTGCACAGCACAGCACTTGATGAAGGCTCCCATCACAACGATGAAGGCGACGCCCATCAGCACCACCACATACCAGTTGCCGGTTATCCACTCGGCCACCGTAAGCAAGGTCTCCCGGTTCAGCAGGAGATTTTTAAGCCGCACCAGCGGACCATCGGCGTCCACGGCTCGGCACTTGAGGAACACATCGCAGTACCCCTGAAAGTTATCGCAGGGCGAGCCCGGTTGGAGGCTAATGCCTCCCTTCTGGATATTATACTTGGCGGCAAACTCGCTGGTGCTGCGACAGGTGGATACATCATTGCCATCCTGGCAGGCCAAGTCGCACAGCTTGCGCTTGTCCACGTGCGGCACGGTCGACGAGGAGAGGAAGCATTTGGTCATGTTCCAGAGCAGGCAGGGTGATCCGCTGCATTCACCTCGGATGCAAAGGGCAGTGCCGTTGTTGCACATCGTCTTGTCATCCCGATGTCGAGGCTCCGGACACTCGGCGGTCGTTCCATTGCAGGTGCTCGACCAGCTGCACTCCGTCTCCTCCTTGCACTTTTGATGATAGCTAGTGGGCACGAAGGTGCACGAGTTGGCCAGGCAGCAAGGTCCCTGCGAGGGCGAACACTGCGTCTTTGCCCGCCGTGTGCAGCCCTTGGCACTGGAGTTCAGAGACTGGTCGTACTCGCTGATCAGGCGCGGATAGCAGCACTTGTCCTTGCACTCATCCTCGTTGAAGCCGCAGTCGCACTCCTCGCCAGATTCCACGATCTTATTACCGCAGAATGCGCCCTCGGAGGCCTTGAAGCAGTCCCGCTTAGAGTTTCCAACTAGCACGTCCAGCACGTTGGAGATATTCCGAATTGAGCAGGGTGAAAACTTCGAGTTATTCGGACTATCGCCCGAGGTGGCACTGGCGAACATAATGTAGTTTCCGTTGAGACCTCCTGGACGACACTCCTGCGGGTAATCATGCTGCAAAATAGACAAAGTATATGTATAATCGCATTCTTTACCTATACTTTCTATTATCGCGCCTACTAAAACCTAAGGTAAAAGGTCAGTCTATGTGTTTGAATTAAATTCGCATTGCGGGTATACTTTGGGAGAATCACTGGTGCTAAGTGGTACTTGTTTTCGCTGCAATTCCGTACTGTCATATTTTAGCTAGGATCGTAACTTTACCTTTCCGATTTGAGAATTGTGACGTCAAGTGCGCCACTAATATCAGATAATTGTACCCCTCCAGACACTGATACGTCTTACCAGATAGACTTGGTCTTGTTTATAAAATAAAGTAATATATATTTACCAATCGGTTCGAAATAATCAAACTTGACCTACGCAATCGAAGCTGCTGGCGATCTGGGTAGTAATTCATATTTCTAATTTAAAGATATACAGCTCTAAATATTTATAGTATCACAAATCCCTGGTCCCTAGTGACAACAAAGTGTATAAAATCTTTTTATCCAAGAAACTTACAGGTGAGCCAAAGTTATGTCCAATCTCGTGGGCCAGCGTCAGTTGGGATACCTTAGGGGGAACCCGATTATTGTAGTTTACAAACGTAATAATGCCCGTGTTGAGAGATCGCTTTGTGCTCTGGTACTGTCCGCCCACCGTTTCCGTGTACGTCTTGTACTTCTCGCAAATACCTCCAGAGGCTCCCGAAGCGCTTGCCACCCAGGCCAGGCCCAAAGTTCCGCCAGTGAAGTCTCTGCACAAAGCGACAATTTAAGGTTTGCTGCCATGGAATCTAGGATTAGCCAATAACCAACCTGTAGGTGAACACATAGGCCAGGCAGAAGTCAGAGTGATCCTCCAGTGAGTGGAGATTCAAAAAGTTTGAGACGTCCATATGTTCGTTGCAGAACGCATTGTGAGGTCCATTGTAGGAATTGCGGCAGGCCGAATCGTCATCAATCTTTATTCGTTGCACCTAGAAAAACAAATAAATAATTTAATTCGATTTATTATCTTTTAATTCTAGTTTCGACATATTATTATCGATTGTTACATTCGGCAATAGACACTCGCCAAGACTTTCTTTTAAAAAATTTATAAATTTATGTCTTTTCAAGAGAGTATGTGATAAGGTAGATATTTAGTATTTGTTCATAATTAAATAATAACAAACATGTAAGTTTTGTGAATGCACTCAGCTAGGACATTGTGTGAGCGTCTTTCGAGCACACGACGCTATACACAAACCATTTTGTATTATTTTCTTAATGCCTTTTTAAACGTTTTCAGTAATTAGATAACCCTTTAAGCGTTTAAGCAATTTTAAGTTTATATTAATAATAATGAATGCTTTTAAGAAGTTGGCCTACTATTACTTGATTAACTACTCTTGTCCAGTTTATTTTCATAGAGATGCCATAAATGGACAGCTCTTCGTATGAGTTTTTGTGAGTTGTGGTAATTGAGTTATGTAGTTACAAACTACAAATGTTTGGCGATAGAGCACCAGCTGTAACGCGGACTGCGCTTTAATACACATACTCCGCTGGAGGCCTGTCCGCACATCGCAGCGGTGCAACATTTAAACAGCTACCAGCGGGCGGCTGCGGTCTGTTTGGAGCTTGGAGGGGGTTTTGCGCCGCTTTGTCCTTAACTCATCATCATTGTTTACCCGGCGCCTGACGGAACCTGGTTGCAGGTGTGTGTGTGTGTACTTACCTCAAAGCGAATGTTCCGATGCTCTGTGCGTCCGTCGAACTTTGTGTTGCGGTAAATGTAATTAACGGCCGTCACGTGATGTGCAATCAGCGATGTAATTTCCTCGCGCGTTTTCACATCCACCTCGTACTTGCGCCCACGATCATGCTGTTGACAAAAAAATTAAAAGAAATTGAGTTGGTTTCCAATAAAAACGTTCTTAGGCTTTCAGAGCGTAAATTATTTCTTAAAAGCTGCGTTTAAATATTAGATTGGAATAATTTGGATTTTGTTCTAATAAGTCCAAAAACATGTGTCTCTAACTGGGTTTTGTTGTTAACTGTTGATAACCAAACTGGTTGGACTGATTATGTTCAAGCTTTGTGTCTAGCCCTTTAACGTTATTAAAGTTATAATAACATTACTTAGAGAAACTGTTTATTACTAGAATTACAGGCCTCTATAACTTTCTATAAAACTTATCTACTTATATACTATTTCAACAATAATTTTCACCTAAAATCTAATAGTTGTTTTAAGCTGGAAATAAAAATATGTATAGACTGTCATGAGAAGATATGAGGATGGACAATCAATCAGCAAATGTATATTCTACTAATCAAAACAAAATAATAAAGTGGTTAAACTATTTACAAAATCGAAGGTAATCGTTTTTTTTTTTCACAAAAAGCAGGATTTCGAAATAGTAGAAATTACGTTTTTCCCATTCATTTTTCAACTATTCCCAAAACCATAATTAAGTCAGTCAATTCGGCCTTTTAAAACTTTTTCAAGAGTAAATAAAATCGGTTATTTCGAAAAAGTTGTAGAAAAGCCATGCTTTTAGCATTCTTCCAATCATTATCGTGGGTATATTACGTGACAAGGTAGACACATTTAATTAACGCGACTTTTGGGAGCCGCCGCAACGTAATAAAATCACAAAACCGCAATGCGTTCGGGTACCGGATATGCGCTTGACATCTGTGCAAACGGGTTCCCAAATCCCTTCCCTCAGCAGGCCAGACAACGAACTACCTTAGCCCACTCCAGGCTGACAGCGAAGAACGCCCCTTCATCTAGAGCTCATCCAATCCAATCCAGGCAAAACTCCCACACAACAAACACTCTTCAAATATATTTGTATAAAAATGCAAATTCAGCTAAGCCCGTCGAATATTTCAGCCGAAGCCTGTATGGTTTTTTAGGGGGAAATTCCCCAAACAGCCGGGGATCCAGCAACGTGAACCCCTCAACTCCCACAGCCGATTTTGGCTCAAAAATCAAAATGCCGGGGGGGGCCGAAAGACAAAGGCTGAAACGTGAATGAAAAAGAGAACGAATGGTGGAAAAAACGCGAAATATGGGGAGAATTGAGGGAAAGTGTGAGCGAAACAAATGCGCGAATTATGCAAAACTCATTGCAAATAAACACACGAGAGCGAATGAGAAGGCAAACGGCTGAGACAAGGATGAGGCGAGGCGGAAGCGGAAATAAGGCTGGCACTCTGGTGACGAGGATGTTGACGTCGACATCATCGTGGGCACAATTCGAAAGAATGAGCGTAAACATAAAAGTGCGGCAAAAGAATTTACTTCAAACGGGTACAGTTGCGGTCGAAATAATAGGGCAATGGGATTATATGCCTTCTTTTTTAATAAAAAAATATTTTCTTATAATTAATCAAGAACATATTGAGATTTTACAATTTTACACATTACAATATTTTAGCGATATTGTTGTGACTGCTGCTGTATAAATGCAGAGTGAGATGGTTGCGGGTCATAACAGTTGATTGCATACGCTGAAAGAGGTCAGCTGATTGGATGATTGCTGTGTTTTGCAGATGCCCTAAAAAGTAGGATTGCCTACATAAATCGCCCAAAAACTAGATACACAAGTTTATAATGGATTCAACCACATAATTTCAGAAATTGTACTACAAAAATTTAAATTAGTTTTATTTAAGCATTTAAATAAAATATTCTTCCTCCTATTAAAGGCTTAATTTTGTATATTTTTATTTTGGATATTTGTCATTATTGCCTTGAACATTCATCCATGACAACCTTTTAAATTTTGCGTAGGCCATAAGTAACTTTTTTGTGTATCCAAAAAAACAAAATAAAAATAATAACTACTGTGGGTACGTGTCCCCGCCATCCTTAATCTGGAAACTTTAGATTCGCCTTTGTTTTATGAGCACTTCACTTTCTAGAGAATTATGTTGGCTCGTAAAAAAAAATATACAAAATTCATGAAGACTGGAGTTAAACTTTTGGGGGTGTTCGTGCTGTTCGTACGTTCTTTGTAGGATTTTTGTATCGTTAAGAGATTTGTTTATCTTTGGCATATTATGCCAGAAAAGTGACACTAAAATATATTTTCGATAAAACTTAAAAAAATACACGAGCTAAGCAAGTGTAGCCGAGAAATTATAATTCTATAATTCTGGAATCCAGACATTAATTTATGGGATTTCAAGGACATGTAATTGTCACTGGATAATGACATTACGGCCACTTTTAATGTATCCTTAAATATATAAATATATCACTTCAAAGTAACTCTATCTAAACTGTAAATGATCCTTATTTCTTAATAAAAATAATTACAAATTATAGTGACTCACATCAGCAATTCCTTCGCGTATATGGCGCCAAATTAATGGATCTGTTTGAATGTAGAGCGAGCAGGTGTTCTTGTTATCCTCGCGGCCACGTCCTGGTCCGCCCGATGAGCCACCGCTCCCACCAGCACCGTCCGTGGCCCGACGCACTCGCTCGTGGACAAGCTGATGCCAGTCGGCCACGTTCGCGGATGAGCCAAGGCGACTTCCGGTGGATGGGTCATAGAAGACACCCTCGGCGAAGTTGGCCTCCTTCGAGTATTTCTGATGGGGGTACTTGAAGTCGTCATCGCCGCTGATGTACTTCTTCGGCGGATGCGGATGCGGCTCCTGCTGGGGGGCGGACTTTTTGTGCAGCTGCTTCCGGTGGAGCTTCTGGTAGTCCTTTGACATGGGCTCCGGCAGCTCTTCGACGGCTGAATTTTGTATGTTCTCCATCCATTGTGAGACCTCGTCCGTAATGCCACAGCCGGCCACGTGACCTGCAAAGCCAGAACAAAGGCAGAGAATGAATAAATGGAAAGGCAAAGGCGGTGTACTACCCGTAAAAAAGGGAAGAAGGAGGAATGTTAATTTGCTGATGCAGTCCGGCATTTGGGGTTCCCCATTCTTTTGGAATTGAACGGAAAAATAATTTATGACCTCCCCAAGTAAAAGCCACAAAAAATGTAATTAAAACGAGTCCTGCATACAGATGTGAATGCGAAATGCCAGAATGTTAATGCAAATGCCAAAGTCAAATGTTTAAAATATAAATGGTGTAGCTGCTAAAAAAAAAACAGAAGTGAAGCGTTGAAAAATCGCAGCGGAAAGGTGTTGCATACTCCTTTTCGCCGCGCTGCACTTTAAAAGTGTATCAACAATTATATTTACAGCTTTGCCGGGCTCCTGACTGCCGCCGGAGGCTGGTTCTTTGAAAAGCATTGTCTTGGCCAACGGAAACCGTTAATAGCCCCGAGCCGGTAATGAAAATTTATTGTTTTATTGTTTAAGCGCAGTCACCGCCACGCGGTCTGCTCCTGCTGCCTTTCCTATAGTGTAGTTGGCTTTTATCCACAGTCCGAGGACGCATTTTGCACGCGATTCGCTCGCGTTTCTACCCCTCCTCATCGCGATTGTCAACATTAAATAAACCAAAAGGGGAATGCAATGCAACAGGGCAGAAAGGAGTGGTTCGCATTTTTAAAAGCTCCAAGGGTTTCAATGCTCCTAGCCATTTACATTCATTTCCCGAATAATCTTCTGAGTTACGGGCGCCAGTGCCACAATTTGGGGCAGTGAAACGAAGTTGTGAAGTTTATGCAGGCACGGAAAAGATACGTAAAAGACTTTAATGAAACTAATTCCATTCATTTCGCGATTTTGGGAGCATACTTAACGGGGTTGAATGAAAAGAGAATATATTTTATATACAATATAACCTAGTGGGGTCTCAATATCTCAATGTAAGTGTTGCTAGCTTCCTCCGCCTTATCAGCATAGGAAAGCGATACAATTATTTGTATATAGCGCCGTGTGCTTGAAAATCACACACAAATGCGACGCGTGTGCATAGGTGTGAGCGCCCCTGCCTAAAGATACACATATAAATATTGAAATGTCTTTTTAAATTATGAACATGTATTTTTTATTTATTTTTATCTTCAGTTTCAGCAGGTTTTATCATAACAAACCATTCAAAGTCCGATATCCGATATATACAAAATCATCGATTATCTTGACTGCAGATATGGCAGTATATGCACAGTAGTCCCGACATAGACATTTAATCAGAAGCCAGAAGAGGAATCATAAAGTTCCAAAAAAGAGCACATTTGTTGCAATTTCAAATAGGAGTCTATTCTGCGCTTTTCATTAAACATTTTTCAAGCTATTAGCTTGGTTGCTACTTAAACACTTTCGCCATCCCCTGTCCATCCCCATCCCGCCTTGAGCACCCACTCAGCCAGCTAGCCAGCCAGAACCGAATCGCTCGAGAGTCATAACACAAGGCAACAAGGTTCCCCACTTCGTCGGCATTCTTCTTGGCACACCAAGGATGATATTCGTCCTGGAGCCAGGACGAGGACGAGGAGCAGTGTCCAGTCCAGCCAGCTCCCAGTGGCAGCGTTGCAGCTTTCAGTGGAGCCATAAATTTTTATTTGGCTGATGCTATTGTGTCAAGTAGTGAGAGGGGGTCGAGTGGCGTTGGTGGGTTCTGTTGCTGTTGCCGTTGCCGTTGCTATTACCATTATGCATTTGCTTATTCTTCTTCGTTTTCTTCGCGCTGGCATTTTATTTACCCATTCCCGAACTGTTTGTCTTTATTACAACTATTTTGGCGCTGTTGCCGCACTTCGTCAGTGCAGGACGGCAACGTTGCCAAGTACGCCAAATTTTGTGCACTGCAAAAAAAAAATTAAGGGATGACAGAAAATATCGATATCGAGATACTGTTTCGATATTTAATGCGGAAGTCGATCCATAAAATTATATCTTAACGTTCGATAAATCGATATTCGGCTTTATATATCGAATTGAGGAGCCTAATTGTTGAAAAAGAAACATATCTCTGGAATCGCGTGCGGTAAAATGTTGTAATTTTGAAAGATTTGTTCTTCATATATCTCGAATAATATTTTTGGTGCATCTGTCATAGACTTTTACAATAACTTAACCTTTAATACCTGAATTTTCCAGTCTCTGACATGATTTACAGCAAACGCTAAAAACTGGTTTTTGTGTGGTTGATGCCGATTAAGAACAATACTTTTGTTCAAAAACATTGAAAATATCGAAACAAGAATGTTTTTCCAACTTTAATTAATGTGTTTTTTCTTCTTTGCTTTCGTCGAGTCATCATTCATTCCATGTAAGATGTACTTTTATCGTATAATGAAAACACACGTTTCTTAAAATACGCCAAAGTTGGGTAAGAAACTGCTTTAGATATTTTCCGCAGTGCAGCAGGTTTGTCGGAAGCAGGTGGAATGTTTCTTCAGGAAAAGCCGCTGGCATAGACATAGAGGGAGAGCCACTAAATACGTAAACCCTCGAGAAGCCAGTGAGGCGGCAGCGACCACAGCTTCCGTAAATGCCGTGTCCCTTGGAAAATCCACAGTGGCATGCAATTTGCATATCAAAGGCAGCCCCTCGAGTGTGCCTGGTTGCCTCTACGTCCCCCATTCTGTTTCATTTTGTTGCATGCCGCATCTTACTCCAATGACCCGTTTTTATTTCATTTTGCTGCAACGCCTTTTGCCTAAGTTTTCTTTTCGTTTTTCCCCACTTTTAGGGCAGCTGTATTGTTGCAGTGACTCTCATTCGCTGAGGAATATGTGGGGGCTTCTGTACTCAATCGTTATCTGATGCTGCGACGCCTACCCCAAGATGTTGCCTGATTTTCTTTCTTTATGCCAGGCCATCTTCGGTCCCGTTTTGACCAACCGTCTTTAACTGCGGTCTGGAGGCGGAAGCTGAACTCAAACGAAAACCTTCAACTACAAACACCGTTCGTTTCTCATGCCAATCAGCCGCACAATTAATTTTTTTTTCGATTTCTTTGTGCTGTCAAGGACTGTTTTGTACTCTTGTTCTCTGCCCACATTAACTCCACATAAAACTCGATATGGTGATCTTGAAATCTGAAGAGTTTATGATGAAAAGGTTTGCAAAACCCACGTTCGAGTTATGAGGATTCTTAAATAGTAATTCGGATTAGAAACCAATCTCTGAGCACCTGAAGTATATATATATTCCAGATTAATATCAATAGGAGAGTCCGGCAGACAGTTTTTTATAAAAGATTTCAAAATAGGCTCTGAAACAACGAGTCTTACCTCGGCAATCGCAACTTGATTTTAAATTGAATTGAAACATGAAAGGAATTAATGTAAGAAGTCCTTTTGATTTCCTGATTATATGCAAATGTTCCACCATCATCTAAATGATGTATAAGTCCGATTTAGTCTAAATTTTAATATAGATTCTTATATCGTACAAATAACAATTGAAAATCGCAACTTTCTCGCGTTTTACTTTTTAAAAGTGGAAAATAGGTTTACAAAATTCTTTTGTGAATTAAGAGAATTGACCATCAGTGGATTTATTAGTGGATAATTTAATACTTATTAAATGAAAAAGTGAGCTATAATATTGTTTAAGAAGGGTAAAATACGGATTTTCTATATAAATCTATTTAATTTAATTACTTAAATGTTGAAACTGCAGTAAAATAATAATTGAGATCACCGGAATTGCAGCTTTTTAAAAGTAGCTCGTCCTTCTTATTGATAAATAAGCTACTTCTACCTTAATGCTAAAATTCCACCTTTCTTCGCTTAAAATCTATATGGAATAAAGCTATGGAATAAATTAAAATCATTTTAACACTCGTTTTACTTCTGTAAACAACCAAGTCAGCAGGGGAAATGATTAAATATTCCGATGACAAAAAGTTTAAGAGGTTATATATATACATATAACGGAAATTACTCCATCACTGCATTGTACACTGTGAACTAAAATGGTAATACCCTCTCCGAGGGTATAACTATGTATTATAAGATTTTTCCCTGGGTGCACTTAGCACGAGCTTCATTTGTTGCGACACATTCCGTGTGCCAGCCCTACATCTTACGGGGTGACACTTCAATTTTACGTTGGCTTTGACTTTGTCGAGATTTTAGCACAAAGATTAAAGTGCACTTTTGTGTTATCTTTACTGAAGCTGGAGTTCAGATCGTCGCCTGCACTTGAACAATATTTTTTCCATTTCTTCCGAGGTTCTTCGTACTTCCTCTTGTTCGTCGCCCTTTTATTTCATATTATTTATATTTTGTATCCTTCTTGTTGCGTCAATTGAACATAAGCCACGCGCCCGCTCGCTCGCTCGACTTAGAAGTTTACAACTTCCGTTGCCAGCCAAGCTCAGGGCAGGGTTTTTTGGTCCTTCAAGTCCTTTAAAAAAAAATAATGCTGAAAAAAGAATCATGCTCGTGAAACCGAAGCTTTAGATACCTTGCAGTTTATTTATTTTATAAATCCTGCAAATTAAAATGGTGAAATAATATTGAGTTTGTTTTAAAAACCACAAAGCTCAATCAGAAAATCAAAATTTATTCGGTTTGAGCCTTCTTATAATATAATTAAGAGATCAAGAAACCTCATATTTTGTATTGCAAATATAAAAATAAAATTAGGAATTGCTTAGTTGAAAAATAAAGTTAATATATATTTTGTAAATCTTTTATTGATAACGTTCGAATCTGTGCAACGTGCCCTTGTTCTCCAAGTACACTTGATACAAAAAATAAGAGCGAGAGCAGGAAAAATTCAACATGAGTTGGAGACAAACGACGTTCAGACATGCAAGCGGCTTTTGTAGCTGGGCTTTTCCCATCAGCTCCCCCACCCCAGGACCCCAATTGCTTCCGCCCCCAAACCAGTTGCCTCTCCCAATTACGGCCAGGGACCCATTCAGGCCACTTGTGGCCTTTACTTTCGGCGTGTGTATGTGTGAGATGCGCAAGCAAAAATGAAAAATAATCCCAAATTCAATTGCAAATGAAATTGAGGGCGAAAGACGCCATAAATACAAGCACACACCCAGGGGCACACAAAGAAGCATTCGAGAGCCGACACCACTCCCTTCCCCCCCATGGAACCTCAAACTGAATCAGCACCCCAAAAGGCCAAAGCAGACGCCTTATACAACTTTGGCGCTTTAAAGGCAAAAAAAGGGAAATTTTAACTGAATAAGAAATACAGCAAATATTTGAACAAACCAATGTTTGCAAGCAACCGAAACTGTGAATACTCTTCCAAAGAGAAGTATATCAAAAGGAACATTGAATGTTTACAACGTACTTATTAAGCAACAAAATGTTTTCCCAATAAATACTATGATTCCTTTGAATTATTAGAGCTGCTTAGCTAGTGACGCTGTTCTTATGAATCAGACTTCTTTAAAACGCCTTCTTAGGCACTCAAAATTTGTGTATTAATATATTTCGGCCTTCCCCGACGAAATTAAAAAACCCATACACCCTCTGCTCTTATGAAATTCACAAAAATTATATAGCATACAACTGGGCGCAATAAACGATGCGGGCCAAGGCGAGGGCGTACATTAAAGGGGCGTGTCGCATGCGTGTTTGCTGCTGGCGTTGCTTTTGCATTAACAAGTTGAAATCATCGCGAAATGCTCGCTGCTGCTGCCACTGCCGCGCGGATGTTGGGAGAGCAAAATTCGTACAATTTTCCCTAATTTGCTTTTATTTTGTAAATGATTTGATTACCACGTTGTTACCGTTCCCGCTGCTGTTTTGTTTATTTATTTAATCATTTCTTCCTTTGTTTATTCAGCCCCAGTCCTCCTGAGCGTTATTGCCGCATTCGCATTTCGCCGCCAGTTTAGTCTTAATTTGTTTACGCGACAATTGTAACTTTTTTATATTTGCCTTAATTAAAAATGTTTTAATTTGCGCAATTGTTTTCTGGTTTCGAAGCAATTCCGGGGGCTGTGATTTTCGCTTTAAAAATCTGTTGAAATAATGTGCTACATCTGATTTTCTACATGTGATTTCCCTAAAACATAAGATATTTTACATTTTCCTTCTCAAAACATTAACAAGGTATTTTTCGTTATCCCTAGAAATTCGCCTTGGGAACGCTTTGAATACAGACCTGGGAAGTATCACTTAGGGCCACTTCCATGACCTACAATCTTTCAACCCTACGGATAACTAATGTCTTCTGTCCATGGCGACAGCCTTCCGTCGTTGTCACACTTTTGCAGAAAAACTGTCGCCGGCAACACCTGCGCCTTGACACTTTCGCATAAAGCCACACTCACGGAACCCACGTCGCCAAGAAACAGATTACGCATTTTGAGCGCGTCCATGGCAAAAGCAAAAGCAAAACAAAGTGTCAGACAGAAAAAGTGTATGTCCGTTGGCCAAACGCCGACCGTTGGCGACATCCGTTGCCTTCCGAATACAAATTAGTTTTTCTGGCCGGCGCTTTTCCGTTCTTTCTATGCTTTTGAATGAATGGCGCACGCTCCCCATTCTCATTTCCGTATTTTTCGACTTTGGTCGAAGGAAAAGCCATAAATAGGAAATACATTGATCGAAATTATAAGGCATATGTATATGTATAATATGTATATGCTTTTATGCTATTATATGAGTTCTTATATATTTACATACTACATACTTGGGATTATGAAATACATAAGAACATAGTAGGGTAGCTACAGTTTAGTGTAGTCCGTACTCATACCTTTGTAATTAATTAAGAGACAGGCAGATGCTTTTTATCAGATAGAAAATTTTATTTCAAGGATCTGTCTCAGCAACTTATACTCAGAAATATTTTACAACACCACTAGTGTGTGTCGAATATTAAACCCTAGAGGTTTCTGGGGTCCCAAAGCGGGTCTTCTGCGTTAACAGCCACAACCAACATACTGAGGATAGTGCGAGAGTGAGGGCGAGAGAATAGATAAAAGGTTGCACTTTTATTATCCAAAAACTGATGTTTTTATCATTCGCAGATGTTACATTTTTAAAAAATCGTTCGCTTAAACTGTTATTATTTATAAAATCAAAGCATCATTGATCTAAACATGTTAAGGATAGGAGTTAAGAGTCCTTGTTACAGACCAAGCGAAATCCAAAGCGAAGGTTTATTATTTATTAATTAATTTTTGTGACTTTTTATTAAAGCAATTTATTAGTATTTGTAGATTTATATGCACATATGTATTGATAAATTGATTTGGATAATCTTTTGCCGTTAGACAATCAGATTAGCTTGTGCTGAGCATTGATTACAAATGAATTGTTTTTGTTGAAAATTGTAACATTATTAAAAATAATATTCATATGACATTGATAAAGTACTATATCGTTTTTCATTTCTAAATCTGCTTGCGAACGATGCCATATTCCCGGATCTATCTTTGATTTGAGAGAGTATGACATCACTAGCAAACCAATTTTAAAAGCCATCGATAAACTCATCGAATCTTATGGAAATAGCAAGTAAATAAATAAATTCCTCTCAATTCATATTAAGCACAAACAGTCTTGTTTTTCTTTTCGAAAAAGAGTCCTGGACTGCCTCACGCTGGCAAAGCCGCAAACTGTCTCAATCAACTCAAATCAAGTTATTCAATGCAGAGTTTACGAAAGATGGAGGGCCGAAACGGGAGTTCAGGCAGGTAGAAGTCTAATTGCCGCAGCTGTTAAGACCCCACTCGATATCCGCATCCTCATCCGCAACCGCATCCCGAATGGCCGCCCTGCGAACATCCGTCCGTAACTTTGCACTCAGCTCAACTCAACTCAACTCAAGTGCCAGCACAAGATAAACAAAATTTGTATCTGTGCGAATGAACGTTGAAGTTGAACGACAAAAGCTTAGTTAGAAGGCAAAAGCAAACGGTAGCCAAGCAATTTGTGGTCAAGTGCAAACTGAAGTCGACCGATGACAAGGACGACGATGATGATGACAATGATGATGGCCTACGGAATGGCTTTGAGCCCCATGAAAAGAAAAGTTCCTAAACGACAGAGAGGCAGCCCGTCTCCGTCGTCTGCGTGCAAATGGGGTAGAAATAAGCCAAATGTATGGGCCGCTTCAGTATCGGGCACTAATTAACGACAGAATAATTTCCAGCCTTCTGCCAGGCAAATAAAAACGAGCCACAGGACTGTGTCTCTCGGCCTCTCCAATTGGTCCTGAGGATGCCATCATGCCTGCTAATGGGGGTTAGGTAAGGGGCTCTGGCTCTGGCTCAGGCTACGTTCGTGGCATTAGAAAAGTTCATTCGGTAGTGCAACTGTTTGGCTTTTGACCTGCTCCCTTGCTTGGCAGCTGCTTCGCCTGCTTGTAGGCAGCATTTTGCATGCAAGCCAAAGTGCAATATCAACAAGCGCAGCCTTGTGCAGGAGAAGTGGGGCCCCGAAAACCAAGAGAAATATGTCGAGTTGTCACACAAAGCACAAAGTTCCACAGGGACAACCATCCGCCTGACATCGGACACACTCACACCCACCGTGCTGTGTCAAGAAGGAAAAGCCCCATGAATACTTGCAGGAATTTTGAACGAAAGTATGTTCGGAGCTCTGTGCCCGAGGCTGGCATTGATAAGACAGCGGAGAATGTTCAAATGTGGGGATATTGAAGCCCCACCCGCCTTTGGGCTCAACGGGGAATGTGGGCAACATTTGCCGTAGGTCTCTAACGGAGCTACCAAATTGTTGGAAATTTTCATTGCATGCAGCTCGGCCATAAAATAAATGGGGAATCTTATGCGGTTTATTCCCACCCGAAAGCCAACGCACCTACGTCTATACAGGTGGCGGAAGTCTGGTTAGCAAGGACTTATGGCCCAGTAGATAGTGATTGACAAAATAGAGTATGTGGCCAAGTAGACCACGGGAAACTTGAATTGAATTGAAATTTAAATTGTTATGGAAATGCCTTTTATAATAATATGCTGAAATTTGCCCAATCTAATAACATGTTCATTTTAAATTGTATATAAATCAAAGCCCTTATTCGTAAAAGACTCATATAATTTTTTTTTTTTTTATTATTTAAAATTACTCTACAAACAATATTTCCTATTTATCTATTATATTACTGTTTCAGCCGAAATTTGTACTTACCGTACAACAGTGCACAACGAGTACAAAATATCAGCACAAGCTTAATTTCCTCAGCTGCAAACCAAAACGGAAGCAACAAATATCATCAAGCCCAATTGCATTTGTGGCCGAAAACTGGAAATATTTACTTGGCCAGTTGCGTTGAAATTCCAACATGGCCCTCTGCCAGAGGAAGGCGAGGTGAACGGCAGTGGTAAGAAGAGAGTTTCCTGTTCATTTGGCCAAAAAGAGAAGGAGTTGTCCGGTCTGGTAGTCAAAATAAAGATGGACAGAAAGATGGTCGGTGCTGGGGCATGGGCTTTCAATGAGGAGTGAAATCTTCGTGATAAAATTGGTTTATGGACTGTCTCTTGGTTCTACAACGTAATCTACTGTTGAGAAGTGCATTATGCTCTTTGTCATCGGATTTATGGCAGAGAAAGGCCTTACTTACACAAGGAAATCATGAGTTTGTTTATAAGAATCATACGTGGGTATTGTGGGCAAATATAGAATACTAGCAAGGTCTCTCGCAGTTTTGCTTATGCATGTTAAGTTTGCATATTTCAACAACAAACGGTAGATAGATAATTTCATAAAGAGGGCGTGGTTTTAATACAATCAAATTTTGGATATATTGCTTGGACAAATTTTGCCTGGTTTTTTAATTATTTCCGAATACTTAGAATATTGGTGTATATGTATATATGATATATTTTTAATTAAGAAATGTAATTTCATATAATACTAGTCCCCTATATAAAACCTAAAGGTTATCTCTAAGATATTCATAAATGGTTAAAAATTTTTCTTTTTTCGATTTACAAAAAGAAATAACTAGGTTTTTCTTCAATTTTGAAGTTGTAGCCATATCCTTTTTTAACCATGCTTCCAAATTATACGTGAACTCTCGTGAGCCCCTGTGCGCCATGCGAGTGAGCTTTTTGTTTTGAAAGTAGATACTCAAACGTTCACCTACAACAATAGAGTTGCCGTAGTCGTTGTCATCGTCATTATCGAGTGTCTGTCAGCTTTTGAAAACGCCGCACGCCCACCAATGTCCCCGAAAATAACCCGTAAAGCACTTAAAAATACCGCATAACAGCCGGCGGGCGACTAAACATCTCTCGTTCCTCTCGTATCCTGCTTTGTTGGTGTTGGCGGAGAGGTGGCTGCCCATAATCGATGCTTGATGCTGCTATAGTTGTTACGGGCTATGGCTACTACTCGCACACTTGGAGAATCAAATGTGTTTCAGGGTACTAAACTTTAAGATAAGTAACGTCAAACGTTTATTTTCACTCGAATAATTCGGAATGGCTCTACAGTCGGCTCTCTTGGAATTGTGTTTAATAGCCAGAGAGAAATTCTAAAGTCTTGAAACAGATTTAACTCATACAGCGACAGCCGATGACTGCATGTTTGCACACGTATTCTCAGGCATTCTAGATCTGTACGCACACAGACGCAATTGCTTGATCTGTATATATAAGCACATTCTAATTTTAGATTTTTACGCTCTTAACCTTCTGCGAGCGGGAGGAATTGCATTTCAAGTGTATGGGGTTTATTCATCTTAATATTAAAAAGTCTTTGGAAAGTAATAATGATTGTATTATTTCCAACTAAAATTACAAATCGCAAGTAAAGATATCTAGGCATGACATCATAATATTTAGGTTAATGAAATAAAGTCTTCCTACAAAATAGATACCTTTGAATACAATATTGGTTTATTTTGAATATAGATTTATACTGGCGCCTTTTCTGTTGGTTGAGTGTGTAGGTAACGTCTTTACAGTCCACACCAACGGCTAACCGCAATTTTCACTTCAATTCAAACTTACTGAATGAAGTGTTCATTGCCTGACCTCCCTACAGCTGCTGCCTGGATTTGTCCGACCCAAGAACGTCTTGCCGCCCACTTTTGGTCGTAGATTTACCGAAAGGCGGGCACGGAATGTGGGATCTATGTATGTTAATTAGAGTCCATTGAAGTCAGTGTCTGCTGGTGTCGTGTATTTATTTATGCTACTGTTCTCGGATCAAATTATGTGTTTTTGTCTATTTGTTTGCGTTTGCGCTCGCATGTTTTGCCCAACTGTCGGACGTAAAGCCCCTTTTAATTAAACCAAACATGTGCGTATTTATGGATGTGTGTATGAGCAAACAGATTCCCCAAATGGCCCATTGAACTGACACCGGGCTCCCAAGGCGGTTGGTCACTAACAAATTTATAACCATTGCCAGCGGCACCAGACGAAGAACTTGCATGGCTCCCCGCACATGCACACAGGCGACAATTCAAACAGAAATTTAATATTTTAGCAGTTAAATTATTTGGCACTTGTAATAAAACAAACAACTTGTAGCAGCAGCAGCAGCAGGAGCAGCAGCAGTAGAAGTTGCAGCAACATCCTCCCAAACTCAATGAACAAGTGCAAAGTGCTAAAATGCAAAACTTTTGGAAGCCGCAGAAACTCGAGGGGTACGGGATGGCAAGGCAAAGCTGAGGAAGCCCTATAATGTGCCTGCTCTGCGCTGGTCTGGTCTGGCTGACCAAATGTTGTTAAATAGCACGAGCAAAATGTAAATATAAATTTTCAACACAAGATTTATGCATATTTTGAGGCCACAGGGGGCTGGGGAATGTGCAAGGCCAAGTGTGGCATGTCTGTTGTAAATTTTAAAATTGTTTAAATTTCGTCTGCTTTTGCAGCTGTTGCAAGGACATCAACTGCAGGCAGTCATCCCAGTCGGATTCCCCACGAATTATGCATCAAGACATCGGCCACAACTTGCAGCTCCTTCTCGTGTTTGTCATGTTCCATATATGTACTTAGGAACCCCTCCTTGGGGCCTGCCTTCTAGGTGACTGAATTAAGCTTTGTGCACCCATATGAGCACATAACGCATACGCCATGTGGTCGGTCGTCTGACATTATAAACGACTCCTTAACTTTCGACGTTTTGGCGGTTTAAAGGAGAGTTTTCATCTTTAATAATATTACAACATTCAGTAGCCAATACATCTGCAGTCTTTCAGCAATTTAAACCTTTTGCGAAATTGTGCTTAATGCAACCACAACGCTTAATTCAAAATTTGTTTGTCGCAATCACGGACAGCTCAACCCCAATCTTGAAGTCCATTATCATCTGCCCGCACCTCAACCCAACCTTACTGCAATTCTGTCGCCTGGACAGTTTGGATAAGAGAGACAGGCAGCACTGCAGCCAAACATTTGCATAAATATCAAAGGGGACAGGACAGGGTTGCAACGAGTTTCAAAGAGCGCCGGACCCCACCAAAAACCAGAAAATGTCCCACCATTTCGTTGATGGGACAGATTTTAAATACATTTTGCACCCCGCACCCGGCAATGGGAAACGGCCGTCGGCAACAATTATTGGTTGTGAGCTGTCCGGTGTTCAGGTGCCGGGGCAGCGGATACGTCTGTGGATCCGGGTTTCGAGTCACGGGCTATGGGTTACGGGTTACGGGAAACGAATCATGAGGCTTCGACCGGATTCCCCAAAATAACGAGTTTGTGGTAAATTGAATTGTTCAACATCCACCTTGCCACCTACCCCGCCTGGTTCCCGCTCATCGCATTCCATCCCGTGATTAAAATCGCTGCACCGTTTCATTTCGTCCTGATCTGATTGGTAACGGTTGTTTGCAGCATGCGATTTCGGGTTTTCGCATTTTCCATTCAATAAGGAATATTTTCTTCTCAAAATATCGATATGTCGATGGGATATTTTCCAAATCTGTCTCATTAATCAAGTGAAAGGGAAATAAAAAAAATGTGTATATGGGAAAACATCACTATTTTAAATCCTATCAGCTTGGATTTAAAATAAATAGTAATGTTTTTGATGGGTTCTAGCATTAAAAATTGTACATTTTATAATGTTATACTGCAGATTTTATATATTATTAATCGATTTGCGCCGAAAAGTCTAAAGCAGTTTTGCCCACAGGTCAAACTAGCGAGTCACAACATTTCTCTGCCTGGTCTCTGCTCATACCGCACAATAACAACATCTGACATTGCATTTGTGTAAATGAGATATCGAATGAAGTGATTTGAGATGAGAATAAAAATAGCAAAATTATTTAGCTTATTTATTAAGCTTACACAATTAGAGCATGTATTGAACCCATATAGAAATATATTAGAAATGAAGAAAATTTGTAGAATATTGAACCAATTAGGTTCGTTGGTTTCTCACTCTTAAAATCCGTCACAGCTATCTAGAAATACCAGATAATCTTAATCGTTAAGCAAATCAGTTTTCTAGCCGGCTTGTAAGGCTTGCACCTAACTCAAGACAGCTCTAATGTCTTCTACTTTTGTTGAAATCAGCTTTTCTTTTGCTGAAAAAGGTTTGACCGGGAGTCCGGAAACCATTTAGCACTCACATTAACACGATTAATACATTAACAGTACTTTACTAGACTTCAAATAGAAACCCGACATTAAAGGTGGAAGTATTGGTAGATTTTACTTGTACTGCTGTGCCTTTGCATGGTCTAGCTAATCTAGGTTGGTATAATGGGTAAGAAAGGCAGTTTTAATAAGCATTTCAGATGATTCTACCAAATGGACCGGAAGATACACTCCCACATTATTCAAAGAATTCATACATACATACATCTGTCGATTATGGTGACAGATTGTGTCAACAGAGAGAACATTAGCAGCGACCATAACAACCCAATTCGCCGAAATGTAGCATTCCGGCAATTCAATCAAAGTGGCATCGCAAATGTGCAATCTAGTTGCAGCAAGCTGCAACCCCACCTAAAATACATAGCCGTTGAAAAATAACACCGAGTTGAAGGGGCAACACAATTTCATGGCCCGGAGTAGAGTCGAGCTGTCAGGTGAGCCATGCGATGATGACGATGCCGCCAGGGCACCAGACAAAAAAGCCATTAAAAGCGACTTAAATGTTGCGAAATCTTTTCACGCTCTCTGCTCTGAAAATTCCGACGGCCGTGGGCGAGGTCAGACGGCGATGGAGGTGTAGGTGTAGGGCTAGGTGTGCGACATGCTTTGCTTATGCCCCATTTTCATTTGCACATACATTTATTCAATTTTAAAATCTAATTTAAATTTTCACGCCACACCGTCTGAGCAACAATACTAGCATAGGAGAGACAGCAAACAATAGAGGTGCGCGTACGAAAACTAAACGAAGTGCATCGCAAGGAGTCGGGTGTTGGAAAGTCAGACAGGCGAAACGAGAAGAGGTGCTAAGAAGAGCTTGCTGTGAAACAGAATACAAAAGCAGCCTACAATATGTAGGAAAATCGGGGACACAATTTATAAATCAGAATCTACAGTATTATTTGTTTAATTTCAAACGCCTCATAAATCCAGCACGAAATATTTGAAATATTTGAGGAATATTATATTTGTATTAAAAATTGTAATCCCTTTGTTTGGAAAAATTAAATAAAAGCTCAAATGTGTGACATTCTGTATATATAATGTATATATATTGCATGTATATAATCCAGGTAATGCTTTTAAATAAATAAAAAGCCAGACTATTTAAATCTCGCTCACAATATATTCAACTGAGGAAGGAGGGCCCACAAACATTAAGCGCAGCCAAACGTAGTTACCAAGAAATTCTCAAGTGTGAATTCTGTGACACACTGTAATATAACCGCGTAAAAATGTTTCAAGTCGGATACTGACGATCTCCTTGAGGCCGGTTTAAAACTGTACTGTAAGTATAAGCATACCTAATGAAAACAATTATCTGTGTAACTAGTAATTCGATTTCCTGTGGATAGAAAAAGACTGCCTACAGATCTTTAGTTAAGCTAAAACACTCATAATAAATACGCAGAAAATATTGATCGACTCTAAATTTGAATAACTCTGAAATAGAGATTATGATAATGAAATATATATATTATTATTTTTTTATATTATTATTATATGGTCTTATTACTTTAAAATATCGAATTAACAAATCCTGACAATGTAAAGGGGTACTCTGCTAACAATTGTTATAAAACTCATTCCGAGTTAACAGCTCGAAGTCAAACGCATAAATTTAACATAACATAAAATGCGCAAAGTTGGCATGTTGCATATCAACGTTTCGTGATCTTTTATCTTTAGACAAATGACAATTAAAAGTAAAGCATACGAATAATAAACACTGTGCACAGGGTACATTTTGAGCTGGCGATCATAAAAACAGTTCGAGTTGTCCATAAAAAGTAGCACATACATATGTACATAGTTGAGAGGAGAGGGGAGGCGAAAAAAAAGTTAGTCATGCGAGAGTTTAGTTGTCGTTGACACTGTCGCTGTTCTGCGTTGGTCAGCGCTCCAGAACCCCATAAAACTGAAAAACTTCAATTAATTTTCACATATGGCGGTGGCGGTGGCGGTGACGGCGGTTGTGGAGGAAGAAGGGGGAATATATACAATACAGATGGGGCGGCGGTCAACGGCAGGAGCAGCCGACTCTGAACCCTGTTCAGTGAATTCAATTAACCGCAATTTCCATAGCTGCCTCTATGCGGAGGGAAGGGGCTGTGTTCTCTATCAAATGCAATTGTTGTGCGGTTGGCAAACAGCAATTTCCAGACAACTGGCAAAAAAGTGAGTGGAATACAAATTTTCATCATGTCAGCTAAAAACAAGACAGGACGTTAAAGTGTCTAGTAGGCAGACAACAAGATACTCTATCACTGTAAAAACCGTCTTATTTGCTGTTTTCAAATATAAATTTGTAATTACAAAACAGATTTTCTGAAGATCGAGAAATAATAGCAACAAAAATACCAGCATTACTTTGCCTTCGTATGCATTCCGTTTTCCCAGATCAGATATACAAAGGAACACATACAGTTAGGGTACAAAATATATAACCTTAGACTCTCTTTCAAAATGCCCTAATAAAAAGGACAAAAAGGACTCGAATATAACGGAACTCATATATGAGAATAATTAAAACAGTTTTCTGAAATTTAATACCCATTGGACAGCAACATCTGCATGTATATCTGCCAGTTTTAACTTTTCCGTGTTACTGCCCTTTGCAATTTGTCACTTCTAATTGCTTTTGTTGTTGCACTTTTTCAGCAGGCATCCGCATGTGTGTGCTCTTGATTTTTGTTGACTTTCGTATTGTAATTATGCGGTCAGATGGCCAGATGGCCAGATTCAGATTCAAATTGAGATACAGCAGCAGCCGATTTGACGAGCTAACGATGCAGATGACCCATTTCTGGCGAGCTGATTTGTAATTAGCTTGACCAGTTCAATGGCTGCCCTTTCCATGTAATAGACAGGAAGCTGACTGACTGTGGTTGCATGCTTGGTGATTTGCATATTCGGATTCTCATTTGAGTGGAAATGGTCGGTGAACAATTCATTGCCAAGTGAGGAGAACGGGAGCTAAAATGGGTCAATTATAAGCCGATTACCCCAAAAAGGAAGCTTGTTAGCTTTACAATCGCAGAATTTGGGATTCTTTTATTTTTTTCTTCAAGCCTCTACTAAATAAACGCCAATTACTACTGCTTACGATTATATTCACATATAGATTTCATGCTTTCGAGGGAACTTTCTAGTCTGAAGTTTTGATGAAATAACTTTAAAAGTTCAAGAAGTATTTGACTATCTCTTAAAAACTAATTAATTCATTTAAAGAACAAACAAATATCCTCCCTCTGAGTGGAAGGGGAAACAGGGAGTAGTCGGTGGACAAAAGTAGAACCATCCGGTAGAAGGACCAACATGGAAATAGACTCCAGAAAAAAAAATTTTTGTAAGAAGCTGATTATTACAGCGTAAAAATTACTTAATTGATAATTTAGGTTTGGTCCCTGTACTTGTCCCTATTACCAATAGCAGGAACTTATCCCCAAATTATGGCTAGAGAAAGATTAAATACATATTTATGTTCTGTACTCAAATAACATTATAGCTTCAAATAACAGTGTGTGTTTCGAACAATATCGGTTTTCTGTATGATTTCAGATATGTTCGCCGCGGACCAAGTTGACGAGGCGAAGCTCCACCGCCACCGCCTACAAATTTGTGCTGACCACAGAGCTAGAAAACCTGCGGGCTGAGAGGGAACCAAACGAGCAAGCTGTCTGTGACCACGGGTTGAATGACCAGCGTTAACTTAATAGAAGTTGACACATGTCGCCACGCATGCAAAATGGATTCATCCAACCGCAGCGGGACATTGTCGAGAGTTCAGGCCACGCCATTGAAAGGACCATAGAAGGCAGAGGCCATTGTGTGACTGAATTTGATTTCAATATCTCTGCCTACACCATCCCCTTCATAACCTCTTCAGCCGGCGGCAGCGTAGCCAATTAACATGGCCTGGTACAGTCGGATTTCAGTCCCATTGGGTTAAGAACCATAAGGCTAACTTATACCCTTTAGAGTAATATTAAAAACTAAATAAATAAAACTATAAATGTTTTCATATTTTATATTTGCCATAACTACCAAAAATATGACATGGAAAGATACAAGGAATAAGGTAAATATTATTATTAAATATTATATATTATTATTACTACAAACAAGAACAATAAAAAGATCGGGCAAAATGCTCTTATTCTCAAGGAAAATTGCCTATCCAACTATTTTAACATTTTAGATTAATTTTGATAGAAATTTGGCCTGAGAAGATTTTTAATGAGACTAAAGATCGCTGATAGGAGGAACTGAATAACTCAATATATCTAGCGATTTGAAGGGTATCAATCAAAAGGAGGAAACCGACGCACAGAAAAGCAACAAAAAATGTATACGCCGCCTCCCCTGACTGTCACTTGTCAATTTTGGGCTTTTTTTTTTGTGTATTTGTTTCACTATAAAAGGGGGTTTTCAATAGAACTATGGGGAGTGAAATGGCTGGCAGTAAGGGAACTTTCTTGCGCAGCGTAGCATGAAATTGTTTGTTTACAATTGCAAACTCCATACTCCATACCGCATAGGGTCGCTTCAGCTCCCCTTGATGTTCATGTTGTTGTTGTTGCTCCTGTTATCAAATACCGGAAATTATTGTATGTTATGCCAGCGTCAACATTGCCGACGGCATCGTCATCATCGTTATCGAAACGCGGCGTAAATCCTGTATTTATGTATTTTTGGCTGCTTATTTCATGCTTCGTTGGCTGATACATATTCATAGCACACTGAAGAGCTGGGCAGCCCAGAGCTGAATAAGGTTTAAATCAATTATTTTGTCGGCCAAAATTACTCAAAATTCCCATGAAATACAAATAATTTTAATTTATCGATCCGTTTTCATTAGAAACCAAATGCGGCATCATTGATTTTGTATATAATTCCAGCAGCATCACTTGAATTTTGTGGTTTAAATCATTCTCTGCTATTATTGACCTATTTGTTCAAAGCCCGCCCGTTTTAATGGCGAATTTCAGCAATTCAAAGTTAAATGAGTTAAAAACTTCCGCGTGTCATTGACATTTATTCACAGAGTTTATAATGGGCCCAAAAAAAAGGACCGGCATGGGGAATTTTTCTATAAATTAGCATAACGTTAGCGAGTGCAATCAAATAGTCGTAAATAAATGTGAGCCGCATTGCATTTATGGCAGCTGCAGCAACTGTGCATAAAGTTCCCACAGGCATGGTCAATGCACTCAAGGTCCCAAAGAATAACCGGAAAAAGAGGGCGAAGTGGGGCGGGCATGCAGAGCATCCAGCGAAGTACTATATAAGGAGCAACAGTGACGCCAGCACACAATGTGCCACTTGAGTTGCCCAGTGTTTTGCTGTGCAAAAATTATATTACAACATTGTGTGTAAATTGTGATTTCCAGGCAGCAGTAGCAGCAGGAGCAGGAGCGAGGCAGCCTTTAAGTACGCTCTGCTCTTGGGTTCACTGAGAGGAAATTCAATAGAATATCAACTAATAATATTAACTTAATGCTTAATACTGTATAATGTATAATTCAAGGACATAATCTTTTGCAATATCAGGGAAAAAACGAGCAATGTATTATTTTACCCAAATAGGGGACTTTTTAGTTAAGATGCTTACAAAATTGATAAATTTACTAGGAGGGTCTCCCGCAGCTTTGCTTGCGGATAGGATATGAAGTTTGAATATATCGATAACAGATCGGTAGATCTTATCAATCGATCGATTATCAATAGATAATTATTTAAAAGCTATCAGTGTTAGACCGTTTTAAAACGATTAAAAATGACTGTCGCTCAGAACGGAAAAGCAAAGAATAAATTGCAGTTTATAGCGGAGAAACAACGAAACAAACAAATTTGAATTATGACATTTTTTGAGACGGAATATTGGACAAATTCGAGCATTTGGGCTATATATGTCTACGAATTTGAGGTTTAACCGCAGATTGGCTGCAGATTGATCTTCTCAAGAAAATATATTACTCTTAGTTCTGTATAGATAATCTCACATCTCAGTAAGTATATTATTTATTTATTGACAAGTTTTTAAAGAAAATCCAATAGCCTGTATGACCTGCATTACAGAGGCTAATAAATGCATACTGCCCTTTCAAGAAGAGTTACTTTGAAATTTTTAATACTAGTTCCAACCCTATGTAAAGGGGATTTCAGTGTAATTGAGTACTTGTGTTGCGGCGTATGTTAACCCCTTGGCTGGTTCCTAGGGGTCGCTGTGCTCACGCTCCGTTACTTGGCAGCTACAGCAAGTGAGCGAAGGGGTAAATAAGTGGGGTGCATGGCGTGGGAGGCGGGATGTAGGGGCGGATAAGCAATGTGCGTGCGCCGCTTGGTCGGTTTTAACACGCACTTAACGCACCCCCTGTCGCTGCCACCCTCGAATGGGTGAGCGAATGTGTACACTCCTACAATGTAATCTAGGGTCCGTCGTCGACGACTGCTCATTTCCACTACAAAAGTTAATATGCTGCTAAAATGCCATTAAAAGTGTGGCGGGGAGAGAGTGTGAGATTGCTAAAAGGGGCAGAAACAGCTTCTGATAAGTTAAGAAACGTAAACACTTCGCGACACAGTTGCGTTCTTGCCCCCCGGCAGGCAGCGGATAATAAGCGCAGAGAAACTTGAGGAAAGTAAGGGAGTTCTTGAAAAGAATGTATGGAATTGTGGACCCCAACTTATAAATACACATTGAGTAACAACATAGCGCGTGGGAGTTTGAAATTAGTTCTTTTTTCTTGCAAAACCTTTTACTAATTAACTGTGTTCATTGAAAACTGCTTACGAAAACTAGTGACTGCCTACGGAAATTCTCAAAATCTCAACAGCCTACTTTAAGAAACGTCGAAAATGTAATCAAAAGGAGTGAGATAACTTAATAAAAAGAATAATCTGTGCTAAGCTAGGGAATATGACAGTCAAAGCCAACATTAAGTACAAAAATTAGAAGAAATGACTCCCACAACATAAATTAACTTACTTTAATTGACATGTGCACACAGGGTGGGAAAGCTCATTAAAGGCAATTCGCCACGCCCCCGAACGCAAACCAACAACTCAACTAAATACGCCCCTGACCATCGTTTTGTCAAGTGTTTTGCTGCTGATTCTCTGGGCATGTGTGTATTTGTGGGGCCGCTGTGGGAATGCCAAATTGCATACAATTTTTGCATTCAACAACAATGGTAAAATGTCGAAAAAAGTTGGTCAGCAAAGCGCTAGCCAAAAAACACACCGCTACTGCTCCCATTTCAGTTGTTTAGCTATGCATTAGATTCCACTTCTTTTGTTGCAAAAACAGTTGCAGCGACAACTTTATATGGGCGTGGCAGTCGCCCATTGTCTACCAATGGCTGTGGGAACCTGTCTGTACACAGTAAGAAATATTCCATTTTCAGTGATTATTTCATTATCATGTTTCCTACTTTGAATCACAAATCGAGTTGAAATCAGATATGTAGAGTAAGTACATACATATATCGATTGGTTAAGTCCAATATGATATCGATATCGAAAAATATTGCAATGAAAATAAAGATTCATCTTTGATATATCGAAATATAATAATTATAATATAATAATTAATTAAAGTTAATAAAATAAAACAAAAAAATGTTATATTTTCTTTTTTCAATTAAATCGGTTTAATCTATCGATGAGTCGCACATATATCGCTATTTTAAAATAGCGATTTTTATATTGACTTCCACGTAAATTATCTACAACACAGTATCGATATCAGTATTTCCCTCCAAGTTAAGCATAGATAAAAACTAAACTAGGACCTTATGACTATCCTAAACGATGTGTAGGTAATTTTTTGTTTCAAGAGTATAATAATTTTGATAGAATTCAGTTTTATGGCCTGAATATAACGAAAATTGATAAGACTCTAACAACGAACTGGTTATCTTCAATGCTACGCCTATTCCCCATTAAAAGCATGAAACATATAGGAAGCTATGAAAACCCATAAGGTAGCTACATACATAAGGTAACTACTAAAGGAAAACTATAGTGTATAAGGCAGTGCAACTTTTTCTTCCTGTGCTCTTGTGTGAATCAGCCGTCGGGCTGGAACCCGATGTCGTCATAGTTGTCGGTGGTGCCGCCTGCACAATAACAACGACGATGCATCCGCTCTTGGCTGCTGCCTCTTTTTTTCTCCGTTTGCGATTGCAACTTTTCATTGTCAGTGTCATTGTTGCAGCGATATTACGTTCGAGTGTATGGGTCTGGCGGGCACACCTTCTTCGGCTGCGCCATTGTTGCCGTGCTGCATACAAAATTGACCATTGAACCGGCTAGGGAATTATTCCTTTTATTTCCTTCATGCATGGCTTGCTTTTAAAATGAAGTCGCTCGGATGTCTTTTTGCATGAACCTGGCAAAACGCAGCCTTTTTGCATCCGAATGAGAGTTTTTCCAACCAGTTCGATTTGTGCACTGCTGACTGTTCAAAGTTTCCATAGCCGTTGGCAGTTTATTTTCGTTCTATTTCGATTTCAGACATCAAATTTTAGACGATCCATATGGTACAAAACAACTCCCTATAGCACAGACGGAGGGTTCTCAACGGCACGTTTTGTTTTTGTAAACCACAGACCATAGGACCATAGGTCCCAAAAAAAAAAAAAACGCGATGAAAAGAGCTCCAGTATCTATAAGACTAAGAAGATTCTAGAAACCACTATAATTAATTTATTTCTGCAATCACTGTTCATTTCAAGATCTTTAGGATAGTGAATTTTCTAAGTTCTCCGAATTTTCATTCATGCATAAAACAGCAACTTTAAGTTTGACATGGCATGAGCTTATACGCAGCTACAGCTCAACGCTCCGGTAAACAAGTTGTTAAGCTCAACAACTTCTGCACCCGCGCCACCTTTATACCCCATTCTGGCCCGCCAACCATCCTTGAGCCAGTTGACAAACCGACAACCTACACGAGAGATGAGCATAACAAAAATGATTAGCAGTCACTCGCGACTGTCATAACTCAGGTGTCAAAACAGCAACGAAATGTTATCAAACAATTTCAAGGTTGACTTGTGTCCTCCTCCACTGGATGCGAGGGTATAGAATGAAAAGCTTGGAACTTTCTGACGATGCCGGGCAAATAAATCACATTTAACAATGTGCGAGAGAATTTTTCATTTCTGCACCGGCAAGTAAGTTACTGCGAAGAAGGGAACTTGTTTCGACTTACCTTCGCGCACATTCTCGTAGGCGTCCTCGACATGTGACTCCTTATAGATAATGGAGTGAAAATCAAGTTCGTCCTCGGCCTTATCCTCTTTCTCCTCATGGGAATTTTCCGTTGTGGGTGGGAATGTTGTTGACGACGACGATGAGTCCAGTGACGTCGTTGTGGATTCAGCAATTTTCTTTATAAAGTTTTCTGTCTTACTATCGAAGGCAGTTCTGTTGTTGTTACTGTTGAGTTGTTCAGGGCCCAAAGGCCGAGTTGGCTGTGTATTTTTTATGGTGCTCCTTGGGGTGGTTGTTGTTGTCGAGGATTTCGACGGAGTTGTCGGTGTTGTCGCCGTGCGATTTGTGGGAAAATAATGTTTGGCATGTTCAACATAATAGGCATCACGTTCCGTTATAATTTTACCCTCAAATACCCCATTGTGTATGGAACCAAATACATAGCTATTACGATCCCCTATCACTTCGCCCTCATAGATATGATCCGTGGAGACATCAATGGGGCCCTTGCTATCATAAAACTGAAAGTGCAAAGGAAATAGGTAAGTAATTTAAAATTATCTTTGCTTATTTATATAGGCCAATACCAAATTATAATAACAAGATGCGTAGCGCCCATACATTTGAATTGCCAAATGAAGGCTCATTTTTTGATAGCGACTAAATTCGCGCCCTCCCGCTGAGGGCTGAGGGATTGAGCAAGTGCGTATGCCTGCGTACAGATCTGGAATACTCTAGAACAATACAAACATCTGGCTCTGGACAGAGTGTGCTCTAGAGTGCTCTCTCTCTTTCTCTCGTTTTAAACGTTTAATGAGAGCAAACAAATAGAATGGCGCTACTCATCTTCTTGTTATATTGTTTGTTATCAATACTCACGTCTAACTTATTGCTAAATGTATTTAAATCACGCTTTAATCTAAGATGGAAGTCTCTTCCGTGTGATGCAAACTTTAAATGTACATAATGATCTTTGGTCACTGATCGTCGCGCTCTATTGTGACTAGCTCGGATGTGCTCGTGATCATAGTTGAGTGTTTCGTAGTGGGATATGTATTCGTTCAGTCGTTCATGACCTATAAAACAAGAAAAAATTAAGTAATTAGAACCAATCAAGCTGATTTAAGTTGGTAATATATATTTTTGTAAATAACATATTTAAAGGAGTGTCAATACGCACAGAAAATATTTTCTTAAAATATTTCATTTAAATTAAATATTTAAACAGACTAATAGGACATTTTCCAAAATGTATAAATCTTTAACTTGAAAATCAATTACAAGGAACAATTCGGGCAACCGCAATTCAATTTAAATTGTATGCCGGAAATTGAAACACAATACCAGACTGTACCTCCGTCTCATGTCCACGTTAGGTGGTCTTTGAGGCCTTTCGCCTTTCATTTCCTTTTCAACGCCTGGGACACTGCCTTCACTTAATACTTTTAACATTTGATTGCATTTATGCAGCGGGATGAGGGGACCGAGAACTGCATTTACTGATGCAATGGTCCTGACGACTGAAAGTTGTTGCACATGCCACAGACGACAGCCCAACTGATGGCAAGTGCCACTTGTGGGGGCGTGCCAGGACCGCTCTCAAAGTGGCAAAAACATATTTATTTTGGCAGATGGACTGGAAAAATGGAAAACGAGGAACGACGACAGGGAAATGGAAAGAAAGACATCGTTTGGGGTCGACAAAATTCTGGCCCTTTTCCCCAGTTAAAACTTCCACAACATTTTTAATGCACTTACAGAGCACACACTTCAACGCATAACTGCATTACTTAAGTGAGAATTTTTGTCTGCCAGTTGAGGCTAAAAGCCGAGACTATAAAAAGTCCGTCTGATTACCTAATGGAGGGTGTTTCCAACTTGTGACTGTGCAGGTCCTGACATCATATCATCGAGATGTTTGATATTGTCTATACATACTCGGTCGATTTCGAAATCAATTAATATTGGAAGCATAATAATAGATAGCAAGAACTGTACAGTTTCTACACTTTTAAAATACATTTGTATACCCCAATGATTTTATGAAAAAGGACCAATCAAGGTAACTAATCAATCCATTGTCTTCTTTTAGGTATATCTCTTGTTGATAAATGAGGAAACAAACCAAGTCTGAGCACTGTCCATAAAGTACTTCAATGCTTGGGGTATTCATTGCAATTGGCAAGGACTGAAGGATGGCGTTTAATTAATTAAAACTTTGCCACAAAAAATACTGTAAAATACTTTGACACATAAAAACAGGCCGGTATGATGCGGGTACAACTTCAAAGAGACAGTCGGGAAATTACACAGAACCACAGGGTAAAAAAAAAAGAAAAACTCAGTCCGAAATTTCAAAATAAAATAAACTGCAAAGGTCCAAAAATGGAGTATTGCGGGAGAGAGGTTGGGTAACTAAACTTAAGGTTTAAGCAAATATTAAACAACGATGATAATACCCTTGGTGTCGGGCTATCAAATTGTTATTTTCAGTATATAGTATCTGAATGTAAAATATAGAACTTGGAACGGAAATGTTCATCAATATCTTAGAGGGTATTTGTATGGATTCCTCAAGCTTCACCATAAAACGGACCATATATAGAAGAAAACAAGACAACTCTCTTTTCAATGTTTTGTTGCTTCCGATGGACATATGGTAATATTTTTTGGGAAAGAGTATACACAGATGTCGGATTGCAGGAGCTTCTCATCTCGGTTTGCCTTTTTTTATGTGCAAACTTTATAATGAATCAAGCCAGAGTAAAGAAACGACCTGCAATGAGGAAAATTAAGGGAGCCCTTGGCCAAGGGGTCATTTCAGTAGTTGACCCACAAACCGGCACAAAGGTTTTCCCTGCTTCAATTCATGCGATTCAACAATGCGGAAAGCTCTCTCAGCGACTGATTAAACAAAAGCTAAAAACCCAAGGGGTAAGGAATTGCTCGGAAAATGAGCGAAAGGTGGCAGCAATAGGTACTATTTGAAGTCTAAATACAACTGGAAATGTAGCCCACCGAAAACGAAATAAACAAAGAAGGTTGTCATTAGAATTTGTACTGAAAGATGGCTTTAAAACATACTAAGACTTAAGCAGTGTATTAATCAACTGATATCGTTTTAAAATTAAACATAATTAACTTTAAATAGAATTACAATTACTAGGTAAAGATTTATGAATAATTTTTGAAGAGGGTAACTTCAAACCTCTTCTAGCCAGTGCCACCTTGACTTACATTTTGCCTGTTGCTTTCCAGTTTTTCCGCCCCGCACTTTTCATTTTGTACCGAACCCCTCCCCGCAAGCGGCTCAGGTGCTTCTGCACAAATGGCACAAATAAATAAGAAAAGCTACGTGGAAGAAGAAAAACCAGCTGAAAACTACTTTCGCTATTCGTTTATAGAGAATTGGGGGGGATCGGGTGTTGGAAAAACGCGCTTGACCAAAGAAAAGGCCAACACAAACATGAAGTAAGAAACAAAAAACTAAAAATAAATAAATAATACGAAACATAAAACCAATTCAGTTCCTTGCTGTGCCTGACTTTTCCAAGACAAAAAGTTATCTTTGCTTTTTTGCGTTGGCTGTGTTGGCTGTGTCAATTTTCCATCGAAGCTGGCAACGAAAATAGAAACCCGATCTGGAAACAACAAAAATCGCATTACCCAAAAAGTGGGAAATCTAGCTAAAAGTAAAAATTATAGTCCAGCTAGCCACTTCAGCCGGATTGGCGCACAGTGTGAATTGAACTTAGGGGGAAGGGATATTTTCATTTTGTCTCACTTATATTCCATTAACCCAAATTCTCTCCTGCATATCGATCCATTACGACAGTGCCAGGACAAACGAGAATTTAATGCGCTTCCCCGAAGATGGGGATAAGACGAAGCCGAGGCTACAGAGCTGGATACTTTGTGACATTCCAAGCTAAATCACAGCAGAAGACCACACCAAGTTCCACTTGGCGTTATTCATTTTTAAAGTGCATAAAGTGATGATTCAATTTAGTTCGCTAGGGCGGACAACAAAACCGCTTAAATGCCTCTCGAGCTGAATATCTGACAGTTCTTTTGGCTGAGACCTGGCAGATAGGCTTAAGAGAAGTCCGTCTTTAAAAAATGGGTCGGACAATTGCTACCACCCCGTCGATATGCCTGTGAAATCGAGCTGCAATACGATTACAGTTTTGAGATAGAAATTGATGGATGACGTTAGAGCTTAAGGACAAGCGAGAGTAAAGCGAACTTGTTTCTACAAGTGTGTTCTTACTGCGATAAGTGATAAGTGGCAGGAAAACTTTGGATGTATTTATTAAGGAAACGTGGTTTTATTTTCGTACGTATTTTGAAGTGGCAACCACCAAGTACTGATTTTAAAGTTGTTTTTACACGAAAATAATAAGTTATGAATTTGAAATTATACTTGGACTGCACGAACAATCTTAAAAGACAGACAGAAGTTGACACCTGAAACAGAGATACTTCCTGCCATGCTCTTGTCTGTTTATATAAGAAGCAAAATCTCAGACTGGAAAGTTCTTATCTATATATATATTTTTTATATATATATATTTTTTTAGATCACGCGAGCTCAAGCCAAATTTCCACAGGCTGCTGAAGAATGCATCTCCCTTTCTTACTTCTCAATTTAAGACTTGATTCCCGTAGCAAACACCTTTCAAGTTTGTATTGGACATGTACGTTGGCCGAACTTAAATGTATATTTAGTTGCCTGAAGTTAAATATAGATGTAATGTAAACATCAATAGAACGTTGAAATTTGAAAACGGTAAGTGAATGGAGATGCTCTTTAAGTTCAAGGAACAGACAACATATTTAAATTTATTTCTTGTTACACTATTCATATATCGATCCAAATTCGATATTCATATGTACATTTAAAATGAACAAGGCAAATTACTGTATATATTTTATAATTACTTATTGTCGATAAAAAGATAAAATTTTTTTTTTTTTTTTAGTTTTGTAATATTCAAGGTAGTTTTGTCAATGTTTAATAGGTCACAAAATGGAAGTTTTTGTAACCTTTTATTGAAACTACTTGGATTTAAGAAAAACCCCAGACAATATTCTAATAATATATACATATTTAATATAATAAGTTATATATTATTTTTAGTTTAATTTTTTTTTAAATATAGTTTTAAACGCAATTCCTCTTATATAGCTATTTACTTCTTTAATTTTTTAAGAGATAAATCTGTACATTTTTAGGTCGAGAACATTATTACAGTGCTACGTGATTTATTGCATTTTTTCCGTATTTTATTTGACAGCCTTTCGTGCGGTTTCAAGCTGCTTTCGGTACTTGACGTAATAAGTAAGTATGGGCTCGCACTGCTGTGGTTTCCACCCAACACTTACAAGTTGAGGAAAAACTTTACGGAGTTTTATTTTTCGTGGTTTTTGGACGGGACGAGATATCAACTAAAACCATGACATGAGTCCCATTAAATTAGAATATTGCAACAAAATAACGAAAAACTTTGAGAAGTTTGCACTTGATAAAAATTTGGAATTTACATAAGCCCAAAGATAACTTGACTAAGCGTAAAGTCTGACAATTAATGACTTGGAAATGTTTTAGGGAGGCAAACTGTTTTAACAATCGAAAATGATTAAGGATAAATTTATTTTCATCAAAATTTTTTCATTCTCGCACCTAATTATGTTTTTCTTATTTAAATTATATTGTAAAGGAAAACGCAGGCTGTTTTTTTTGCACCGCAAAGCGCATTAAGTCTTTACCTTAAATGCAACAAACCGCAACTACAGCAGGGCCGGGGAAGTACAAACAAGCAAAGAGCTGGAATAACAGCAATTACCACGGCAAAGCGTACAGGCCTTTCAGATGACCACCTGCAGTCATGTTCTTTGTTCCAAATGAGGCAGGGACAAAGGCTAAGGCCAGACACAAAAGAACTATAGCAACATGCGTCGGGATCAGCACAATATTGGTGGCAATCGCCTTGGTACCCCTTCAGCCTGTTCATGTTCGTATAAGTAGTATGTACTTCTTTATTGGGAACTCCTAACTTATAGCGGGAGACAAGATTTCTATAGCTTTTAATAAAAGCTGAAAACTATTAAAAATAATGTTTTTATTAAAGTTATATTTAGTTAAATATTTATTGTGTTTTATTCTCTCTATTTCAAGGCGAAAAGAGGCGTTCTCTCTTTGTCTATGGGTTAAGAAATAATTACCATATTGAATTCGAGCAGCTCTGTCAACTTTGTCCGCAGTCTCTGGGCAGATTTGACCACAGCACGGTTTAGGTCATGGGCATGCATATCGATAGATAGCGCCCTGAGCCAAGCTGTCAGTTCGTTGAGAAGTGGGGGCAGTTGCATAAACTGGCCAATAATCCCCTTAACTGCAAAGACAGGGAGGGTGTGGCGAACAAGTTGGCAGACAACCGAGGCGGTAGAGGGCAACGGAGCGGGCCAATTCTTTGCCAAGTCTTTGGAAAAGCGCCTTAAAGGCCACAACAAAAACTGCAGTACCAAGAACAGCAAGATGTTGGGAAAGTTTTCCATGTAATGCATTACAAGTAATTTCACTTGCTACCCAATACACAGGCCAACTTTGAGAGTAAACTAAAAACCAAAGCCAGCCAACTTCAAAAGAGAAACGGCAGCATCAGATACATAACGAAATTCTGAAAAGTGTGTCTGTGTAAGTTTTTGGGTCAGGCACCCAGTTGAAGTGTTAATATTATTTTAAAACTAAATTAACTTAAATTTTAATTTTTAGTCCCTTCAATTCTATACCTATGATATAATTACACTCAAAAATTGGCAACGCAGTGAAGCAGTCACTTTCGACTCTTCGCAATTAGCGTAAACATCCGAGTCGATCTAGCCTGTAAATCTACGCCTGGCTCAGTTATAGAGCTATCTAAATTATGTTTTCTAATAAAAAGTTCAATCTTTAATGGATCATATAGTGTTGGCTATAATTTAAATGATATTCGAAAAGAATAGTACTTTCATATAGTCGTGAGAAAGAATTTATGGAACTGGCGTACCATTTCACATCCTTTTTCGGGGCGTATTGAAAGTCCTTATATTCGTAATTATTACCACAATATTCAGAAGCCCATGGTCGCCTCAGCTAAAAGTTTGCTTAATATCAGTTTATACGGGCTAGCATAAGGAATGCTGATAATGCATAATGGCAACTGACTACGATTTACATTGTTTTTATGTGAATGAATTATAGTTATTATCTTAGGAATAGTTGGCTTAAAATAAATTATATTCCTATTCTGATCGAAACTAATGTGCCATGACTTCGGAAAAAGGAATGACAACAATTGCAGAGAAAACAGAACATCAAGGAGGACTCACAAGCTGGCAGAATTGCAATTAACATGCGAATTTTGGATTTTCTGTATCAAAAGAAGATGAAGGAGACATTTCTACAATTCAACTGCATCCTGCTCGTTATCCTTGGTGCCATCACATCTCTTTGGTGTATAATTTGATTTTACCATATGCCCAAAAGGAAAATGCCGAGGAGAAATTGGCACACACACAGGAACACACATTCGTAATCAATATTAAATGAATGTTTGCCCTTGGCTCTCCTTTTGCTGGCAATCCCAGAATTATTGGACATAATCAACAGCAGGAGCAATTAGTGCTGACATTTTGCCACAGACACAACATTCCTGCCAAACGAATTTATGAATTGTTGGGGAAGGACAACAAGTTTCATCTCCGATGTGGATAAAGACAAAAGATATTTAATTAAATTCAATAGTTGGCCTATTCAATTCAATAGGTCCTTTTTCAATACCTATTATTTTTTATTTGTTATTAATTTGTATTTGTGACTGTATTTATTTATATTCCATTGTCCCTCCGCGCTATTGTTTAAACTGATAAAAGTTGTAATAGCTTTGAAGAGCGGAAAGGAGGCGCCTACGCTGATGTCTCTTGGATTAGCACATAATCATCGCTGTTGGACACCAGAATTCCCCAAATGATGAAAATATTCGGACTTACCCTCACCACATATATAGCAGTATCGGTCAGTTGAACCTTTTTGGAGCGAACGTCTGAAAATGCGGGTCAGTAGATAGCAAAGGCAAAAATGCGAGTAAAAATAATCATAAATTGCTAACAAAGCACACGCCACGCCACGCCCCCTTTTCGGCCGGTCGAGGAGGCCCATCCATCTGCCTCGTTAGATTCTGGCTGTGGCAACGTTTAAAGCAACTTTGACCCTTTGCCTTGGCTCCTGGAACCGAGTGATTTGGGTTGTTTGTTGGCAATTTTTGTTTTTCGGGCAGATTTTGTATATATTTTGGCTGAGCAAACCCGCAAGGGGGAAGGCGGGATCTGGCCAACCGACAGCCGGCGACCGCACACAAACAAACCGTTGGGCTTAACTTATGGATTATGGGCGTGCCCAGTTCTGCGGTGAAAAAACGAAAACGTAGTCTACATTTGTGCGTTCCAAACCGGAGCGCGCTAAGACCGAGAGCAACGTCAAAATGGCATTAGCACCCGAGTGTGTGGGTGTGTGCGAGTGTGTTAGTTGCGGTTTCAGAGTCTGAGTTGTGGATACTTTGGTAAAGTAGACTTTTGGGCTATGTATGGTATGTTATATGTGTGTTTCGGCCTCTAGCCTTAAAAGCGTCTCATTAGGTAAGTGAAAAGAGATTGAAGAAACAGGGAACAAATAAACATTTTGGCATCAAGCTAACTAGCTGGTAATTTAGCACGCATGAAAGGAAAATAATTCACCGAAAGCTACGGCTGTTACTCACCAGGAGCTTAAGAGATAAGAAGAATTTTAAAGTAAGTAGGGATTCCGAAGTTAAATTATTTTTCTGATCAAATATCATAAAGACAATTCGACCTGAGCGAAAATGGTAACAAAGTAACTTTAAATAGTGTGCCAGGCTTAATCCACTTTGGCCTGTAGACCGCCCAAGATGGCTATATGCATAATTGATGTCCAGGCAGGTTCCTGTTAAACCAAATTAAAAAATGCCAATAGACGGAGTATACGGTAACAACGGGAAAAGATACGCTGCTAAATGAAGCAAGCAATAAAGTAATTTGAGCTGCACCGCCTGCCCCCGAATTTCCCCAGCGTTGTCCGTCCCCGATCGATCGGTTTCCATATTGCGGGAGCGGGGGAAGGGGAGAAAATCTCGTTAAACGCAAAAAACGATGACCAAGTTGCATGAAAGGAGTGACAATTTTCATTTGCAGGATGCCAGGACGACGCTGGACGTGGCCATTGTTCACCTGCTGTCGACGCCAATCATTCAACTGATTAGTTTGATTTCCCCGCTGCGCTATTTCCGTAGATAAAGGCGAAATACAAGGACCAACTGATGTGTCAGTAATTTGGGAGGGCGAGGGGACGAGTAACTGGTCCATCCAGCAACTCAACCACACCTAAAACGTAACTGGTCTCTAATTGCTTCATCAGTTTAAAAAGGATGTTCTCACAACGAATATGTAGACCGCTTAATTAATTAATCGATTGAGTTATTTTGGGATATAAAAGGGACGATGGAATAAAAACTCTGCGTTGAGCTCTAAGTTTTTATAATGTGACAAAGAAAGCTCCTTTAAAAAGTAAGTTTATCCAAAAATTAATTAACACTTTAATCAATAACTTTTTCAAATAATTTGTAATTATCTGCCAAGTAAACAGTACAAACTTAACATGGGATGAGAGAGAGAGACTTAACAACACCATAAAGGCTTTGTCGTATTAAGAATCGTTGTGGAAATATTTAGAAATTAATCATTTAACCTACAATGAAGACATTGCTCACAGATAAATTCAGCAATTACACAGAACTCAGCTTATAAATCAAATTTTGAATTGAAACCGCAATAACATTTCCATCGTTCAATTTAATTTGCAAGTTCTAAGGGATTGAATCATAGCAAACCAAACTGAAATTTGAGGCCATTAATAATGTTTGTCAATAAGACCAAGGAAAGAAGTAATTGGTATTTACATAATGATCTTTTTAATGCAGTTTACAACAGACATGTCTTCTTAAACAGTAAAATATTCGCAAATAATCCCATATTAATTGCTTGTAAGTCGAGGCCCTCAATGATTAGGCTGATTAAGTTCCTAAATTAATAGGCCAAATTGGATGTCCGCACAGTGCAATAAGCCATGAGAGTGTGCGGAAGGCTACTTCTATAAAGATTCTTAAAAATTAAATAGACATTGGATAAAGGATAAAGGATAAAGGTTTGACTATGACTACGAAATAAGTTGGTTCACAATAAATGTGTAACCTAAGGTTTACAAAATGTAACCAAGAGTAGTCTAGTTTGAGCTTTCCTTCCACAATTTTCCAAGTGATGTTTAAAATGGGCTATTGGATATGAAATTTGAAAATGGCAGCTTCAAAACTATTTAATAGTTGCACGTACCAACATCTATTAGTGAAAAAGGGCAAAAAGCTGGCCGTTAAACTATGCTGCAGGCAAAACGGACAACAATTTGACGTTAGACAAAATTGCTCAGAAAACGCATTACAGTTCCTGCAGCCATGATAGCCGTAGTCATTTAAGCCAACTACATCCCTTCAATCACAAAAATCTAGATTAGATGCAACCAAACAATGAAATGGAACATCTAATTCTCCCTAACTCGAACCGAGGCTTAAGATGCGACTTAAGAGAAGCGCCCTACAATTTCGTACTCCTAATAATAATTTTTATTGAATGAAAGAACAACCTTGTTACAAACTTATTTGGATATAAACTGAACAATAGATGGATACAAACGGACGGCTCCTTTGAAAGCAAAACTATAGAAAAATCCAGCTAATAATTAATTACGGTTCAGCTTCAAGTTTATTTCATCTTCTCGCCTTCATCATTTCCACTTTGCAACATTCTTTCTCGTCCCTTATGAATGTCGTATATTTTTAATGAACTTTAAATAACATGAAAAATGTAGTCAGCTACATAAAATATTTCGCTTTCCATGGCCTTTTACTGTCATCCATTTTTTGTTCGGCCCACCGACCAGTTGCAGATGGTGTTGTTGGTGTGTGGTACTGCCAGAAAATGGTGGGGCAGAGAGAGTCGTGTCATGGACGAAATAATTCAGCGACTTTTTTGTTAAAGTTTACCCTTTCTATGTGTGCAAAAGCCTGCGCGGGTTATATGTAGGTAGAACAAAATCCAGAAACGACAACGTCGACGATGTCGTATTGACATTTTAACTTCACAATCCCGTGACATGCCATTACAAAAAGAGGTATTTCATTTTTCGATTTTAGGTCTCTATATCATAGCAGTCACTATGGACTCGCATAGATAAAATAAAGAGGAAGGTTTTAAATGTCAGAGCAAATAGTTTTTGATCCTTTCCAAATATATGCCAAATACAAAAAAAGGACAACGAAAACTCCAAACAGATGTTAGTTAATCTAGTCTGAAAAAGGTCTAAAATAAACAACAACACTGATGTATTTGTAACAATCCACATTTGTTTACCTCTCCTCATACTAAGGGTGAATAACCATAATTTGAATCAAATAGTTTTCAACTTTATATTGATTGATTATAAAAACTCCTTGAAATGTTATATGTTTGAAAAGCAAGAAATCGACTAATAATCGCACTTGGCAATACCATAGGGCACGCGCAAGAGTTTGACCCCAAAACGAAGGCAAATGGATAAGTTAATACAAAATGCAGTGAACTACAGTGACCTGACCTGCATTTCTAGAATAAAACGGACAAAGTCTGACGATGTTAAAAAGGGAGTCGAAACGGAAATGAGCAAAAAATGTTAGCAACAGGCCCGGATCCTGGGCGGGAGTATCGGTGTGCCGGAGCGGTGATTGGTGGATACCAGGGTAAAAGTTTTGCACAAAAGTAAGCTAACTTAGACATGGAAGCAAACAAACAAAACAAACCCAGACAAACCAAACCAGAAGCGAAGCGAAGCGAAATTTACCACACCGAAAAGAACTGAACCCGGGAAAAAGTTGTTGGCCCTTCGCACTGCATAGGTAAACAAAGCCCCTGTGGAAAAGTAGTTGGCAACGCTCATGAATCGGAGAATACTTCGAGATAGGACTACTCCAGGCGACGAGGAGGAGTACGAGACGCCGAGAATGGAATTGAAAATGAAAGACAACTTGACGGCGACTTCATTTCATGATTAAGTTTCCTATATCGATTTCCTTTCAGCAGACTTTATGATGATGAAAATGGAAGCCCTCCTTCTGACGGGCCACCACAAGGACCTGCGCCTGCGGTTGTCAAGCCCCACTAAACTCCCGTCCTGTCCTGCCCAACCGCCAGCGCCACACATGTAACCGACTCATTCACATTCAAAACAATGGATGACGGCGACGCAGGAAAAGAAAAACAACAGTGTAGAGGCAGAAAAAAGGCTGCGAAACATAAGTAAATTGTGAGGAAAATGTAATTGTTAGTGACATCTTGGGTCTGTTCTGCGCAGCCAAGTAGTCGAGAAAACAAACATGTAAACGAGTCAGAATTTGTGTACCCTTCGTGCTTTATTCAAATGGATAAGTCCCTGGATGGCAAAGATGTGACTCCTCCACTGCCTAGACTTCTTCTCGATAGGTTTTGGTGGAAATGAAATTAAATACTATTATTTATTTGTCTTTTTATAAGTAACGAGACAGAGGTGCACTCAGCGCTTTGTGTTACCCTGTCACATAGGGAAGGTTTTTAAGCATTCGGCGATATATATAAACAATTTTGCACTTTCTCCTTATTGTCGCTGTCTTTTTGTGATAATACGGGCAAGGAAGCAATAATTTCAATGAGATTGTTTCCCCCCTAATCCAAATCTAATTTATTTCCCCGTCTTTTTCTACACTCGATGGTAACTCTTTTTGTTTTAAGTTTCTGATTGAATTTCGAACCATTGTTGACGGTAAAATTAAGAATCTATTGGATGTCTTTGTCATTGTTATATGTTTTATGTCATACTATTTACTCGCTTTTATTTGGATTCTAAAAGGCTTTATTTGTCTATTATGTCAGGATAACACGAAATTTGCATATATTAGGGCCATTGAACCATGCCAAACCTCTCAATCAGCCGTTTAAACGATTCGTTTGTAGACAACTTGAAAATTAAATCAATTATTTATGCATTTATTTTGTTCGACAGCGCAAACGATAGAGCGAGAATGGAATAAAGTAAAATATTTTGTGGGCTTGGTCAGTCGGCCGTTATGTTTGTTTTGCAACTCTTTATATCGATTTAATTGTGCGCAGATTTTGTCTCCCCTGTTTACATGTATAGCCTAAAGTATGGTGGTTTGAGTAATTAATAAATAATTTCCTTTTTGTATATATAAGCCGTGATAGATGACAATCCCAATGGCTCGTTGGTTATCTCAGTTTGCCTTTGCTGACTTGATTATGATGTCTCTCAAATGAATGGCTTTTGGTCATCGGTCAGTCACGATGGCAGTTTGGTTTGTTTACTTTTCGGCAACTTGAGCTTTAAAGTTGATGGAGCGAATCATCAAGCAAAAAGGGAAGCTAACTTCGGGAGTCCTTGCAGAACACTTGAAGAACACTTCTTCATAGCTATGAGAGCCTAAAGACAAAGCCGACTGATTTTGAGTGATGCCAAATTATCTAAGCCGCAGCTTAGAAGTAGATGTTGTTCGATCCGTCTTCTTCTTCCGATAAAAGTCGGACTACTTTATTCACTCCCTTAATCAAATAAAGACTATTCATACAGTTTCATCCAGATATCTTCGAAACTGAAATACTACTTATATGCGTTCTTCTTGGCTGACATCAGAAAACGAACCTAAAAATAGAAAAGAAAGAACTTCAATTAACACAAGTAACAAGAAGGATGTTATTTTAAAAACCGTTTTAAAAGGAGCGTTCCAACTGCCTGTCCCAAATAATAAAGCTCTCTGAAAGCCATTACAGGCACACCTGGAATTACCCTGACGGCTTACGACTGTCAACTAAAAAGCTATAAAATTTGTCTTTAAATGCCAGAATTCACATTATAAATTTTACCTTTCTTTTAAACAACCACAGCTTCTTGATTCGGCCACAGGGGGCGGATATCGTTAGGACCAAGTTTGTTCCCCAAAAAAAATATATGTATATGCAGACAAAGAGTAAAAGAAAATTCTAAAGACAAAAGAAGGACAAAAAGGACATGCACATACAGTCAGGCGAAAATAAACTCCATAAATAAACCAAATGTATAAAGCAGATTTAAGAAATCCATCGGGAAATGTAGTTAGGTTCGAAAAATGCAATTTTCGGGTGTTTTTGACATATAAGTCCTTATACATACATATAAAAAAATATGTATACACCAATGGAACAAAGCTATGGTTTGTTCAGTAAGTTTTCAGTCTCGAAGAAATAAGACTAATATTCTTTAAAAATATTCTTATTCCAGCTTATCAGTTTTACGGAGTATAAACATTTGGTGCGATATTTTAAATTTATATTTTTTAACCACAAATCCCTTTTTTAAATTACTTTTCAATAATTACAACTCTTAATCTTAAAACCGTCTTATTCTCTCACAAAATAGTACGAACATATAAGCCCTAAAAATACAAGGAATTAATCTGTAACATGCATAAAACTATGTACAGAATGTGTTATTTACCTCAAAAACTAAGACAATAGTTTGGCTAAAAACGGACAGATGGATAGCTACAATATATACTCTATACGTTTCTATATAGGATTTCTACCTATAAATATAATACCTCTGGTAGTTTATAAATATTTCTATGTAGGAATTTCGTATGAGTGATGCTAAAGCAGAACGATGAGATAAACTTAAAAATCTTCCCTCGTCTGTTGGCATGCCAAAGAAGACTTGCTTGCTCAACCGTTTGCTCTGCCATTAAACTATCGCCTCACATTGTTGGCTCACTTTTCTTTCAGGCAAACAGTGAAGCTGAGGGCTGAATGCGCGTTGGCCTTTATCTGCCCAGCATATCAAATGAGCCCAAGACGTCGCAGGGAGCTGGAGGACTGGGACTAGTCACAGCCCCAGTTTACGGCATTTCTTTAGCAACATCTTGATAATGACCAGTGACCCCAATACGACACCGAGAGTTGCCCCACCCCATACACTTTTACTTCTTCTGCCCACCGAGGAGTTCCTCCTCCAGCCCGCTGCTCAAATGGGAACAGTGTGGTGTGCGAAGGACTCTCATGGCAACACTTTCGCCACCTTGTACGCATTTAATGTAAATTTTTCACACTAAACACGTGCATAAATCATGGGCACAGAGCTCGACTTTTGCTCAAGGCTAACACGGCTGCCCCGACCGCTTTCATCTTCGTAGTAATGTCACCTGCACATTGAGGCCATGCCAAATGAATAAAGACGGCTAAAAAGTTGCAGCACATAGAGTTATGTCCTCCTACAGTTAGAAATGCTTCTGTCTCTTTCAGTCTATTGAAAGGCATAGAAAATAATAATTATAACTAACGTAAAAAATGTCGCACACCCAGGGTACTTGTCCTGATTATGTGTAGCAGCAGCGTCGAGCAGATCACCATAGCCTGCAAAAGACACTGCCGCAGTTGGTGGTTGCAACCGCCAGCAGCAGGAGCAACAGCAACAAGCAGAAGCAGCTTGCACATTGCAGTTGCAGTTGCCTTGCATTCTGTCCTTATCCTGGCAACCATTTATTGTGACAGACTGGTGGGGTAGAAATGGCAATGTGAATGGGCAGGGAAGGGAGCCTGCAAACTGAGGCCCTTAGCCATTTAAATTTATGTCTATTTGTGCTGGCGTCTGGCATTTTCCCATGCTTATCGCCTACCACTAAAAGGGGTTGAAGTCCTCGTTAATGATACTCAAAATCGGGGCGTTGATGTGTTTATCGTTTAATTTATGCTAAAATTCAGAGTAGCCCATTAATTTCAAGACATTATACAAAGGATTTTTGATGTAAGTTAGTAAAGGACTTCTATATACAGTATTTGAAAAGTATGTGGTCTTATTGCTTTCTAGTTACAGTTTGAATAATAATGTAGATTTCTTTAGTAAGCATTTGAGATGTAATAACAGCGTATTTATTAATAAAATATTTTATTTTTGTACCCGATTCGCTTAAATTCTCCTAATATTTTAACCTAAAGAAAATAGGAAAATCTTTCAGTCAGGGGGTGCAGAAGCTGTTGTCTAAATATAACTTAGACTCTCCAGACGTTCGGGCTTAGAACTTAAAACTTTAATTAGCCACTCTAAAGTTCCCTTCAACTTGCAAGCTAGAAAAAAGTTTGTAGTAAAAATGTGAAGGAGACGTAGTACTCTTGGAAGGCCAGTAAACACACTTCAAAATAATTAGCGCCATTAGCAAGAGCGTAATTTTAAAAATAAATCAGCTAACAGACTCAAGAGCGGATTGACCCTGTTTCGGTCGATTGGGGGAACCACTGCGTGGCGATAAAATACAACAAACCCAATTAGCACTTAGCACATAGCAGCAAACCGGTAGGTAAATAAATGGCAGCAGGAGCCCAATTGATGGTAGGAGCACGTGTCCTGGCATTACGTTAAATGTTTTCAGATGAAGGAGAACGGAGACTTTCAATTTACAAGGCAGCCAAAAAGCCAGACATCAGCGAAAAGGCAGCAGGCAACTTGGAAACTAGCACAAGGACGTTGGCACACGAACCGACAAAAACACATACTTACGGCAAAAGGGGAGCGGAATAAATATATATATATATATATATATATATATGTGAGTGTGTACATACGTATATATTGGAACATGAGGGAGAAAGGGAAAACGAGTTGCTTAACCCACCATCAGTTCATCCTGCAGCCTATTTGGTCCTGTGCGAAAATCTAAGCTCTCAAATGGCGCACGTGCCTGGCGCGAAATCAATATATACACTGAGTCAGGAAAACAAATAAGAATTTCTTTCCTTAGAACTGTGAGGGATACATATCCTTTTTTATATTAAATTTCTAAAATACTAACTAAATAATATACAAATTTTAAAATCATAATTGATTTTAAAAATCGCATTGGTTTATTTCCAATTTAATCGCCGATAACGAGCACTGGGACAGGTTAAGTCATTTGACCAGTGGATGCCGCAAGGAAATGCAGTCAAGGAAAAAATCAAGAGGAAAACGTATATTGTGAAAATCAACTATTGGCAGGCAGCTGTCAGCTGCAACCAAACAGGAAAAGACCACGGAGCAGGACCAGGACCAAGACAAAATGGGAGTGGAACGGGAGATGGCTGCTCAAACAAGGAAAACAAAGGAAAAGAAATGCTCAATGGTTTAAGTCCAAAAAGTCTGTCTGGAGAGGCAACTTCTACTCAAACAGGAGACTGTGAAAGACGGAGAGACCGAGAGAAATAGCTGAGAGCTTATAAAAACATTACATCATGAGCAGTCGCTGTAGAATGGGGGAAAATATCGCGATTTCCACTGACTGTCTGGCCATGACGCCACAACTTCTGACAGTGAAATGCGCTTCTGGCAAAATATTTGCCAAAATCTAATAAATTACACACAGTCGCAGACAAACAAAGGAAGCGCCGAGGTCTGCTTGAGCACTTAACCACAATTGACATTTCATAAGAACTATATTCAATTGTTATCCGTCATTTTGTGTGAATTTCGGATGGCATTAAAAAACTATAGCTATTTTCAGATATACACGATACTCAATATAAGAATACAACATTTCTGATCATCATGTTTTTAAAGAATATGCCACACGATTTTTTCATTTAACTTTTTTAACATAATGACGTCACGGTCGTCAGTATTTTCAGTTCGAATTGTCCCTCTCTGTCACTGATACGTTTTTGAAAATTAGGATTCATTGAAACCTTTTACCCTTTATAAAATTAACTAACATTAACTTAACTTTATATCCACAAGCTAAGTTGAGGGTGACCTTGCTATCATTCATATAAAATTTGTATATAGTCAAGTTATTCTTAATCAACCCTTGTTCATAAATACGCATACCCTAGCACATTTTAATTCAATTTGGCATTTAGCTCCAGGAGTATTTTCGCTTGCACACTGGGAGTGCGAGTGGTTGGAATTAAATTCTGAAAGTACATTAGGGCACAAATCACTTAAATTGGGTAGTCTCAGAATAATAACATTATTTTAAATTGTGTAAAAACCTGAGTTGATTTTGTTTTAAAAACTATAATAACTCTTATAGAATATAGATCGGCGAAGAGCAAAGAAAAAGTATATAAAACTGGTCTATTTTTCATTAAATTAAAAAAACCAATAAAAAATATATTTATTTGACCTTTTGTATCTTACGCACCTTATATTCCAAACTGCCCTATGATTTTCAGTGCGTCCGAATGTTATGTTGTTTATGTCAAGGAACTAGTTGCAACTATTTGTATCAAAGTTGTCGCTCTGTTTAATTCAAATAGGAAAAGCAACTTTTGCCTCATTAAGCATATTTTCTACTCCTTCTTCGTAGGTTGTTACCATAAAAGTTTATGGTTTAAATGCTACAAGCTGTATGGAGTTTCAAAGGTTATTATTTTTGATGAAAGTTGTGTCTAGCCAGTGTATCTTCTGCCCAACAGACAGAATCATCATCAAAAAGGCGTCGTCATCTTCGTCATCGACTTCGTTCTCGGTAAGGACAAAGTTTCAGTCCAAATATATATATATATATATATTTATATATATGTGTATTCAAATTGTTTTGTGATTTGCGAGGTGGCGTCGCGCTGTTTTTGGCAATATGCTTTGGAGTTGTCGGCATCAAAATACAAAACTTTTCGCTAGCATTTATTTACAAAACTTATAGAAGGCGCAAAACAAAAAAGTTATACCATAGTTTGCTTAGGTGTGAATGTCTCGATAACAAGAAGTTTTGCAGATGAGTTACTAATATGTTAATAGAATTTGCATAAATTAGACGTGCTTCTAAAATGTGAATGTACTGCAAATATAATCCGAAAAGAAAACTTTTAATTAAGAAAAAGTAACTACGTGCACTATGACAGCTTCTAGGAAACGTGGGAGAAATGGATAAACTCCTCATCAGAAAAGTCAACCCAAGTATTTTCAATTATAAAACTTCGACGGCGAGCGTTAGAAATTGACTTATACGGTTAAATCAGATCCTTTCTTTTTGTAAATCATAGAATTTATGATAGTTACTCGCTTAAAAACAAAAACTAAACACATTGCGTGTTGAAGACAGCCTAAAATGTTTATGATTACGAGCGTGATTTCAAAATATATTGAGTTTTGCTACAATGAGTATTAGGCTGGCGCTGAAGTTTAAAAACATGGCCACAAAACTTTATAATTACCCCGAATTATTTGCATACCAAAAACTTACCTAAACTAGGCTTCATTTAACTAACGATTTCACCGCTGTAGACCCAAAAACCACATTCCCCTTCCGCCTACTTGGCAAGCAGACCAAGAGCTGGAGCCACATCATGTCAAGTACAAAATTGCCTTCGCCACTTTAGAAACTTTATGCACTCTTCGAGTGCAACATAAATTGCCAACAGTTAGGCCAAGCCGGTCAAACTGAAGGGGAGTTGTAATTATAAACCGTTTCCTCAAAAAATTAAAAAAAATATATATATGCAAATGTGGAATAATTAAAAACTTTCCAAGCTTATGCTAGAGATAGAAAATTCATAATATTAAAAGGATGGTTATTCTCAAACACTTACCAAGATTTAAAATCCACACAGCCATTTCCATTTATAGTGAACAAACTTATAAATGAAATGTATTTTAAAAGTGAAATCTGTGTAATTTACACATATGCGTAGTTTTTTTACTATTTATTGTTGCCTTGGCATAAAGACGTCGACTGTACAAGTGCTGAGAGACTCTGCTTTCAGTGGAGTTAAGTTACTTGTTCTCCATTTAAAGTGGGTAGAGACGACTGTGTACTTAACAAGGAGTATGCGAAGCGACAATTAACAACAAAAAGATTAAGTGAAAAAAAAGAACCGTTCTAGTAACTTATAATTGCCCTATAGGGTGCAAATTTAATGGTTTTAATAAGTAATATCGTTTTAGAATTAAATTTCAGTCTGTTTCGGCTGCACGTTGAATTTTTGTTTTTATTTGAACACATTTTTATAAGTAGTATATATATCGACATTATACATATCGATTTAGCCATGCTATGCAATTCTAGATTCGTGGTTTTCGGTATAAGGTGTAGATATAATATATGAAATAAAATACATTACACTTAGTTAAGTACGCAATTTGAGGAAAAGCTGGTGTTAAACAATGCGTTTTATTAAACAAAAAGTTTTTGCAATCTACAATTGTGATGGCAGCACCAATGGGTGTTTCTCAAAATGTTACTAGTAACATTTGTCTTTATCTGTGCGTGCTCAACATGTTTCTTGCAACATTTCTCTAAATTCGGCAACATTTTCTTCTACCTTCCGCAATGTTTAATTAAAGTTTTTCATAAATTTTAGCATAATTAGACAAAGTGAATAAGCCAAGTCGATGTGCCTTTTAATTTTACCCCACATGCTATGGGTACGGGGTATCTCACTGTCGAGCTCACTCGACTGCAGCTTTCTTACTTGTATTTTACTCATATTGTGATAGTGTACTAAAAGTGCTCGGTGTGAAGTAAAGTTTTTCACACTTTCGTTGTTTGTCGTGGGTGTCGAAGCGAGCTTGATGGCTGAAAGCCTGTTATATTCTGAGCATGTAAGAGTGTGTATTGTAAGCTCAAAGTACGGAAAACTGGGTTAATAATGTCATTTACTGCACTGGAGGGCACAACAGCGATGTTGCTTACAACGCCACAAACATGACCCATGAGTATTAGGGCATTAGCACTTAAAGCATTCTGTTCAACATTAACCCCAACAAAAGTGACAACAATTAAACAGTAATTGTTGAAAGACTTTACGTTTTGCAAAAGTTCTTCTCGGTCTGTTTATCTCAGTTACTGCTTTTGCAACTTAATACCTATATTTGGCATTCCTTTGGCAATTCCAATTTACTTCTTGATTTGAAATCTTAAAATACATATTTAGTGATTTTATTACACATAATTTTTTGTTACAGATTTTCAATTAAAAGAAGATGTAAATATTATTTACTTCGCTTCAATAAAAATAAGGATCTATAGCAAAGTGACAACGAGCTCAGTCTGACCTACGTAGCTCCAAAAATGTGTCATAGTCGAGAGAAATTTATAACCTAGAAACGGGGTTAGCGGTAAATGGAGCCGCTTCCCTCCTCCTACTGCTTCAATCCTTTAACGCTTTCAGCCCACAACCGCATTTGCAATTTTTCCCATATGGAACATATGCAAATATCAATAGGGTTGCCATTGCAATATATATAACACAGAAACTGGGTTATGTGCAAGCTCAGAAATCCATTTCACATTTGTCCCACTCACATATTTGGTAACAATTTGCTGGGCTTGAATGTCCCCGTTTTCTTGCAACAACTTGCAAAAACGAAAACCCTAACAAGTTACTTTAAAGAGAAATAAACTCTATTTGAAAAAACCTAGAAATAAGCAGCTAATACACGACTTATTGATTAGAAAACCAAAAATATAAAATGATATGTGAACCAGGTCCACACACATCCAAGACTTTGTATCTTTGTATTTAAGAGATGATTAGCTTTGCTTTACTAAGGCTTATTTCCCAATTTAGATATTTAATCCATTAAAGAAATTGAAGGTCTTAAAACTAAATTCTTATATTAAGGTCCACTTCACCGCTTGCTTTCAATTTTCCCAGGAAAATGTCTTTTTAAATTGTTAATGAGCCTGCCAGCGTTTAGCACGTTTTCAGTGCTTGGCAGAGCGTGTTAACAAAGCCATGCCAGCTCCTCCCCAGTTTACATAGGGATTTTATTCATACATAAATAAGGAATCCATTATCAAATGGCGTTGCTAATATAGCTACAGCCCCAGTAACCATGCCTATGTCTATGGCAACACCAGCGAAAAGCATGCAGAAAAGGAGACAATGCGAGAGAAGCATTAAAAAGTTCTTCCCTCATTTTTTTTTGCAAGCCACTGACTTTGGCAAAATAAAAAGCTTTGAGTATGTATCTCCTATATAGATATAGGTATATACATAAGTACATGAATATTTATACAGACATACGCCCACTCCATGAGCAGGGAGAGTTGCCTCTGCACATTAATAATGAGCATATTGCCAAGGCAAGTAAGAAAAACGCAAAGGAAATGAAAAACTGGCTTAGAACAGTGGGTTTCCAATAAATACTATAGTCCATGATCAAAAAGAAAATATGTACATATATAACATTTTTTTAAACAAAAGTTCATGTTTGCACAATTCTTAATATTTGCAATTATATATTGCTTTAAAGCCATAAATAAGACTTGTAATTGATTATATATATTTAATATTTGGAATTTCAAAAGAGTATAGAAAACATATTGAACAGCTTAGTGAATGCATAAAATGTCATCAAACATCTTAGCACTAAGCGTTTGGGCCCACTGTATGGTAAACAATTCGAAACTTTTTCATTATGCTGATAGCTCTGCCCCTGCCCGAGTTTTCTATGTACCAGGTAACTGCGTGCCTGAGTGCCCCCACGAGTTTCAACAGGCCCAATGCTGTCTAAAAGTTAAACAAAAAACCAAAAAGGAGAAAAAGTGAACTATGAAGCGTAGTTTGAAATTGGCGTCGTCTGAAAGTTGGCAAACTGTTTGTGACGATGAAGGCTGTGCCGACACGAGCAATTAAAAATGTTCACAAAAATAGCAAGCCGCTGGGTTGGGGCCGCCCACTTTTGCACGGAAAATGTGCCAGCCACAAACTTATTAATTTTACAATTACAAAATAAATTGTGAGTGCGCCAATTAATTTGCGGTTGGTAAAGATACACACAAAAGGGGCCAAGAACAGGGACAAAAAATGCGGGACGTGGGGAAATGAGAGTTTGGCAAGAGATGAGAAAGTCGTCAGCATCATTAAGAGACGTTTGTGTAACTTCCATTGGCACTAATTGCTAGGAGACTTGGATGGGGTATAGAAGGTTCGTCTCGTTGGCCAAGAAAAACCTTTTGTGGAGGAAGGGCAACTCCTATTAACGGAGAGCTTGCCATAATTGCTGCTGATTGTTTGCCAAAAATGGCAGCCGAAGGCCAAAATCAACACAAAAATGGCCAAAAGATAGAGGGGAGAAAAATTCGAGGGACAAGATAGGTCTTCGAAGGATACGTCGTTAGTTCTTTTTATATATAGTATACATCATTTTATTTTTAATTACTTTTGTTATTTTATTATTATTTCTTTATTATTATTTTATTATTATCTTAAATCTTATTTGTTCTGTCCTTGAACTGCAGTCGCTTCAAATTTCTTTAGATCTTTCCTTAGGCAATGAGTTAGTGTTTTAGTAAAATTAACAGTTCTACAACTCGGACCTTTCAAATTATTTTACAATCCTAAACAAAAAAGCCCTAGAGTAATTAACAAGTGTCCAGACTAGCTAGAAACAAACAACAACAAAGCCATTAAAATCAGAGTACAACGAATAAAGTAGACTCCGGTTCGGGCTATAAGGTTGAGCTTCCTTGGGCAGGAATTTATTGGCAACATAAACTGAGAACAGACAATGCCAATAACAATAAACGCAAATAAAGTTTATGACCTCGCTAAACACAGCAAACGGGCCAAAAGGGAGCGACGATAGAAAAACTCTAGATGCCCAGATATAGGATATGGCCGCATTTTTGTCACAGCCATTGCGTGTCTTTAAACAGAAGCTGCCTTTAATTCTTCTTGGAAAGAACGCTTTTAATAGTTAATGATTATTTTTCCTCATAGGCTATTTTAGAATATGGACACAATTACTTGCTTTTATTTGTAAAATGTAAATAGCAGTAGATTGGTTGATGACACAAACTCCGAAATCCCTTTCTACGAGAACATCTCAAGTGACTGACATGTGTACCTTAACAAACAGGCAGGAACAACGTGAAAATATGGCTCTGAAGCGCACGCAAGGCAAAAACGCTAAAGTGTAGCATATATTTGGGGGCGTCTTGCATACAAAAACTGGGAGCTATGTTGGCGATGATGTGGCTGGCTACGCGAAAGTTTGTGTTGTTCTATTGATTCGTTTTGCGCCTCAGTATTATTTACGTTTCACTGACTCAGTTATGCTCTCCGGCTCAGTTATCGTCCTTCTCGTTTGCCGCTGTCAGGATGATGTGGCACGATGTGGAGCCCTTCCAGTTGTGCAGAAGGAGCGAGCTTGTCATGTAACACGTAGCGACATTTTGAATTAACGAAGCATGAGATTTGATTATATAAACTGCAACAAGACAGCCAACAACAACGTCGGCGCGAAATTGGCAGCACCAACAATGACAACGCAACTTGGACATTCGCAAATACAAGCGTGGAGGCAACTCAAGTTGCAAACGCATTGCTATAACCTCTTCGTATTCCCACCCACTATTGTCATGGTAGTCGTCATAATCATCATCATCATGCTCGATTGTCGCTCTGCTCTTCCGCTCCATGCATTTGATACATTTCCCATCCCAACAACTAGTTCTCCAATGTTAAGGGTCCGGATATGCGCTCATCACTGTTGGAAAACAGTACGAACCTATAAGCAAACAAGTAAGGAAAGCTAACTTCGGGCGGAGACGAAGTTTATATACCCTTGCAGCATATGCCAGTTTACTCAGATATTTACTATAGTAGCTGAACTTTAAAATCTGATGTAGATGTAGTATATAGATTTTCCTTTAGATTTTTTCATAAATAGCAAAAAATTTCGTTTCTATGTCAATTATATAGTGGCTCGGCTTTTCCGACATATACTAATTGCAAGACATATTAGTCAAAACACAGAAGGACAGACGGATAGACGGACAGATATACGGACATAGCTGGATCGACTCTGCTGTTGTAGCTGATCAAGAATATAAATACTTTATGCGGTCAACCTTAATTCAAGTTTTGCATCCAATTTCATGCCATGCTTAAAAGAAGAATGATAAAGTTTGAATCAAGATGAAAGTAATCTAAAAATCGTAATTCATAAAATCATAATTCTACAATTTTTTAAATTACCTGCGATTGTCATTGGTACAAATATAACTTGTATTATATAAAAAAATATAATTTGATTGTTGATTGTTTTAATTATTTTAGGTTTTAGATATTTATATTTGTTATTGAAGGGTCTTAGGGAAGCTCGAGGTCTAGTTCGGTTCAATTTCATACACTTAAATCGACCAGCAACTATATGCCAATTACGCAAAGTGTCTTTTTAATCCCCCTAGGTCCCGAAACCACACTTAAGAATTTCTGCGGGCCACATTGCAAATATTTTTTGAGTTTGCTTATGTTTTGACGAGCTGTCTAATTTAGACTTTTTTGCTTACTTTTTTACTATTTATGGGCGTGTTTCCCGTGTTAGTCATTATTTAATGTTGCTTGTTTTAATATAAAAATATCAACTTTTCCACTAAAGTTACAGAAATAAATAACTTCTATCTCCATCGCAAACGCACTCTCCTCAGAATGTTAGTCGCGATGCGAACCGTGATTTCAAAGTGGGGATATTTAACATTTTTGCAAAAGCCTTGCATTTTTACGTAATTTATAGCCTAGAGATAGATAGAGTATGTGAAAGAAGCGTTATGAAGGCTGAGAGAGTCACTGAAAACGCATTTGTTTACTTAATAAGCACAGATTTGAATACGGTATCTTAAAGTTTACCAAAATAGATATTATTTGTATTCTTATAACACTGGACTGAAGCTTTCTTACTTGTTTTAATTTGTATTCGGTTAATGCGGTCAAAGTTGCTCACAATATCTATTAAATCTCCGCCTCTGAATCTAATTAGCAACTTGAAAATAAAACCTTGCTTAAACTACTGACATTGTAAGTTGCCGCTTGGCTGGCTTTGATTTCGTTTTAACCTGTAAGCTTATTTCGCAATCATATGTGAGACCTCAAAGCACAACACAATTTTGCGAAGGTTGAATAAGTTGAGGATCCCAGGGCTTCCAAAAGTATCATTAATTTATGAAAACTCTCATTTAAGCAATAAATGTATTTTTACAGGGTCACAGAATCCCAAATTGCCTACCTTGAACTTTCTTTTGTCCCTCGCAAGGCCATAAAAAGGCTAATTTTTCCTTATTTTATGTTTTTGTTTGGTTTGTCCAACTTGGCGTTTTAATGGCTGCTGATTGTCAATAAATACAATAAATATATATATATTTTTTTTCTGCGTTATTCAACATCAAAAGGCAGAACCTTTTTTGCCTATTGTGTTTTTCACGCCTAAATTATGCGCGCATGATGGCATTTGGTGCTTTCTCGATTCGAGGTACAACTTTTTATGGCTTTTATGGGAGGACACTTTTTTGCTTCTTTTGTCTACTTTTGTTGTTCATTTCTGTCATTCATTACTTTGAAATATTTAACAGTTTCTTTTTAATAAAATTATAAATTGATTTTGTTCATAAATTAAGACGGTAATTGTCAACAACGGCTGTTGGAAAAATATAATTTTATAAGGAAGAGTGTCATTATCTTAACTAACATTATCTTTAAGCAAAGAAAACTTGATAGGGTCATAGTTTGTAATTTGGATAATGTTTTACATGTTTTTAATTATTTTAATATTTAGGCATAGTGAAATTAAAGAAAAAAAATTTTTTTTTTGAATACTTTAAGAAAACAGAAAATGTTTAAAATACGAAAGATCAGTAACGGAACTCCTTAGAAAAGAGTAACTCCCTATATTTTGTTGGTTTTTTATTTATATATCAACCTTAACTTAAATCCTGTACAGAATTTATCCAAATGCATATGAAACTAGGTAAAAACTTTGGTTAACTGCAACTTTATTTTGTTCATTGCCCCGCTCGGCTTACTAATGAGAAACGAAACTCGGCCGTGCCAGAATCAGGCTGGTTTCTGCTGCTCTTATTTTCGCTGCAGCTAAATTAATTGCATACAAATTATTTAACAGTAATAAACATAATAAAGCAGGCGTGGGCGTCGAGTGGGCGCGCATACGGAGGCACTTGTAATGCCAATGGCAACGACCAGGCCAGCAAAAATGCATAATGAGCATTAAAATGCTTCGGGTAAGTCCATGAAAGCAAAATGAAACTGCAATGGCACTGCCATGGCTTTACAATCGTGTGCGTATGTGTGATGATCCTGGTTAGGCACACATACATACACGAGCATAAAAATATACACCAGAATCTAAAATACGAAACACGCGCGTACACTATATATGAATTACACTAGTCAAGGTAGAAAAACACAAACCACTTGCCCACCTTTTCCATCTGCTACTCACGTACTATTTGCTAAAGTTTCTAAACGAATCCTTTTCATTAGCAGAGGAATCGGAGTCCATTCCAACGAAGAATAGATACACTGATAGAATCCAATCACTACTTGGGGTTTTGCATTATTGGGGGTCAAAATGTCCATTAATAGATATCCAATTCTGCATTTCCTCTTGACTCGTTAACTACAAACCTAAGGCATTAATTAATATAGTGGCATATATATACATATTCATATTTTACTTTAGTTATCTGCAGAGTGTGCAAAATGTGAACGTTATTGCTATACCTTTATTTTTTTGTCTGTAGTTTGAAGAGTGTAGGACTCTTGTTGACCGCCCAAACATTGGCGCCATGGAAATTCTGCGCTAGAAATTGGCGCATAAAAAACGGCGAGTGGTGGAGAGTGGGCCTGAAATAAAATGCAATTGCACTTTGCACAAAAGTTCAACGCATTCAGTGAGCTATCCACCATTAATCCAATGCTCTTCACTCGCCCTCAGTCACTCCCCATCCCATTTATCTTTCTCTTTCTGTCTGCCATACATTTAGTATTGCAAATGCAAACTCGAAATCAAAGAGCGAACGGCAAACGGGCAGCAAAACTCGCAACTCAATGACGGAAGTTTGCATTTTCGCAACGAATTCATAATCATGCTGAATGCTCCCTAAACCCACCACGCCCCGAAAGTCCACCGGGGCACCTAAGCCTACAGAGCGAGGCAGGATTGGATGGCAGCTGAAAGCACAGTTTATCCTTTTTGATTTGCAGCCAGTGACGTTGGGGAGAATCCGACCATGTTTCAGTATCTGCTCTTCATACCACATTCCGGGTCGTACAAATAAAACTTGCCCCACACAAGTAAAAACATACAGAAACTCCTCTGGCAATGAAAAAAGATATATATTTTCAAGATGGATAACAAAATAATACTCGATCCACTAATTATTACATTAACTCGGATCTAAAACCTTTACGACATCGAGGAAACCTTTGTTAAATTCTGGACAGCAACTGTATTGTTTAAATTGACCGAGTCGAATTCAAAGAAAATTGCAATTATCCTTTCACGTGCCGACTTGCTCGAAACACACTCATAAATGTACATAAATCTACATGGAAGCAACAGACATTATAAATGTCGTTGGGGAAGGTCAGGCGAAGCGCCAGGATGCACCAAAGGTCCTAACTGCAGCATATCTAAAGCTGATGCACGTTGAAGGACCCACGGGATTTCTGCATAATTTACACGGCCCATCCGCCTCGACTACCCGCAGAAAAGCAGCTAGCAATTTCACATCATTATGTGCCAAATGCAACATTTAATTTTAAATTATAAAGGAAAACATGGAGCGTGGCGAAAGAAAGGCCGAAGGTGTGGTTTGGTGGTTGGAAGCTGGGCGGAGGAGCAAAACACAAAGGCGATTATTTATGTGGCTGCAGGAGGGGAGGGCGGGGAAACAGTACTCGGCATACTGCCAACTGACAGGTAAGAAGAGGCGAGTCATCCTCGTCGACTGTTGTCCCTGCCGCCGTGTCTGATAATAAAAGCAAACTTTACCTGGAGCATCAGGCGATAGGAAAGAGGGAATGGGACAGAGCTTAAGGACTCTGCCGCTACGCTCCTTTTTTAAGCACGTTTTCAACGTTACCAACTGAGCACTCACCTGGAAAGAGAAGAAGAAAATAAACATTACAATATATTTGATTATGGTTTATTATGCCTTCGTCTGCCCGCAACTCAGAAACGGGCAATTAAATCGAAAAAAGAAAAATTATTACCGTCAACCTAAATGTCTGTATTTCTTTTATAACAGTACTTAAAAACCTAATGCGCTTATGCATTATTTATTTAATTCATTGAGCTTAGCATTGTGGAAAGTGTAATACATATTTATAATTTACTTGCGGACCCGGCGAACTTCGTTTCGCCTAGAAGTCGAATGTCAAATCATCGTCAATAGTCACAAAACCGACCAAGAGAGAGTCGGAGAGTTCTGAACAAAATTTCGTCAATCAAGTACATATAATTGTCAAGAGTGCTGCTACCTAGAGACATCGTTTTATTTTTCCTGTAAAGTTTACGTAAACGTCTATCATGTCAAATTATTTCAGATAGTTGACCCGGCGAACTGCCTTAGCGTAGCTTTGATGCACTACTTTATTTTGTATAGCTGACCTATCTTATGTATGAGAACCTATTCAATTTGAACTGGAATCTATAATATCCTCCATATAAAAATGAATCCTTATTTCCTTATTTCAACTTCAGTAAAGATGCGTGTCTCCAATTTGGTGATATAACAAAGAGTAAGAAAGCTTTATTTAAGAAATATGTATATGCTAAAAACTAAGAGCTGCGCTTTTGGTACCGTTACTCAGGGCTGGAGAGTATTCGTCTTTTCCTTTAGAACCCGTTGGTGAGAGCGGGAGGGTGCGAGACCATGTCCCCGATCAAAGTGTGACCGCCTTATGCACTTCTTATTTGTCCTAACAGGGTGTGACAGGGGGTACAGAGACAGGGTGTTCTATGTAACTCGCGCGTTTTTTTAAATATGCAAAATGAAATGTATATTTTTTAATCTTTCTGAGCGATTTTCTTAATATTTGTTTCCGTAAGAACCTTGTACAGAGTATTAGAAAACTACAAAAAAAAAAATAAGCCAAATCGGTCCAGCCGTTCACACGTGATGCGATGACAACGGAAAACGGGTTTCATTTTTATATATATTATTATTTACTAGGTTTATACATTTTTTAAACTAAAGAGTACTCGTCTGTTTATTTATATTTTTCCGATTCGATTCTCTCCGCAAAATGTTTCGCACTTCTGCGTGAATGTACAGACGATGCCTTTGGAGGAGCGACGCACTCAGATGTAGCAACAAAGTATTCGTACATACATATGTGTTATATTTTTTAATGGCATTTTATCAAATGCAATTAATCGTAATTGCCCGTTTATCCATACAGCCCACATATGGCGGCCCAAGGCACGGGAAAATAAAAGAAAAAGAAAGTAAAGTAGGCATCAGTGCTCGCACACCGACGCCTCCACAGACCCCTCCCAAAGCCCCAACCAATGCTCCAACGTTTACTTGAAGTGCCGCAGCGGAACAAGAACAAGGGGGGCGGCTCTCGGTACATTAACATTTTAGAATTTCTTTCTCTCCGGCAAGCGGTACTTGTAGATATTAAAGGTATGTTGTATAAATGCAAATTTAAAAAGCAGAAGCGTATGTTTTCTTTAATGTGACCATTGTGTAGATAAAGCCCAGTGAAAAAAGAGATTTATATTTATATTTTTTTGGGAAACCGAAAGCATTTCTTTTTTTTTACTTGCTTGATAGGCGTGACTATCGGGTATCTTATAGTCGGAACGATTCAGTTTAGAGATTTTTTCTTGCTTTGTCTTGGCAACGTGACAAATGTGTTCAAAAAATAAAACAGAAACATGAAAAATTACACTTAAATGGGTGAGAGAAAAGGAAAAGGCGCTTTAAGCAAAGGGGAGAGAACATGCACCGTACACATACATCAAATTACACATGAAAAGTAAAAATTGTTGCATCCCGCCCCCCAAACACACACCATTCCATTCCACCGGGCTGAGAATGTTTTATGAGGTCAATTACCTGTCATTTGCATGACGGGCTGGCGTAGGCGGAAAGGGGGAAGATGCCATGGATGGAAATGGAAACGGAAGGTTGGATCTGGGCCCGGGCTTCGCTTGGCTGGGTGTCAGTTTCCATTAGCTGGGTGGCTCTGGAAATTTACATCTGAACTTTAAGCGAAGGTCATCGGTCTTCGCCTCTTATTCTGTCCTTTTACTTTTGATTTCGCTTTTTGTTTTGCACTTAGTTAATTCTCTTTTGTGGTTCCCTTCTGCCGGCAATGTTGTCACAGGTCAGCCAATGAACTCGATTAATTAAGGGCATTGACATGTGTATATTTGGCCTCCACCGCTTCTTGTCCTAAGTGCACTACATGCTAAGTTCAAATGTCAAGTTGGCAAATTAATTGGCTTTCTTAAATCGATTTGAACAGAATCATACGCATTTATATTTAAGCGAATTTCTACCTAAAATTATAAGGCAATACTAATGTTATATACTTAGATTTAATTAATCTGGGTAGATAAGTGAGTAAAATATAGTTGTCTAAGTTAATTGAAGCCTAAACTCATCTTGGTCAAATAAAACTATAATCTGTCTACGGCTTTGTTGTATAACTTTAATATTCCAATGAAAAGTTTAGTTAGCTTATCAAATAATCCCAAGTTTCTCTATATTTTAATCTTAGCTGGCTTCCTGCGTCTTAATACTAATCAGTTTAGCAAGTGTTAAGATATATTGTTGAAATAAGTCTTTAAAAAACGCAAGCGCAGTCTGAACAAAAAATCCGACTGATTACGCTGAGATGAGCAGTTCCTAAAAATAACACTTTCAGTCTGTTTTGTTTTTCTTTATACAATGAATTCCTTAACATGATAAGAAACGCATAAATACAACACAAAATAGCGATAGCGATACTCGGTCTGTTGCGGTTTCAATGAAAAAATCATCATGCTTACAGTAGCATCTACCATATATGAAGAACCTTATCTGTTAAGTCTTATATATATATTCTAAATTTGTATTTTTGCTTTACCTGAGGCGTGGTCTTAAAAGCATTCCAAAAACAACGGAAAGAACGCAATAAATAAGTAGAATACAAAAATAGTATTAAATTTAAAAAAACTATAAGGTTTTTAATAAATATTAGGGTTGCATAATGATCAAGAAATTTTACATATCTACTTCATGATTTTAAGGAAAGTTATTAATTACATAAAGGTAAATGTTTTATTTTAAGATTACATTACAATTTTGTGTTGATCACTTGTATATATGTCAAAAATATAAACTTTTATCTTGTAACAGCATGAAAATAGATAAATATATTCTATTAAAATTAAAATTAATAGCTACTATAATCCTTAGTAGCTAAGGATTTTACTAATTAAGTCAACCTAATTACTAATTAAGTCAACCATTATACAAATAAATAGGTAAATAAATAAAACCAGAGAATATCATATAAAAATATTAAATTACATTAATACATAGTAATTAACAAATAAAATAGATTTCAAATATACTTTTAAGGCTTAGCAAGCTGAATTAGACCCCAATTAAATACTGGTAAATAGGTTTATATAGGTAAATATAATATATTGCTGCTTATTTATTTATACTGATAAGAAAGATGATGTTTTTAATAACTCAATAAGCTATAGCGCAAATCATTTCAATTTTACTGCAATTGTATGTCCATGGTATTGGTATAAAAGAAAGCAGGATGCATATAGGGAGCGTCACATTTCCTCGTCAAAGGGAATATAAATTTTTAATAAACTATTCTACGACATAACAGATAGCGAACTCCCAGTATAATGGACAACAGCCAAAACTAATAAAAGTGCAAAGCACACACGTTTCTAGCTGCAGTTGGAAATAGGAAAAATAGAGGAAAAAACAAAGGGCACCAGTACTAAAATCAAATAAAAATCCCCTGCTGAGGGACAGCCAAGCCGTGCTCTGGACCGAATGGCCAAGAATGCGGAGTTATCTTTTCAAATGAGGAAACCCGAGACGGGGTAGCGGCGGAGCAGCAGTTGGGCAAATGTATCTGAAGGGTTGAGAGTTTTGGATGCACATAGCAAAGCCCATCCTGCCGACCCCATTCCGCAGCCAAACTAATCTCTGTGGGGCTGGCAAGCAGCAGCTGCGTAGGGATTTGGATTTCGGTTCGCCGTTGCATTAACATGTTGAGCAGGTTGCCATGACCATAACGGAGGACCACTGACATCCCATCCCTATCCGACCACCGCCCATTCATGTACAGTGGGGTTTATATGTCTCAGCTTATACATATTTTAATCACTATTTCTCAACTTCATTATTATAAATTATTGCTTGCAGCGATCTATTATAAAAATTTTAAAATTAAAATTATTTTAGCACCTAATAAGTAATTGCAATCTGCAGTATTCGAACTGTATCTACAGCTTGGGATCCTGGCGGCACTACTGGCAACCTCGAGTGGCGTTTGTGTGCGTTTATATTTCGCAAAGCTAAGCGTACCACCGTAGACAAAAGAGATAATGGGAGGGGGTTTGAGGCGGTGCGGGGCGGAGGCCTTGGGGCAGCTCGCTAATGCACACGCACAATGAACGTGCACAATGCACGAGGCAGAATGTAGTGGCAGTTGGCGCTGTCGTTGCGCCAGTTAATGAAATGCAGCATTCAACAGCCGACAAGACGTCGCCATTTTGTGCGTGCAGAGCCCAGCTGCAGGATTTTGGAAACGGGTTTGGGTTATGGTCACGTGTAGGGGCATCCATCGCACGTATGCCAATCAAAAGCAGGACGCCAGGCAGGACGAAAAGCCCGGGGTGGTGACAGTTACGGTGGACAACAACGGCGTTAACTAGTGTACACAGAGCGGATCCTTGTTCGGAAAGTCAGGCCAGAGTCACTGGCGTTATCAAAGCATCCCCCAAAGAACGGCCCCCTCCAACCGACGCTTACCTTTAATTACCGGATTGATGCAACATTCGTTTTAATGGTCACTACTGGTCAAGTCACGTAACTAGGAAATTGAGAGGAAAGGGGTTTCCCAGTTGCAGGTGGTTTCTCCCTATATTTTGATTACTTTGAAGCTCAACATTAATGTGTATTCGTGAATGTACTAAGTAAAATTCACGTGCATTTAATAGTTTGTTATGCAAAATAGGCTTGATTTAATGGTGCATCAAATGTGAGCGATTTAAAATCCTTGGAGAATCTCTAAAGAAATTAATGCAACTTTCACTTTTCATATTTACCCTTATTGGTCATTATTTCGCATTGTGCACTGTTAGTCGGTGGATTTTAAGTTTTTTGAAGCACGTTTAGCAAAAAACTCATTGAAATAATTGCATTTTGCTGGCACATGACGGCAAAATGAATCTGCAGCACCATTTCTGCCAAGTGTCGAGTCGTGCGATGCCAAGTGTTGCAAAAACACACTCACAGATGCGTATTTTAGATTTATATAGTAAATAGTTGTAAAATAAAGAGAGAGTGCGGAAGGGGGACGGCGAAAGGAAGTGAGTTACGCCTCACGCACACGTTGAGTTATGAAAATTATAAACAAATTAGCTCCTCTGTCTGAACTGTGCGGTGTGGCATTGTTGGCCTTGCATAAATTAGTGCCATCAAGTGCGCCAAGTTCGGAACACTTCAAACTGCGAGAGTCACCACCCCAAAACCACCCACACTAATTCACACCATCCCACCGCACCCCACCCCCACCCCTCCACACCGCAGCATCCAACCTAATTTGTAATCTGTGCTAAATCTGCTTGTAATATGTTTAAAATAATTGGAGCGATGGGCATTAACGGTGGCAGCAAAGCGTTATAATAGAGCTTATTAGGGTTACAGGCGACGACGGCGACGAGGATGACGGGCATTGAGGGCGTGGCAGCTGCAAAACTCGTCATGGCAGTAGATTAGCATAACAAAAGTAAATGACGGTTGCGAAATGTGTCAATTCTATGACATAACAACGCCGCAGAGGGAAGCGACTCATCAAAAAAACTCACGAGTGAAAGGGAAAGTAATGAAAACGAGGTTACAGAAGCAAATTGAAAACGTACGGGCGACATCTATATATTACTATAAAATAATGTAACTTAAGAACTGCTAGTAAATAATAAAAATATAATTCCAGATATAATATAAAAGTTATACTTTATCTACTATCCTTTTTTCCCTCTATATTGACTTCTAAAGATTTCTTCTTTGAAGCAACAGGAAGAACCATTATAATAATTACCAAATATATGTAAGTGTTGCGTTTAATATGGCGAAATTTCTTCACATCCTTTCCAGCCATACTTTGTTTAGATATTCCAAGAATGTGCGCCTCGAAATATATTGTGATATTCATATTTCAAGCTTAAAGCATCGCTGTGCTAGCTAAATCCGTCGCTTGAATTTATGAATTTTATGCGTGTTTATCAGCAAAACATGCCGCTGAACTCGACTCCGAGCTACCCGATGGGAAAAAGGCAAACAGTGGCTGACAGTACAATCCCCCAGAGCGAACTCAAAACACAAAAGCTCAATGGACATGTAGCGCAGTCGAGATAACACAGGCACATAGATACATACAACTGAAATGCGACATGTACATGGAAAACAAATGAAATTCTCAAAACAGTAGTTGAAGCTCAAAAGCGAAACGCAACGAAACAAAACCAAACGAGGCGTGAAAATCGCCAACAAATCATGAAAAATTGAAGGAGTGACTCGACGAAGAGGTACCCTTAATGTTTCAGCGTTGATTTGCGAATTTTTGTTTAAAAAGTATAACATTTAAGCAGTTTACGGCATAATTCAAGACGATTTAAGTACTGTAATGTTTCGAGTATTTCGAGGTCAGAAAAACCTTCTCTTAAGATATATTTTTTGTAACTTAACTGCCGGTTTAGTACACTTGCTCGGATGCAATAGACCCTTAAGACTACAAGTAACAGCTATAAAAGCGCAACAAGAAAAGTCTGTATGCAGAACACACATGCAGGCACACAAACACATATGCAAATCAAGCGAAACATGGGGGACTGGGTGGGGGACCGGTGACGAGAAATGATTCATGGTTGTGTTTATCAACAAACACGTTCCATGAGGCGTTTTCAGAGCTGCTAAGGAAGCCAAATGGGCACATGACAATAAATAAGCCAAAGTCAAGTCTGCTCCGAGTTCTAGCCCGGCTGTTGGTAGCGACAGAGTGAGAGATGGCAGCTTGGGGAAGGGCCTTGGGAGGAACATTTGTCCGACAAACATAAGCAAGTGCACATGTTTCGAATAGCACTTTGTTGCACTATGCATAGACGATAATAAAGAAAAATAAATTAACAATAAAAAAACTTTTTTATACAATAATGTGAGTAAGCAAGTTTTTCTGCCCGGACTCTGCTCGCGCAGATAGTGCGGTCACACTAATACAGGCATTAAAGCAAAACTTAAGTATGATAAGCTTATTAATTTCAGATATTAAAAGTGAATGGTTAGATTTATTCATTAAAGAATCCGACATTTTAAACTCTTCTTTCTGTTGGCATATTTTAGCGGTTTTAACTTTCATTCATGAATACATATTTAATGGATAACGGCGACAAAAAATGTGGTTGCCCCGAAGTTGTCCTGATAACTTGATATGAGCTCTATATAGTATATATGTATATGTATCGAGATGAATATATATGTATACATAAATGGGAGTGCTAATCAAATGCAGCTGGCGGTGACGATATATAACTTGGAGGCAAACTAAAATCTGCTCCTACAGCGTGTGGAACATTTCGGAGTGGCTCAAATACAACCTATATGTACATGGATACATAAATGTATTGCTAAAACTAAACCAATATTAAGAAAGACTTTGGCAAAAACGAGGTAGCTTCTTTTTCAAAACTTCACTTTGAATTAAGGAAGGGAACAGTAAACGAATATCAACATCATGTCGGGAAACTGGCGCATGCCGGCGGGTGTGGCGGAAGTTTGGCTCATCGCAATCTGAATGCTGCACATGTGTGCATTTGACACTCGCTTTTGGCCTCCTCACTGTTTATGACTCATTTGGGCAAACGAGTTCTCTGCGCCGCCTTCTGCTTTCCGCTGCGTCACCCATCTCCAGGAATATGCAAGCAACGACGGAGCTAGCGCAGTCGGGCGCCAGTGGAGTCGGGAGAGCATTTGTGTTAGTTTCAAGTAATTTATATGAATTTTATATGCAATTGCATCAATCTCAATTATATTGTGCTTTGGGGAGCAGCTTTATTCTCGGCTACGCTCACACCACGAGTGTGTATGACATGCAATATTAATTAAGGTTTTTATTTAGGTAATTGCTTTGAACCAAGCCGAACTTACGGCAGATTGACTTAAGTCAGGTACGGGCTTGGCCGTTCTCGACGTCAATGCTGAAAGACTTCAGTTCATAAAGCTGCATGTTTGCACACAGCTGCAGTTTAGGGGTTCAATGACCAGGGCAACAAAGGTCAATTTAAGGAACATTTTTGGATGCCGAAAGAGTGCCTAGGAATATTGCCTGCAGCTATGTATGTATAGGTTAAGATGCTTATCCGTATCAATGTCTGGAATATCAGTCAATAAGTTCATCAATTAAAACGAAAAATGAATGGATGGCATTCAGTTCAGTTCGGCTCAGCTCAGCTCAAGTTGAGTGAAAAGCGCAAAAGAAGGACAAGAAAAATCAATTTAAATCAAGGATGGGCACGAAATCTAAGGAACCGGGCAAACGGACATCGGGACAGCAGACAGACAAAAAAAGGGACAAACCCCACCACCGCGATCCGGCGCAGTCGAGAAAAAGGTCACTTGTGTGCCCGAATGCAGTACACTGCCAAAAATAAAAAATGTCGCCTTTTAAATTCCGAATTTTCAATTTCTTCAGTCACTTTTCTTTATTTTCCATGGCCTTGTTAGAAGAACGACTAAAGAACAAATCAAAATTTTTCACTCAGTGCAGGGATCGCGGCTAACTGCGCAATTTGTTTTTTTGTGCGTGGGCGAAGACACTGCATTTGTTGTTGCAAACTCGAGATCGCGAGTCTCGCGACCCTTTTTCGTCTCCTCTTTGACGCCTATTTTCAATAGAATTTGTTTTTGCATTTCTTCATGGTTGACTGGGCACGCGCGACGGTCGTCTTGTGCGACATGCTGGCGCCATCGAACAAAATTCTACCTGCGGACCAAACTGGGCAAACTGGGCAAAAAGAGCCACTGCGTGCCCTTCGTTGATTTAAATCAAGGATGGGCACGAAATCTAAGGAACCGGGCAAACTCATATCGGGACAGCAGACAGACAAAAAAAAGGGACAACCCCCACCACCGCGATCCGGCGCAGTCGAGAAAAAGGTCACTTGTGTGCCCGAATGCAGTACACTGCCAAAAATAAAAAATTTCGCCTTT